>VZZY01008363.1:143279-158983 GCA_013400335.1 Eurystomus gularis
GGAGAGGGCAGCGGCGCGGCCGGCTCGGAGTGCCGCCCAGCCGCGGGGCGGACAGCCGGGGCCGGGGGTAACGGCGGCGGGACAGCCTCGCACTCATCACGGCCTCCTGCGACTCAGGCCCCGCGCTCCCCGTGTTGTATGAGGAGGGCCTGCGGAGGGGCACTGCGCCCCCCGGAACAGCTCTGGCCAGAACACGCCCCTAACGAGGTTATCTAAAAGTAAAAGCTTGATTAGGTTTTACCAAGTCCTTTGGTCAAGGCTCAGGGTGAACAGGGTTGGTGCAGGCTCCGTGAAGCGCGCTGTGAAGGTGCGATCTTTGATCGGGGCGAGGCGCGGCAGGAGAAGGGCTCTTTGGCCCGGGTGTGGGCTCGCTCTTTGCCCTCCCCTCGAAGGGAGCGATGACCGGTGGCCGCTGGTTTATGATGGGAGATAGCTTTCAGCAAACAACCTGCCCGCTCTCTACTCGCATCAGCACCTGAAGGTCAATAGTTACTTAGTCCAAGTGCAGTGTGCCGGCTCCACTCCCTCGCTAGCTCTATTTCCATTCCAGTTACACATTTAGGTGATCACCTTATCTCGTCTGCGCCCTGGGTAGCGGGGATGTGCCGTCCAGCAAAGGTTTCGGACAGCAAATCAGAGCTGTGCTGAGGAGCCTGGCCGTGTTTGTTTAATCTGAAAGCTTTCCTGGGAAATGTCCAACACCCAGAATTGGCCAGATCTGGTGAATCACTCCCATTACTCATGTTTGTGTTCTACAGCTCGTCCTAGGGACAACCACCCTCTGCACCCAGCGAGACAGATGACAACTGCGGGATGAACAATTTCCTTTAATGATTGCATCAGGCCCCTCTGTAAGTTACTATTTTCTACAGAAACCACACGCACCAGTGAGGTAACTAGACAGTGTAGTGCTACACTAACAGCATCTTGCGGCAGAGAAATACAGGGGGTTGGGGACATCAGACAGAAATGTTGGCACTGGCATTATCATATGCAAAGAAAACTAAATTAAAAACTCAACACAGCACTTGGATAACCACTGTGACACAAGATCTGTGGTTAAGGCCTTTAGGTACTATTGTAATAACAAAAATTAATAATTAATTAATAAAGGCATGTGTACTGCAGAAAGCAACCTTCCATTCTTTCAGAAAGATATTTACAAATAGGCTACATGAGTAAAGCATGACCATAGATTGTAATGATGGCAATGATGACTAGAACCTAAAACTAAATAATAGTTTCTAATCTATTTTTTAAAATCTAACAAGCCAATGAGCATTTTAATTAAACTGTAATTATTATGAAAGTTGGAAGTGATACAGTTCTATGGAAAAGTACCAGACAGCGTGAGCAAAGACAGCGACTGTTCAGAAAAAACAACCCAAAACCCAGAACAGAATGGAGTAGGAGACAAAATGGAGAGAAGGAAGTTGTTCAATTATTTTAACAGCCTCTAAATTGTCCGTGGAATAAAAAGTCATGGGCTTGCATAACACAGAACATGGAAGTCTTATTGTTCTCATAAAAGTCAGCTCATAAAATTCTGCCAATTAAATCATTACTGTCTTAACTCTGATGTTTGCAGAACAAGGAATAATTTGTATATTGCTTTATAGATTTATGTTGACTAGCTGCAGGGAGAGAGATACAGTAATTACTCTTGGTGTGCTCTGCTTGCAAGAAAAAACCCAGAGTATTTTCAGGGACAGTCTGAGAACACACAAAATTGTTCCAAGAACTTTACCAATACCCATAATCTTTTTGAAGTGCAGAAAAATATTCTGATTTTGTATTATGTGAAAACTCTCCCCATGAATCTATATTTAAAAAAAAAAAAGAGTAGCTAACAAAGCAACATCCTATTACCTTGACTATTATGCTTCAGGACAAGTTGAGAGAAGTAACGAGGTGTGACTGATGGCAGTCATGCTGCTTAATGTGCTACTGCAAGATGCCACTGAAAAGTAGTTAAGTACAAAAATGACATAAAAATGACTTACGCTTATTTCCTTAATGTTGACAGACACTTAGGTCATAGTATTTACAGACCACACACGATTTACTGAAGAACAAACTCATTTAATTAATGCATCAGCTCAGAGCACAGCAGTTTGTTTTTATACAGTCCAGTAAAGAATATGGAAATACAGAGTAACTTACAGAAAATATTTATCTATTAAAATACTTAAAACTTGTGCTCCTCAGAGGACTGGATTTTTGTGGTTATATGCTATCCAATCATCTTGTAATGTCATTCCTTAAAATGAAAGCTAGAAACATTCTGAAGTCTTATAGTTCCCCACTCTTAAATATCCATGCTGCTGAGTCATCCTTACTTGATAAATATTTACGCTGCATCTGCACGCAAGTATAGGATAAAAGAACATCTTAACTTTTTTTTTCCTCAGCATCAAGAAATCTGAAGAAAACAAAGCTTCTGAAGCCAAGCTACCTTAAAATTCAGAGACAGCTTTACTAACTTAACTTTTGTCTTTGCTGCAGCAGACTAACCGAAAGCACTTCACTATTACTCACTTAGGGGGACTTTTTCTGATTAGCAGTTGTTTCACTTTTGCTTTCTTCCTCTCTGAAAGTAGTATGCATTGTGAACACCCATTGTAAAAGAAACTGTGTAATATACTGTGAAACTTCTGGGAAGGGGACACATACAGAAAATATCCACAGAAGGACTGTTCTGCCATTGGATGCAAATATTGTCTCATAAATTTACTGGGGGTCTGCCCATTACATTCTTTCCCTGGCCAACCCACAACAAAACACACAGATGCTTAAAGAGAAACTGTCTCTTCCTAGAATCGTTCCTGATTTTAATCTGCTATTTTCTCTCTGTTAAAGCAGATGTCCCTAATGGCATGTATCTAAAAATGTTTAAAAATATTAATTGTGCAGTACATTTGAGATTGCACATAAACTGACTTTTACAAAAAGGAGAAATTAACATTGTGTAGTTTTGGACAATGCAAGTTTTCCAACTCTAGTAACTTTCTCTAAATTTAAACACAAACAATATTTAAATACAACAGAAAAGATCTCATTTCCAGTTGCCTTCTAGCCATGCTTCATTCTTATGTTCTAATCCTGCAGTCTCAAATGTACCTTTAAACAACTTGTTGGACTTCTCGGTGGGTAAGGTGAGCACATGTGTAAGTTTTAGTATTAACAGTACAACATTAATTTTGACTTAAATGGTCATCGCATCTAACACAGAAAACAAATGCAAGTATACTTCGTGACCACGTATGTCGCCATACAAAGACTGATGACTATTTGGTCTGTATACAGCTTTGGGGTAATCTCCATTTATGGAATATACATAGAATGTTGTAAAAATTTAAAATGTATTTTATTTAAAAGATGTAAAATTACAAAATAATGTATTTTGAGAAAAAAAAATCCTACAAGAAGCGTGAAGGCATTTCCCATCTATAACTGCCATCTGAATATTCAACATTTGATATCAAATGCCTACTGAAAATGAGTATTCGAGAGAGATTTTTGGACTATGTGGATGTTGTATGTCAACTTGTAAAGCAACATGAAACTCCTCATCCAGGAGCCCAAAAAAATGTAGGGAGACCCTAAAAATGTAGCAGAAGCATTTCCGCACACTGATTTAAGTAGTCAAGTTTGTGCAGAAGTGATTCCACTAGATTCATAGGGTACCTTTTTGAGGCAACAGAAACGTGTCACTTCGTGAGCTTTCTGACATTTTCCAGCTCTTCTATAGGTTTCCATTTCTGATGGATTGTTAATAGCTGGAAGAAATTAAAAGGAAAATAGGAAAGAAATTATCAAAAAAACTCCGTGAGCATTTACTCCGCTCCCACCACCCCATATCATACATCAATTTGCCAGTGAAGAACGTCTAGTAGCTTGACATCTTCTGCTCAGAAGTGAGCAAAAATAGCAACTGATGACATATTTAATTTATTGAACAAAACCACTTGGATATTAAGTAATAATGCCAATTAATTTTATTTTTTCATTATCCTAGATGCTCTACTAAACTTTTTGTCTTCAGGCTGCAGTACTCAAAACCACTCTAAGTTAATTCTGTAATTCAGGAACAAAGCAAGGGTAAACAGCGTTTCCTCTGCACTCCAAATTTCCACTGTTATCGATGGAATTGAGTAAGGGATGTTGGGGAGGGGGAACACCATAAACTTGGGATCAGACCGAGAATGTAATAGCTGAATCCCAATCATTGAGTAATACAGGTAAGATACTTTACGTAAAGTCATAAATTAAGTAGCTAGTTCTACTTTTAAATAGATATGCGTCAGCTTTACATTTGTTTCCTTAGTAATATTTTGCTAGTTCTTAGACATTCACATAAAGTTATTAATTGTTTTGGAAATACATGCTATTTGTGAAACACATGTTGTTTGTAAAAATTACCTTCTGAGGTTTGGTAGGATCAACAGTTTCCCATGGCTCTGGATTGCTGCTCTTGTTAATGCTTTAAGAGATGATAAAGCAAAAGAGATACTATGTTTTAGGGTGGGACCTTGCATACATTTTTCTTATATGTGCAGTCTATTGTCAGTAGAACTATTTATGTGCATAAGTTGTTCCCTGAAACACAAGTTTACAGGTTTGGGCATTTCTGTTTTAAATTCTGGGTAGGAGTCAGTGATGGCTTGCTTTATTTTGCAACTTCCAAAGCATCAAACAAGCCAACATTACTCGAGTATAATGTGTTATCATAAGGGAAGCAAACTGAAAAATCAAAGTTGAATAAATTCACAGAAAAAAAGGGAGGGGAGTCTTATCTGACAGCAAAATGCCTTATTTCAATCACTTTTAAAGAGAGTATACAAATTCCCCAAAGCTTCAAGACTTAGCTGCAATTATTAGCCAAGCCATTCACATATAAACTTATTGTAAGTTCACACTATCAAATGCTGGTCTTTATACACAAGTTAATAGCCTGGTTCCAACACATCTGCATATCATCTACCTATCTCATTATTCGAAATTCTTCAAAAGAACATTTAAAACCTATTACACCTAAAGCAAAGTAAAAAAAAAATCAAAAGTTAGGGAATAATTTGGAGTCCACTGAAATTAATTTCTTCAGTATTTAAGATACGCAGGTATCTTAGTTGTTACTATCAGTCTGGAACATCCACATAGTTTTTGTTTTTTTTTTTTAGTGCAAAACACGAAGGTCAAATGCATCTGTTGACCAGAAAAGGTGAGAAGAAACTCCAAGCAGTGCGTATTTTGCTTACATCACATCAGATTTGCCGAAGAGGGAATAGACAGAAAAAGACAGCGCGCCGACAGCTGCCAGGGACACTATTCCAGCCAGCGGAATGAGCTGCAAGACACAAACCAGAGGGAAGAGCTGAAGAACCAGCGTCCGGGCTGCGCCCGCCACCTGTCCCCGCCGCGCTCCCACTCGCGCCGCTCCCGCGGGGATTCCGCCGCACACCCGCCCNTCCTGCCGTAGTCGAAGGGAAGGAAAAACGGGGATTTTGCGATTGCCCCCCCTGGAAATTGGAATTCCAGGAGTGTTTTGTCCTTCCTTACGCCTCCGGATCGTCCACACGCGTGCGGTTTTCAACATCAACAGATTTCAATTTTGGGTCATGCTCAGGGTTGTTTTGCGTAGGATCAAGGCAGGGTGTTGTGCGGGTGTATGGACACGGGCGGTGAAGATCTGGTCCAGATCAGGTCCAGATCTGTTGTGCTGGTTCAGCAGCATCATTTCATGCTGCCATCAGCTGCCTGGTCACACAGGCCAACACTGAACTCAGCAACAGCCCCTCACAAGTCTTCTTTCACACAGTCCTGCCACAGGTTCCTGTGGGCCCAGCTCCTCTGCTGCCCACTGTGGTGCCAGCATCGCCTGCTGGACTCAACAGACAGAGAAGGCTCCCTCAGTAGCCCTTCACCTAGCAGTACACCACCAAGACAGCTCAGCAAGATGCAGCCAGCCCCAGCAGAAGCCACACCCAACAGGAAGCTCTTCTAGCTAATTGGCTCCTGGTTAATATAATCCTGGCCTCACCCACCACCCCAACCATGACCACCTGGGTGAGGGTGGAGGCATGGAAACACAGGTGGGCCAGGTTCTGCCTCTAGAACACGAAGCCAACAGAAACATAACATTCTGCTAGGTTGTGACTCATCCACAGGTCAACTCCAACTTGTGGCCCACAACTCAGGCCCCACCACTTCAACCCCAGTGTGGCGGGCATGGCGCTGCCAGGAGGCTGCAGGGCCGTGGGCCAGCTCTTCTGCCTCCCTTCCACAGCTCCTCCTCTCTCCGTTCCTGCGGTACTCAAACCATGCTTCTCCCTTTCGCCTTTTCCTTTGTCCCCCTTTCCAGGCAGCTGCCTAAGAACAGGCTGCCAAAGGCACCGGCAAGGCCTGGGCCCACCTCTGCTCAGAGCTCGGCCCAGGGCGTGCAGTGAGCAGAACAGGAGCCCGATGTCACTCTGGCCCCTTCTGCTGCAACAAAAGTATAACGCTGACCCCAGTTCCCATCACTCTTCTGTGTTATGCTGGTCCTATCACGTCCCCATACCCCAGTTTCAGGAAGATTCCTACCGAGGCAGGCTGGAGGTGTGTGGTGCCAGCAAGACTCCTCCTGTGGACCTGTTTCTCCCTTGACCTCTTGCCCCCAGGAAAGCAGTCAGAGGAAGGAGAGACTGCCTTTACAGCATGCTCTGCTGGTCTCCTACAGCAAGGAGAGGACATAACAGGGCACAATTAGCTCTGTTGGTCCTTTTCGGGAGCAAGTACAAGAGTTAAGTAGCAGCACCTTTGAAACAAAGGAGCTGACAGCATTTTGCTGTCCTAACAGCTTTCAGATCTGGCAATTCTAAAGCAACACTCTCAAAGACTAGAAAGCAAAACAGAGTTACCTTGAAGGTTTGAATACTTTATTTCCAGCACTGCTGCTGAGAAACCTTTGGGAAGTTCAGTGGCCACTGCCCCACGTGCTGGCAGCAATACAGCAGGATGGTCCTTCCTTACAAAATGTTGATCAAAGCCACCAAGCTGTAGGACAGTTGTTTATATCCGAAGCCTTTCCTAAGTTACAATGGCTTCTAGTATTCCCCTTTTCAGTCACTAACTGCCTTGGAACTTCCTTTTGTGATCCTTCTCACTGCAAACCACACTACAGTGTGTTCCCTAGTGTCCCTGTTATGAGAAAGAAATACTTGTTATTGGGTTTGTAACTCCAGAACTTCCACTGAAATAAACCATCTTTGACAATGGAGTATTTCATTCACAAGCATTTTCATGGGGAAAAGGCAAAAACTAATTTAAAAGCTCCTACCCTGGTAAGTTAAAATGCACACTTACGTACATGTAATAACAAATTCCTTTGATATGTTTGTGTGATTTAGAAGACTACCTACAAAAAATATATTGACAAAGGGTGGGGAAAAGAATTATGCAGAAACTGTTAAAAAGCAAACTCCCTTCTTGAAAGAAGAAATGATTGTAGTTTGAATTGATTACAGACTTGCTATCTGCTTACTTGTGTTTGTCCAGTAAGCAGTAGCTGTTCTAGGATTATTCCAAAACACCCAGACTCCCAAACTTGCACGGTACTAAGCACTGATAGCCTTCTCCCTGCCACTGTATTTTGGCACCTGGTTTTAACAAGGTGAGCCTGTAGGCACGCACATGTAAAACTCCATGCATTTTATACAATATGGGAGTTACTAAATCCTATTTAACATTCTGAGAGGTTTTCAATTTTTTAAATATTCCCTGTCCTTTGGAGACTTCACAACACATTTTAAATTATGCCAACATTTGTACTGAAAAGTAGGAAACCTACAGTAACACTAAGCTGTTCCACTCATTTAATCAGATAGAAACCTAGCCAAGGCAAACAACATTTCAATTTATTCTTCATTACTAAAATAACAGATTTTTCAGAAGTGAAATTTTACTGTATTTCATACACATTGAAAACTACAGTAAGTACATTATTAAGACAGCAGGAAGGATGTAAGCCTTTGCAAAACCATTGTAACATATTTCAAAATACCTATGCCACATCACTCCTTTTTGATTCAATAGGCTAATTCTTGATTATAAAATTTTTCATAGAATTCCAAGTCTTTTGTGTTTAAGGATGGTTTTACAGTCCTCAGTGATTTTACAAAATGCTCATGTTTTACGGCAGTTGCTTCAAGTCCATTCTCTTGCAATGCCAACAAAGCAGCCTTTAAAAGAAAAAGAAAAAAAAAACCAACAACTTGAAGTGCTTATTAAGTTGCAAAGAAGCTATTGTAAGTATTCTAAAATATCTTACATTAAACAAAATATTAGGTAAAACAGATGAAAACAGCATTGTACAATTTATGGTTATTTAACAATAAACATCAAGTAAAATTGCTTTAACTTCTTCATTCACTTTTTTGTCTGGATTAGACAATATATCCTTGATAATTTACATACGTGGATTTTCTTCCTAGTCTTCTCTCTCACTTACCTCAAATACATCTGCATTTCTCTTCTCAATGTTTTTCTCTCTAGCCTCGACAGTATATGCAACGTTCAGCTAAAAATGCTGCAGTTGCTTGCAGTATGCAGATTGCAGTTAATCTAGATGTGTGCCTGGATTAGAGTGGGCCATGTGAAACAAAGGGTAGTGCAGTTCCTTAACTTCTCGTAAATTATCACAGAAAGCCTTTATTCTTACTTGGCTTTTTTATGTAGAGAATTAACCTGCCTTCAGTTTTCTGTTTTATTCTATTCTGTTATTATTGTATATTTTCATTACAAATGTGGGAGAATCTGTTATACAGGTGTCTTGGTAATATCTGTGGGCCAGCTCTCTTTTTTTCATTGGAAGGTTTCATTTACAGTTTATTTCACAGATTGACCATGACATTTCATACCTCCTTGCACAGATTTTCAATGTCAGCTCCAGAGAAGAGGTCTGTTCGGACTGCCACATCTTGTAATGACACATCGGGATCTAATGGAATTTTTTCTGTGCGGATTTTCAAAATAGAAAGCCTTCCCTGTAAGACGGTGCATATTATACAAGAAAACAAAAACAAACCAATCAATAATTAACCCCTCTCTGAAGCAGTGCCAAATTTGAAGCTAGAACTAAGGAAAACCTAGAAGACTACCAAAACTACATGGCTTTGGTGGAAGAGTGAATAAAAATGCTATTAATGGAGATAACCATAAGTATTAGCTCATATATTCAAGTCTGTTATTCATAGTTACTCGTTATGCCATGAAAACACTATTTTAGACTAAGAGTCCATATCTGGCCTGCTTTGGTTGAACTCTGCTTTTTCTGGAAGCTCAGAACAAATAGTTACACCGCCCTTGGGAAGAAGGCACAAGTATGATTTGAAGCAAGTAGAGACAACTTGTTATGGTACTTCCTAAAGGGCAACTTGGTTTTGTAAATACAGAACTATTCCAGATTCTATTTTCTATATGCAATAGTATCACTACATCACCAGTTAAAATGTTACTGGTGTTTAAATTACAAATGTAGTTATTCCTTTTTAAACTCCTTCATTGTAATCAGTCACCAAACTCGAGGTACAATGAATCACCTATGAATTGTCAAATGTATTACAGGAATATGCCCCTTTGCTCTTAAGAGAATTAAGATCTCCTCGTTGAAAGCCATGTATGGATTTGCAATACATCACCTTCAGATCTGGAGGTGGAATATAGATCATCTTGTCTAGCCTCCCAGGACGCAGTAAGGCATCATCCAGCATATCTGGTCTATTTGTTGCAGCAACTACCATGAAGTCTTTGTTCAAAGTTTCCTGAAACTCTAGCTGAGTAAGAGATGATATAAACAAAATTAGTGCAACATGGTTAAGATAGATATTATCTAAAGATGTTAGTTTAATAATGAGAAAAAAGACAATGTATCTTTACATACAGTTACTTCCAATCAACATTAGTATTTTATTTTTCTTGAGGTAAAAAAAATGCCCTGTTGCAGGCCAGATCAGATGACGAGGAAGAAATGTAGTTAGTATCTGCCTTGATGATAAACAGACTTTCCTTAAGCCAGACTGTAGCAAAGGCTTTTTATACGCAAAAATGAAGTATCCTACAATTCTGAAACTGTTTTCTTCAATTTCCCCCCAGAGAGTATCATAATATGAAGACAGAAATTTAACTACAGAAAAGCTAAATCTTGCATGTGGTGAACAATTCACTGAAAAGTCCAGCTACAGCTTTTTGTTTAAATAAGTAAGTGATCATAACTTCACTGGTTTTGTAGAAAGTATGTATGAGAAAGCACCGCAAATAAAGTAGCGGAAATACTTATAAAAATAAGTTCAGAGAGGAACCTGTGTAATAGTAAAAATAGGACAATTAGTCTAAAAAATTACCTTAGTGTCAAGCAAGAGGATTTTTGTGACAGAAGAGGAACACCAACTAGTAATGCTCGGTACCTGCGTGGCTACTTGTTCAAACAAAGTCTCATTGAGAAACAGCGTACGTAAAAAGTTAGCAGCCTATATATAGTATTTTCTAGAAACTAGGACAGAATAGAAAAGCATCTTGCATACTTTTAAGCTTGAGGATTTTAAGTTTAAAAAGAGTGAATGCCAACAACTAAAATTCTTGGAACAACTGGACAGCATTTATCATTCTTGCTATATGGAAAAGGGAACGTGAATACCTTTCTTTCTTCGTCACTTTGTTCTTGACACTGACCCTCAGGCTGTAGTTTGCTTCCTCTTCTTTCGGTGACTTTCAGCCCAATACCATCCAACTCATTGAGAAGAACAGAAAGCACTCGCTCTGAGACTCCGTGGCCAGTTCTGCCATGTGACCGAGATCCCAAGATAGAATCAATCTCATCTAGGAATATTATTGCTGGAGTGTTTGCTCTTGCTTGGCGAAAAACCTTTTTAAAAAAAAATTAATAAAGTAAAACGTTAATCCATACTTTCTGTCAGGTAAGGTGAAAAAACCTATTACCTATTTTGTAAATATTTGCCTGTATTTTACTAACCTAACTTTAAAGATACATTCATAAAGATTTGCAAGAGCTGTTCTGGCTTACATTTACTATAGGCCAATTCACCTTCTGATTTCAATTCTTAAATGAACTGAAAACAAACAGGTAGAAATACTTTCAAAGTTTAAAACAGGAATAATTTTAGGGCTAGATTCCCATCTTATATAAATATGAATCTGTAAGCCATTTCTATTTAATAATCAGATAAGACCTTTAACGATCATCTTTTCAGTAACAAAATTTAGACCTACCTAATACTTTAAAAACATCAAGCAAAAAATAAACTATAGACCTTACACAAATTAAGAACTCTACCTGAGACAGAATCTTCTCTGAATCTCCAACATAAGGTGAGAAAAGGTCGGCACCACTTACAGAGAAAAAGGAACAGTGACAACTTGTGGCCACAGCCTTCACCAGTGTGGTTTTGGCACACCCTGATGGTCCATAGAGAAGAATACCCTTTGGATGAGACAGGCCCATCCTAGCAAACGCCTCAGGAAATTTCATAGGCCACTCAATACTCTGTCGATGCATAAAAAAAGGGATTAAATTCTTAGTAACAAAGCTAGAGTTCATAGGCAATCACTAGAACTGCTAAGCACCTTATTTCCTCCCCTTCGTACAAACGTTAATTTGAAATCAGAGAGTAAATGTTATACAAGTCTTTTCAGCTACTACAAAATGCCCTTATTTTCCCATGACATTACGCTTGGTGGGGATATCTTGTAACTGGAAGATTCCTAACTCACGTTGCAGTAACTTAAATGTAGTATTAAAAATGTTTCAAATATAATTTATAATTAGGTAATCTGCAAGAGAATTATTTCCATACAGAATACCTTAGAAGACATGGTTATTAGAAATTAGGAGTTTTATCTAAACTTGTTTCATACATTACCTGTTTTAACTTCAATTTCACATCTTCCAGACCACCAATTTGCTCCCAGGTGACAGGTTTACACTCTGTTAGTCCAATTGCACTTCGAAAAGAGGATGGTTGAATTTTTTTAAAAGCTTCTTGGAAATCTGCCATGTTAATCACCATTTCAGCTGAATCCTGGAGAAACCCAGATCGAGCACATTAACAGTATTTTTACTCAATAACTTAGCACGCTGCATTAGTATGCAAAACACTACACCAAAGGCCAAATGCAACTAAAAAAGAAGCAAATTCCTGTCCTAACAAGCTTAAGCACTGCAGAAACAGAGATGTAACACAAATCGACAATTATTTTCTTTAATAGCAAATTTTTACACAGGAAAAAACAATTTCAGCAGGAACTAGTATTTTGGAGAAAATGACTCTTTTCCTGAAATTATAGCTCCTTTACGCAGCGATCTGCTAAATCAAATGGTTGCTGGTTTCAGAGTTGCTACACACCAAATCCTAGAATCTCTCAAATAATAATAATTAAAAAGTTCTAACAGCCATTTTCACCACACACTGGAAAAAGTAAGGCACTTTATCTCTAATAGTCTATAAAATATCATTATTAAACCACAGATGCAGTAACTAAGATGTATTTTACAAAGTCACTTGTAGTTCTCAAGGCAAACAGGCCATCTACTTACTCATTATTTTCATTTGTCCACCTCTTTCTTTCTGGGATACCAGGCTCAAGTTATTTTATTATTTTTAGTATATCTAAGGTATCTAGAGGAGATGGAAGTTCTAGAAATACAATGCACTCTCTTTCTCTACCCCTGAGTGAAGACAGAGGGTTCTACCATTCTCTGTAGATTCTCTTGACTCTAGAAATTTTGCAAATATGGCTTTAAATCTCTGCTCACTCATTCGAGATGAAAATCGACAGCATATATATATTTCACAATTCTTGTAGAAGTCAGAATATATCAAAAGAATATTAAGAAATATATATTATAGATATGAAATCAGAGAATCGCTAAGAAGTTAAATTTCTGCACACTAGGCAGGTGTAAACCTTGTGTCTACAATTTTATATCCAGCCATACAACCCAAGTAATAATAGTTATTATCTCCAGAAGTTGTATATTTATGTCTCAACCTAAACTTTAATTAGCAATTATTATTAAGAAGTAGAATTCTAAATCGCTGATAGCTTCAGAAGAGAGCTTTGGTGGACATTACAGTTTAGTTTGCCAAAAAAGACTAAAATCTCTGCTTTGCACAATCCTAAAAAGATAAGGATGAGGATCAAAACTTCCAGCAAAGCTTTTCACCCAGAAAGGAGAACACTGAAAGGACTAGCAAAATGGTGTGTTTATGTTTAGAACACACTTGTTCTTTTTCAGTAATTTAATTTGTGAGTTCTTCACCTTGTAGAGCTTTTCAAGTAAAGCTGAGTATTAATAGGGAAAGGGTGGCACATAGACTAATGACATTCTTCTTGACTAATTTGCAACCATACCAAAGAGCTGTGGCACACAGCCTGCATTGCAGCTTCTCTGCAGAGTGCTGTAAGGTCTGCTCCAACATACCCAGTTGTCATTTCTGCTACTTTAACCAAATCGACGTCTGTAGAAATGGGCATACTAGAAGTAAGCAACTGCAGGATGGATCTTCTTTGCGTAAGTGTCGGGGTCCCAATAATAACCTAAACCAAATATAACACACAAAACTTTAGAGTCATTCTGCTTTATACTGCCTACTGAAAATTTAATACAAACTCACAGCGCAACTGAAGAATTTTACAAGAAACTTACTACCAGCACCATACAAACAACAAATACTTTAAAAACCCTCCTACACCTACTTTCCAAGTGAACAGTGTTTGTGTAAACAGTTGTTCATGAGACCGGTATCAGTTACTGTCCATCAAGTCCTATTTAAAGGTAATTTGTAAGATACAACACTGAATAATTTCCTTGCATCAGAAGGACTGAATTAGACTAATCCAAAAGAAAAAAACCCAAGTAGATAAAGATTCATACATTATTAAAAACATAAAATAGATGTCAACAATCTATAAATCCTGGAAAATAATGAAAATTTAAATTGTGAAAGCATTAAAGAACTTGACTAAACTGGACCCAGTGACCCAGGAGTGCACTTATAACGCAAAATAAACAATATAAGCAAACGCATCATGGGCTGCATAACTGCATGTGTTCTTTCTTCTTCTGACTGTTAGTCTAGCTGAAGTGTTCCAGAGTAGTCCTAGCCTCTGTTACTGAAATCTGAATGGAATTTTTGACACAACAGGTTACTAGATGTCTGTTACAAAAAAATTCTAAGAGATCTGCAAATCCTCAGCCTGGGATTTAAATGAGAAAAATCTAAGTCTGTAATGCGAAGCACCTGTAAGCAAAAGAAATCCCTGAAGAACAGATCCATGTCTTTATGATAAGCATAAAGACTCCCACTGCCCATTTTAAGGTATTTTGAGTTCTCAGTTTCCTGAGTAAAATGTGCTCCCTACCTTACCCGAGCTGCAGCAAACTGAAGACAAAAACGGGATACATCTCAAGCCTGCAGAATCCCACTATTAAACATGACTAGTAGACATTAAAAACAAACAAACACACAATTGCCATTGCTCCACCCCAAAAAGAAAAGAAAAAAGAACATATGAATAGGGTTTTTGCTTACCTCTCTGTCAAATCTGCCAGGTCTTCTCAATGCAGGGTCTAAGGCATCAGGCCTGTTTGTTGCTGCTATAATGACCATCTTACCCTCTCTACCTACACCATCCAGTAGCGTTAGCAACTGAGCAACAATCCGATCTTCAGGTGCATTGTTTGAACTTCCTCGCTTTGGGCATAAAGAGTCAACTTCATCAATAAAGACAATGGTTGGGCCTTCACACGACACTTCTTTGCCTTTTTCAAAGACTCTTCGTAAATTCTCTTCACCTTCTCCTGGTCTCGAACCATAGAGGGCTGGGCCACTGATGCAAATCAGATACGCACCCACTTCTTGTGCTACTGCCTTTACCATAAGGGTTTTCCCTACCCCTGGGGGCCCTGTTAACAGCACTCCATTAGGGGCTGAAAGCCCCAGCTTCTTAAAAGTTTTTGGAAAGCGGAAAGGCAGATCAACTATTTCTTTCAAAGACTTTGTCACCTCATCTAGTCCTGCTACTGAAGTTTTTGCAGTGTCTTCCGACAAATGTCTGTACCATTCAAACGTGACCACCTCCTTAATTTTTATGCTTGTTTGGGGGGTTATCAGTCCCGCTTCATCCAGCAAAGAGTCTACAGACACTACTTCAATACACACCACGGGGCTGTCAAGGTTTGGGGCAACAGTAACAACATAATTAAGTGAAACATAAACGTTTCTTAGCAGTTCTCTGATTGTCTCCTGCAACGCTGCCCGGGGAGTCGACCTTTTCAGTGCAGAGCTCTTAAGGACCACTCTCACAGTCGCCTTTTGCAACTGGCGATGCGCCAGAAGCTTCAGCTGGCCCACGTTCAGCGTGAGGCCCCTCAGGTCCCTCGCTGCCACACCGGCGGTCCTGCAGGTCAGGTCAACCTGCAGGTACCCGTCCGCCAAATCGTGCCTGGGCCAGGCCGTGCACAGGCAGCAGCCGGTGGGCAGCGAGATCCTCAGCGGGGCGCCGAGCCGGGCTCCCAGGACGGAGAGGGCGGCGGGCCCCATCCTGCACCTCTGGGTGCCTTCATCCCCCGGGTCCAGAGAGAGCAGCTTTAGCGGTGCCGCCTCCATCGCGGACTCGCGCGGCAGCCTCTCCGCAGGAGAGAGGGC
>VZZY01008363.1:159057-182508 GCA_013400335.1 Eurystomus gularis
CCGGGCCGTGAGGGGAACGGCCCCTCCTCGGCCGCGCCGCCCGCCGCTTGCCCGTCCGTCCACAGCCGGAGCGGGTCGGCCGCCGTCCCCGTCGGTGCTGGGCTTGTTCTGCACAGAGCCGGGCTTAGCGGGGCTCGCCCCTCTCCCTCATTTCGTCCCCTCAGCGCCTCCCGCTTTCAGGCTGGCGCTTCTTAAACACGTTCTCCAAAGCCAGGCTTCCCCTTTCCCCGTCAGGGATTCTCCTGACCCGGGGTAGGACCTTTTTCTCACCAGTCGTTGGGGTTGAGTCAATTGCAGGTGCTGGTTAAGAAAAGCAAGTGGAGAGTCACGCACTTGACTGAGAAGCTGCTGACACACGTAGTGAGGACACGGACATTTGTTCAACAGTGGGTGAAACGAGCAGCATGTTGCTCTGACAAATCCTCAACTTTTAACAAAAATTGTGTAACTTTGATCCATCACGTTCTTAAATCGCACCATGAATGGTGGAGTAGTCTTATACAAGCCTTCTAAGAGGTCTGGCAGCATTGTGGGATACAAGGTAAAACCACAATCTATAAAATTTGGTACATGCATGATTTTATTCTTGCAAGTAAAGTTACAAAGGTACTGAATACATACAGGAGACCAAATATGTACAGGAATTGTGATCTCCAATACACACCAGTCAGACACAGTTATGTTCACAGAAAATGCAGAAAGGGTGGTTTACAGCACAACTTTCAAACTGTCCAGCACGGATTTTGAAGGCCCCTGAAGGGAAAACACAAGGAAATCTTTTTGATGATGTCCTGCTTAACACATTCCTTACTGAACCAAGGGCTGCACACACAATACTTTAGTAAGCCACAAAAACAAAAGCAGGTAGTGGTAACAGAGCCAGTTCAGCTAGTTTTAAATGCTGAGTAGAAACTCAGAAGGAGGGTGTAGGGTTGAGCAGCAAACCTTCTCCTTATGCCCAATTATGTGCAAAAGGGTTTATGCTCTATTTCCATGCAATTCAAACCCTTTTAGTGTTTATTTCCTGTTCCTTTTTCTCCTGGATATCTACTTAGAGTTTCTTTCCATAACATGTTTTCGTACTGCACAGATACGCAAATGCTTATATGGAATATGCAGACTTGTTAGTTTAGTGTGGGACAAACTAATGTCTGTCCAGAGAATATACAGACAAAAGATTATAAGGAGCTTTCATTCCAAGGAGAATGTATTTTCAAGCTAATGTCTTAAAAACACGTTCTCGTGTTTTATTTCTTTCTGTCAAAGGTTCTCACAAACACAAGTGACTTCAAGTACGTACTGGATTAAACAAAAAACGTACTCTTTAAAATGGCAGATTTGTGCTTGAGAGTCCCTAACTGTAACCGGTAGACCCTCTACTTAATTTTAAAAAGTTGTTTAGGAAAGAAAACTATGAGAAAATGTTGTTAATATATAGTTGTTCTTTGTAACAGATTTATTGTAACATCTGGAAAATGATTTCTTACGAGAAGGAAAACACCTGCAAATCTAATCTTGAGTGACAAATAATTTCAAATAGTCGTTGTGAGTATTATCCATCTGAGCTTTTGTTGGCTTTAGTGAGGACAAGTTTAGGCCTTCTTGCTGATTTTTTAAATGACAAATGCATGGAAGAGGTGCTTTGCAGTAATCCATCTCTTTTTCCAATTTAAAATTTACTTTGATACAGATTGGCATAAATATGATTGGATAAGTACCACAGCAACCATCTCTTTTCCTTCCTGCCTTCTGTTTGTCTTAGTTCCAGGATCAGTTTTGATAGTAAAAGAGGGTGTTCCACCCTTTATCAGCCTCATCATATAATTTGTGTCCTTCCTTTTAATAAGAAAAGCATTAGTATGGCAAAAGATGATGAGCTTGTTTGGTATAGTACTCCTTTTTTCCTTGGTAAGTTAGTTAACTGGCACTAAATCTTGATTTTGTGCATTGCACTGCTATGCAAATGCTTGTACCAGTGCAAATAATGACTTTAAATGGCCATCTGGAAGAGGGAGGGCTGTGTCTTCTTTTGATGGTGGTTCCAGCTTGTGTCATCACATCAATTGTGGAAGTGCAGGCAATGGTTTAGGGGAAAGACAAGACAGAGCTACCAGCCTGCTTGGCAGAATATACTAGTTAGAATTTCCAAAATATGAACAGAACACTTCTTGTTTCATGAAAATGTGAAATGGGAATGGAAGTACTAATTCATGAAACACAGTAGTCTTAACAAAAGACTAGTTAATTTGAAAGTGTTGATGCATACTTAATATTTTTAGTTTATCTGGTTGTCTATAAATTAGTTACATATAACAACACAATGTCCAACATAAAACCTATTATATTGTTGCTTGATGAGCACCTCTGTCAGTGAATTTTAACTTAAACTTCCTCAGTTTCTAAATGCAGTCTGTTGTTGTAATACTGAATGTTTTCCTTTAAAACACTAATAGTTCATTCTAGTATAATGAAGTAGATCGGGAAAAACACTAATATGACTTTGAAAGTGCTTAGGATTGTCTTTTTTGGAGCAAACATTGGGATCAAGACCTTATTTGTATATTTTAAAATAAAAACATTGCCAAGTGACATTGCTCTGCTTTGGAATGCATACCTTTTAATAGCCACGCTCCTGAATAATGTACAGACCCCAGAATTAACAGTGACAAAATGGCAAAAATGTATTTCTCCAAGAATCTAGTTTAAACTCTTAAAAAAATAACGTTTTAAACACTTCTCTTACCTTTCACTAGATGGCAGCTGATCTTCAAGAATGGCTGTATTTCTACTTTCAGATCTGTTAATTTGAAGGGAATAGTCATCAGTTCTTGGTGAAATCAAATATCGTCCAGCATTGTCTTCACTCCATTTCTAATATGAAACTGAAAAACCAGCACAGTGAGTGTTCAGATAATTTTTAGCTTCATTACTGTTTCAGCTTTTTCATGTTGTGTTTCTTGCTGTTTACTTCTCAGTAGGAATGTTCCTTCATTTTTACTTTCATATTTAGAGGGCCAGATTAACTCCTTTTAAGAGGAGAACATACAATTTTCTAATAATAGTCTAAAAAGAAAGAATAATATTTCCAGTCTTCTTCCATATATACATATTGGGCTTTGGTAGAGTAAAATCTTGTCCAAATTTCCCACTTACTGTAACTCACAGAATAAAAATAATGTCTTGTTATATTTCCCTGCTTATGAAGTAAAGAAGATATTAAGCTGATTATATATGTAGTAAGTTTCACTACATACAGTATCAGAGCTGAAATTTTTGTTTAAAACTGCCAAAGTAACAGTGTCTTTAACAGTCTTTTTTAATGGGAAATGGATTTGAAAATGTGCTGTGATTCTCTATCAAATAAAGATAGCTCAAAGTGAGTTGATAGCACGTATCTACTTTAGGGCAAGATTTTAGCATTGGTGAAAATTCTGTGGCTAAAAATAAATGTTGTATTATACTTCATGTTAGATATTGCACATTTCAAACACCAGGCTCCATTGTAACAAAGGCTCGTAGATAAATTGTAAAGACATGCTTAGAAAAGGAGTGAAAAGAGCTTTTCTGCATGTACATGTCTTTACAGGAGGGCTACCCTCAATGTATTTACTTAATTTTGTAGTGAAAATCCAGTCTCATATCTGTGTACAGAAGAAATTTCCACTGCAGTTAGAAAGTGTCTACATCGAGCCTGTATCTGGGGCTAAACTACAGCAGTTGCTCTATCACCTGATGATCCCTACAGAGAAAGGAAAGTGGAAAAAATAGAGGAGACCTGGAGATTGAAATTAAAATAGATTTAATTAAACAGTAGAACTGAAACTACTACCAATATAAAGTATGCAAAGTTATACTTAGCTCAGTAAAGTCACAGCAGCCATAATAAATGGAAAGGCAGTCCTCAGGAACAGAAAAAAAGAAGAGCCCAAGCAGTAAGACCTCCATCTTTATCAAACTTCCTCCTTTATACTGAGCATGATGTTTATGGTATGGGTTACACCTGTGAGCCAACTCAGGTCAGCTGCCTTATCTGGCTGAGAACTACTAACAGCCTGCAAACTATGGTTGGCCTAGCAAAAAAACCCTACATCCTAGCAAAATCAAGACAGTTGGAATTTTGGATGTACAAGGCATGTGAGGTTAGGTCTGTCATTTCTCGAAGAAGAGCATGGAAAATCTCTGCCTGCTGCTAGAAACTTATGGTGAAGTTCCTGCACCTTAGATAAGATTCATGCTGGATGTCTGCAGGAAGTCACAGAATCACAGAATGTTAGGGGTTGGAAGGGACCTCAAAGATCATCTAGTCCAGCCCCCCTGTCAGGGCAGGATCACCTACAATAGATCGCACAGGAATGCGTCCAGGCGGCTTTTGAATGTCTCCAAAGAAGGAGACTCCACAACCCCCCTGGGCAGCCTGTTCCAGTGCTCACCGTGAAAAAGTTTTTTCTAATATTTTTATGGAATCTCCTATGTTCCAACTTGTACCCATTGCCCCTTGTCCTGTCATTGGACGTCACTGAAAAGAGCCTGGCTCCATCCTCCTGACACTCGCCCTTGACATATTTATAGACATTTATGAGGTCACGCCTCAGTCTCCTCCAAGCTAAAGAGACCCAAATTTGCAAATGTGCAAAAAGCAAATAAAATGTTAGTATTTACTAGAAAAGGGACAGAGAACAGAACAAAAAACATCTCAGTCCTACTATGTAATTTTGTGGTTCACCTGTGCATTAGATATTGTGTGTACCTCTGATTCTCTTTCCCCAGAAATCTGTACTAGACCTGGGAAAGATTCAGAAAAAACAGCAAGAATGATGAATGGTATGGAATAGCTTCAGTACAAGGAGTGACTAAAAGTACGCTGTGTCTCCTCAGCACAGAAATAAAACTTTGGGGTGGCTATGGAAGAAATTTGCAAAATGGTGATTTGGGTAGGACATGCCTGTTTTAAGGGTCTTATCTAATGCCAGAACAACTGATGCTACTCAGACCTGTGTTCGAAACAAATTAAAATAGATAATCCATCACACAGTGGGTAGTAGATCTGTAGAGCTTCACCGAAGGATGCTGTGATGCAAATTGTATGTAGGTGCAAGAGAGGACTGGACAAGTGCATAGAAAAGGATGCTGTTCATGGGAGTTCTCAGGGTTGAGGACACCTGAATGAGAAGCGAGCATCCAGGGGATATCTGAAGACCCACACTTACGTTGATGTCAGAAAGTTCTACAGGCTGAAATTGTTGGAAACTGGGAGTGTAAGAAAGAGGAAGTGTCACACATGCTTATTCTGTCTATTTCTGACCACTGTTCTGAGTTTTCTCTCTTTAAAGGCACTTTCCTAAAGCATCACATGCTTGTTTCTTAAATTATGCAAAGAATTCTATAAAAATAATTGGTTTCAGGCACACAAAATGTTAAGTACAGGTTTTGTCTTTGCATTTTCCCTCTTAGAAAACCCCACATAGCAGTTATACAGATTGGTGTATAGTTAACATAGAATTGTCTTGCAGCTTTCTAGGGATATTCTCAGTGCTTTCTGTGAATTTTCCCAGATGCTTTCAAGGAATTCCCACTGTGGTTTCTAGGAATTTTCCTTGTGCTTTTAAATAATCTTCAAGAATTCTCCTTAGGCTTGATGGCAATTTCCCTGGTGCTTTCTGGAAGTTTTCTTTCCTTGCTTTGTAGGAATTTCTGCAAGTGCTTTCTAGGAATGTTCTGTTTTTCTCATCTGCTTTCCTGGGTGTGTCCTAGGAATTTGCCTGGTGATCCAACATGTTACCCATGCTTTTCCAGGTGCATCCAGTGAATCTCCTCCGTACTTTCTAGAAAGACTTTATAGAAGAAGAATTTCTAGGAATTCTGCCTGTACTTTGTAGAAACATTCTTACATTCCAGAAATGTACCCAGAATCATCTAAGGATTCTCTCCAAGCCATCTAGAAATCCTTGTCATGCCTGCTTTTAAGACCTGCTTGAGCACGAGCAAAACTTAAAGTACTCTGGTATGAAGCTAGCTGTTCAGTAGATCAGTTTTCTTGTCTGGAACTTAGCTTGAAAAATATTTAACACTATTTTTTAGACTTCCCTTCCTCCGTGCCATAGCTATGTATTGAACTTTTTTCTCTCCTTTGCTCTGGTTCAGATAGATAGATTTTCTTTTTTTGTTTTCCTTTTTCAGGTTTTATGATAGGTCATATTGCTCTCTTCAGGACAACTATATCACTTCTTCACACATTCACGGAGTATTCATTTCAGACTCTCATTTAGACTAATTTTTAGAACAGGACTGTATATATCACTGAGCCTTAACTTGAAAGCTTCAGAGAAGATAATGTAATTTACAATTTTTATTGATAGGAGATCAGTAAAAGACACTGATCTGCAAACAAACATTTGTAATACAGCAATAGCATGAAGACTATGTACTGAATCAGAAGGTAATTAAAGTAATTAAAAACTAATTGTATGTGAAACACCTGTATTGCCCTAGCTAGCATCCCCTGCACTCAGGTTGTCATGGGAAACAATCTGCTTTTAGGAAGGGGAGGTCAGTTGTTAATTACATTAGAAAGACTTTGGTGGGTTTGTTTTCGTTTCCTTGTGTTTCCTTTGTTTTTGTTCCTAAAAGCTGTCAGGGTGCTGAGTGCACTAACAGGCCTTAAGTACCCTGACCAGGCTCACCTGGTGCCTCCACAACACCTCCGCCCATGAGCCCCAAGCTCTATTTAAATCTGTTTAATCTCAGACAGGGGCTTTGACTCTGTGATAGCCTGAGCTGCTGTAGGTGAGTGCCTTTCTTCAGAGCTAGTTGTGGCATAGCTATGGGCCTTGTTGTCTGGGACTGGTTTCCTGGCTTGCATTTGGACCTGTCTTGTTGCCGCAGGTTTGATTCTAGGTCTGATGACCTGGACTCCTGGCTGGAGTTGCTTGGGTACAGTAGGCTTGGGCTTGGGTTTGGGCTTGTGAGGCTGTGCCTTACCAGCCTTTTTGTGAATTTCACCATTGGTATTGTTCTTTATGAATGTGGACTTTCTTGTTTGGGAACTGTCTTAGTTACCTGTAAGGCTTTATATTTTAGTTGCTTGTTATCCGAGTTTGCAGTATACAGCTATCAGTTGGTAGAAGTGTCTGCAACTGAGCTCCTGAGTAGATACCCCATACTAGCATCCCTTGTTTCTTATTGTTGCCCTGTCCTGTTTGTACACCTTTATTCAAGTTTTAAAGAATTTCTTGTCTTTATGCATACAATTAAATCCAGAATCATAACTGATTTTTCTGCTGTGTTTAGGTGGCTAAATTATGTAAGTTAGAGTGATGCACAATGGTATATGCTTTTCTTTTTTTTTGTGAACTCTGACTTGCTGGGTGTGAAATTGTGTCTATAGTTCTGGGTAAGTCTTATTTAAACAATTTGAGACTAAGAATCACGTGTTGTACTTCTAGACTATGACCCTGAAAGCAGTGTGCTTAAGCTTCTGGATGCTTTGTACTGTAGGTGTTTAATGATAACTGTATACTACAACAGGCACTGCTCACTCACTGGTCTCGTGTTGCTGCTGATCATTGCTGACCTTAGGACAGATTTTTGTCTCTTAACTTATTCACTTAATATAAAGAAGTTTATTCCAAAATTTAAGTTGATTCTTTAAGTCTTTTCAGTTAATCATATTGCTGATATATTTGCATTAAAAATGGATAAGCTGATTTTTTTTTTTTTTAGAAAAAATTTTGCTGGTTGAAAATGCTAATATAGATTGTTTGGTCTAAGGATAATCGTACCATAAAAATGTACTGCTGGAAAAAATATTTATTCTGTCATTGCATGGAAGTTCAGTTATAAACTGCTTCTCTCATTCATGTATTGGTGGCTCATACAGGAGCATATGAAAACATGTTAGAATGGTTCTAAACCGAATAAGATTAAACAGAGCTTTCTTTATATGCCTTCCACTTTTCCTTGTAAAAGGAGGACAAGACTTCTAGGGGAGGGAACACTATGATTTAGCTTTATAAATGTTTATTTCTGTGTTAACTATGCTTGGTCACGAACATAGTTGGTTAAAGGTAGTTATATTAGTTCACAGCTCACAGTAGCTTATTACTGAAAGAGTTGCAAATGAGAATTTATTAAGCTGCATTGCTGCCATGTTCACTAATCATGGAAATGAGGCCACAGTTTCTCACTGCAGGAAGACAACTAAGCATAAGTTTAGAAAGAAATGCAAAAAAAAACCCCACCAACCAAAACCCAAACCAGAGCAGCCTGATTTTGGGAGGTGTATGAGCACCTTCCACTTCCTGAGACAATTATGGTCTTGGCATTACCTAAGAAATTCTGGTTATGTTGGAAAATCTGACTTCAGCTTAGTACCAGTAATTTGATACAGATATACCACATGCAGTGGCAAATCTTGAATTCTGCTAAACTATTGTGTTCTGAACTGAGTACAATGTATTTGTTTTTGCTGCTATACCAATTGTTCTTTCAAGCATCAAATACACTACAGTATTAATAGAAGTCATCTGTGCTCCATAAGAAGACCAAATAACAGTTGAAGTAGAAAGGGACCAAGACAGCAAAGAAAGGTCAGGAATCTTGGAATAAGTTCCATAAGAGTAGTATAAAGTAGGAAAGACAATGTGAAGGGAAAATGGGATGTTCTTCTATTTTCTGTCCTTACAGTGATGCATGTGTTATTTATGGGAATGTGAATGATTCTATAGATATTTTGGGGTTATTATATACCAGGATAACTGGGTATGTTTTATCCATATGCATTTATGCATATCTCTTGTGCTTTAGCTGAAAAGAAATTTTTGAAACTCTTTGGAGAGATGGTCAATCCAACTGCTAGTAGGAGCAATTGTCTTGGAGTAGCATAATAGTTTTACCCTGTGCTTTGGGAGGAGTTTTATGCCTTCAGCATTCCTCTTTACTAAAACAAAGATCCTGGAACATAGTCATGCCCAAATATCAACATTTTTTCCCTTGTCATCATCCCTTAAAATTAATTATCTTAGTCTTGTAAAAATTTTCACCCATGTCCCTTTCTGTTTTCAAGCTGTGCTTTCTTACTGCTGTTGTAAAATTTTTAATGCTTCTGAAATGAGTCACCTTTTCTACTTCCCACCCCAACATTTGATTACTGAGCTTACTAATGTGAAACTGCTAGGACTTAGAGAGGACCTGAGAATATTTCAACACTGTCAGAAGAGTTCTATACCTCAGAAAATAATTATAATGCAAAATACTTCAGATAAAGAAATACACTTTTAAAACATACTGACTTTCAAATGCTGGCAATTAAGTAAGATCAATGGCAATTAAGTGCTGTAATGAACAGTAATCAAAGACCGTAGCAAGAATTTTCAGTGGCTGATTTTCTTAGCTTCTGTTAGGCCTGACTATGGAAGTTGGGAGATACGTATTTTTTTAAGATGACAAGGTTGAAGATTCAGGCAGAAACAAGGTCGTATTTACAGATTTCAGCACACTGGGCCTGAATGGCAAGTGGCTAAATTATTGTCTTTTTGTGCTTTTAGGACTTGCATCCAGCTGGGTGGGTGGCTGGGTATATACTGAGATTTTCCTTGATGAGAAGTATTTGCTTTTTGACTTTCAAGTCAGATTCCAAGTATCGATAATTTGAATCATTGCCATTTGCTTTTCTTACCGAGGTCAGTGTAATCTGTGCTGTGTTGCCTTAGTGTTGCACATGGGCATTATTACTGTTTCATCAGAAAATATATTTGCTGTAAAAGCTTTTACAGCATGAATATTGGCAGATGCAGAAATAATCAGTCTGGCTTAATTCAGCTATTGTGAGCTATATGAAGTGCTGCATTATAGTGAAGAATCCTGAGTAGTTACTCTCTGAGATGCACAGATCCATTACTGTTCAAATACCAGAAATGGTTTCAAGTTTAAGATACCAGACTAAATAAATAGTAACCCAAATTTCAGGATATTCTCTCTGTAGCTTTGATTTAATCCAAAACAAGAGAGCACTTGAAGAATTCAGCATCAGATCTTGAGATGTCCAAAGCTAGGATTTTAATATTCTTATGAAGTCATAATATCATTGTCTTGTCTAATAGAATTCCTCCTGAAAAATAAATGAACATTCTAAATAGTTATAAACTTTGTATGATTTTTCTTGTTTTAAAAATCCTTTGTATGGGCTCCAAGGGACAGAATCTCTGGCTGGGGTATTATCTACAAAACAAGTTAAACTGAAAATTGAAAATAATGGTTTACAACTTTCCTACTCTTTAATGTACCACGCTGGGGACTTGATGCAGCATGTTCAAACACTTGTATAATATATTGGGTTGATATTTTTGAAAATGTTTTATGAAAGATGTTATAGTTTTGTGCTGTTTGAACAGGGCACTGCAGGAAAATGGTGAACCAGGCATGATAAGCAATGTCTGTATACTGCACTTCTAACAATTGATTTAAATTGTCAGTTTCTTAATGCAAATTGGTTATATTTTGTTTCTCAGGCTCTGTACTACATTTGTCTTGAATGTTCTTCTGTTTTGATGAAAGCATCGGTCGCTTGCTGTATTCTGTGTTTCCTCCTTTATAATCTTTGGGGATGTGACAACAGAATTTTTTCAAATATCATTACATCTAGCAAAAGCCAACCAGTATATAGGAGCTTGGTTGTTTAGAAGCAGCCTGGTATCAGTATTGGTTTGTAAAAAGGCTAGAACTGTATTGAAAGGATGAATTGGCAGTACCAAGAGACATAGAATTCCGAAATCCACAGCAATTTTCTTTGTTAAAATTTCCCTGTGAAAACTGAGAGGGCTAGGCAATGCTTGTCGATGACAGAACAGCTTAAACACTTAAGAATATAAAGTCCAGATGCAGTGATCTGTTTTTCAAAATGCAGCTATTAGCTAGACTTGTACACTACTTCTGGTTAGAATTGGGAGTTGCTTAGATGCACTTCTCTTTACTTACAAAGAGCACAGTTATTTTTCTGAATGCAGAAGGAGCATAACATTTAGAGATGGCGTTTATACCACCTACAAGTAGTATATAAGGGACAGAGCTTCTGGATTTTCTTGAGGCCACACAAGGAATTCTTACTACTTAGTGATATCCCTCAAGAAACCTGGCAAACCTTGTTTAATGGCAATCATTTGATTTCATGAGCAGCCTGCTCTTGCCTTGATTTTATGGTAGGGACAGGTACTTAAGTGTCTTTTATTGTAACCTTAACTGAAAAGGAGCAGTAGATGGGCCTCAGCCAAACCTAGTCTAGCCTGATCTAGGTTCAGTGTAACCTCTTATCTTTCACAATGAGTTAATGTTACCATGGTATTGTGAATAAAATGAAGTATTTTTTTCTAAATGGCATTTTCTTCTCTGCATCCATAGTGCTTTAGTTCTGTCAGATGCAGGTGTATGGTACAGTGTACAGCACACATTAAAAGAAGGGTTCTTGTTTATTAATGTTATTTTGCATTAAGGTGATCATTCAGACTGTTCCTTTGAAACAATATCTATAGCAGAAACTAGACTTTTCAAACTTAAAATAGTGGCATTACATATAACTATTACATCATCTGATGTAATGTTCTTGGTTATTGTTGAATTTCTAGCTGTTGCATCAGAAAGTACATATTTAGCATTGTCTGATACCATTTAGAAGAGCATCAATTCTAGCAGGTCCTCAGTATTTGAGTGTGTTGCTTAAAATTAGTTCCCTGTTCCTTTAGGAAGCTGAACTGAATTTCTTAGCTACCAAATACTTGGAAGCAGATATTTAGGTTTGTAAATCAACATCATAACTGTGTAAAAAAGTATTTAAGGCATTGAGAATAACCTGAAATCTGTGTCTATGGCTCTCTCTCCTTAGAGAGCGAATCTCCAAGAATAAAGGAGTCTACTACCTGCGTTGATCTAAGGATGCTGATAACTGTAAGGGCTCAAGTATGCAATTACCTTGAATTTACATCAGCTTTCAGGTGTTACCAAGGCCACTCTGGTCTTTTGTAAGAACTGTAGCTGTATCCTACTTTGAAAAATTGCTGCCAGGATCTCTTTTTCCTAATAAAGTAGTGTTCTTTCTTTGATAATTCTCCTGATGGAAGAATTACAAATTAATCCTGTCTGTAATGAGATCAACTTGGTGTTATGATGTGGATGTCATAATTAGACTTTGATCTTAAGCTTTATCATTGAAGTAACTAAGCAACATTCTACTGATGGTGTCTGTTTTGAGCTCTTACCTTGTGCTTTGAAGGTTCTGTAAGGAGTTAGCTAACTAAACCTGTACAGAAGATGATTTGGTTCAGATATCTACCTTGTTGTTTTGAAATTTCAGGCTGTGTATTCAAGTAGGAATAGAGTTAGGAAAACTGAAAAAGGCAAAGGCTAGAAGTATTTACAATAGAAATACTTTTTTTCTTCAAAGATTCAGGCCTCTAACTTCTTGTGCAATGAATAATCCCATTGAAGTAGGTCAGAAACGTAAGAGTATTTTTCCAAATTCATGTTATATGGGTGCATACTATAGCTGTCATTGGCAGTGAAAATAACATGTACTACTTGTGCTTTGGCTAGCATCCCAAAAAAACCCCCAAAATAGCAGAGAAGGGGGACTGATTTTTGTTTCAACCTACCAAGCTAACAACATGAGCTTGGGCGTAGTTTATTACATCACCCAAACTGTTGTTGCAACTTGAAAAGCATCATGAATGTCAGTAGCCTGAAGGAAATATTGTATTTCTAGAATCTCTCCCAAAGGAGATTCCTGTCAAGTATAGTTTCAATTGTAATTGAAAATTATGATTAAAGTTTGTGAAAGATTAAAGTGCATAATTAAAGTAATAAAGCAACTTGTCAAGTGGAATCTTGCTAATGGTAAACAGCTGTTTGTTATTGTGGTGAACTATGGTCTCTGGAGTAACATCAGTGAAATAACCTATTGGGCTTGGTGGAGCTGTATCCACTCATAGCAGATCTGATTAGAACTTCAAATATCTTTGTTGTGTTTGATGGTCAGCAAAGTATAAATATATTCCTTTCTCGAATGCAGTTGGTTAAAACTCATAGTTATCTATTTCACACCGATGCGGCATTAGAAGTAGAACTATTAAAATTGCCATTATCTTTGCTATCCATGTCTGTTCTCTTCGATAGCATAGGTTCTTTAGTTGGGAAATTCTTGGCAATCTCTACCTTTCAAAGAAAGGAACTATACAACCTCTAAATTAATCTCAAAGGAAACTAACTTTTTTTTCCTCAGGGAATTCTATGAAATCAGAAGTACTGAGAACTTAGAAATTAAACTTAGCTTTCACATGAAGCACAGTTTAGAGTCCAGCAGGGTAATCTGGTTGGTATAATCAAACGTGGCTGAGTACACTGTTAAAGTAATTTTTAGTGAGAATGTCCAGAAAGAATCCTTAAAACATGTTAACGTCATGTAAGTCATGACTAGAGAGCTAACACTCATGAGACCTAAGTGATGGTTCTCTCATAGAGATCAAAAAGTCTAAAAGTGACTATTGATTAAATGGAACTGAAGTTTAATTTTTAAGAAAGATTAATTATTTTACTCTGAATATTCTAAGCAGATCGGGTTCTTGAACAAATGTTTTCACAAAACTTTTATGAAACTCTAAATACTTTCTTATTTTTCCAATCTTTTATGAAATGAAAGATCTCAGTAGAAACAGTTTTCCTTAAGACATGTAGTATATGTTTTTTACCTGCTCAATCTTTTGTTTCTTCACTTTTTTTGCTTTTTCAGCCTCTTTCAAAGCTGTTAGAGGTTTTACTATTCTTGTTATGATCTTAATTTTCACTTAAAAAACCTAGGGATCAGACTCTGCCATACCCCTTCCAAGTTCTAAATTCACTTAATTGAACTCCAAAGCTGAATAAGCTGTGGTTGCTTCATACTGTTTTAATGAAAATAAGAAGCTGAGTAATAGTTTGCATGTAGATCTGAACTGGCTATATTTATATTACCTTTACCACGCCCAGCAAGAGGTTAAGGTCCAAATTTGCAGAATTCTATTTGCTCTGTTGCTTATAGACAACTTTTGTTACAGCAGAGGCAGCTGCTCAGCTGGGGATCAGTTATCTCCCTGAGAATTAATTTGAAAAACCTTGACCAGCTTTAGTGGGAGTTGGACAGAACTCTGGCAGCCAATCTAGGAAAAATGTAACTGTTCAAAGCATATTTTCAGGAAGCTTGTGAAGTCCTACTGTGGAAGCATATGTGGGAAAATTACTGTATGCATTTGTTTCTCAAATTAATGTCTGCTGATCAAATTATTTTTCACTTTAAGAACACATTTTTAACTGTTTGCCCTGCTAAAGGCTCTGTTCTAGGCTGAGATTTGAAAGCTAGAATACTTGCAGCTTGTGAAGTCACTAGTAGTCATGATTTTACTTGTTAATTCCTATAAATGCATTATCCTCCATTTGTTAAACTTTTTTTGTCTGAAATATTACTGTTGTATTTTCAAAAGAAGGAAATAATCTTGGAAAAAAAAAGTGAAAACAGGGAAATTTAAGTGACTAAAATATTTCCATAGACTTGTTTTTAGAGAGGAGCTGAGACCCTGCTCCATTAATTGTGATATCTGTCTATTAGAATGACATAGAATAGAGGAGGAGAGGGGTAAATGGCTGGTACAAACCCACGGCAAGAGTGCCAACCCAGAGCGTGTGCCTATGTTTTCAGTGCATCTCAGGTTAGGTCTAAGAGTGAATGGATACATGGTCTCTCAGCTTTAGATTCCCCTATGTCTCTTGATGATTGATTGAAAAATACACCTCTGCTAAACAAAATTCATCATATTTCAGAATAATTTAGACACTTTGCTGCTGCTTTGTATTATGCGTTGTATTGTCTGGGTCTAATTTTTAAAAGATTTTTTACAGCAGTTTTCTGCGAAAAGAACTTACAATGGAGATTAGAAAGCAGTATTAAAAAATGCCAACTATAGTTGACTTCTAGAAATGAATGTCTCAAAATGGGAGTACTCTGAAGTTTTAGAAGCCACTGAATATTTCACCCATATTCTGACTTTCAGCAGCTCTTTGGATAAGTTGCTCTACCATCTGGTATTTTGTTGTCTTTATCCCTGTAAGGAGGCCTTCTCTCCTCTCATATGCTTTCTCCAGGCTTTTTGTGGGGTTAGTACCTCTGCATATTTGATCAAAATGTTTGTGCACTTTTTCTTTTAGCCTTACTGATCAACTGGAATAATGTTGTAAATAAGTAATTTAAATTTCTAGTAGGGGTTATTTAATAATACACATGGATGAAATTTAGCAACCAGGCAACATGCAAACCTTCCACTTTAATGAGGTATGCTGCAGTCTGTGCCAATAGTGTAAAAAACAAGAACGGGGAGTAGGGAGATCACGTGGGTCCTGACAAAGAACCTGGCAGTGTAGCAAAAGGTGTGGTGAAAACTATCATTGGGACAGTGACTAACACTTGCTGCACTGGAGAATGTGCCAGAGGGAGCATGCTTGTTTGAGAAGTCCAATCACTTCGTGACAGCCAGCCCCAGGGAAGACTGCTTTGTCATGTTGTAATGTCACCCCTGCTTTCTGCCCCATAATGTTATGGCCAATGTGTAGTGTCAGTTCAGGGACTGTGCAAATGAAACTTTATACATGTGAACCTATCTCTGCATCCTTTATGCAACAGATGTGAAATAGAAACATGTTTTAAGGCTTATGGAATTTGGGAAAGTAATCCATATAAAAATGCTTGACAAAATACCAAGATTTAGCAGCTCAGAACCAGGTGCATTCAAATCTTCTGAATGAAGAATACAGAGGATTCAGAGTTACCCTTGGAGATGTGTGCTGGTGCCTTACAAGGAGAGTGTATCAACTGGTTTAATGCTTGTGTATCATTTCCTTTTCATCCTTGGATGACTCTCTTGTATGTTGTAACAGACACACTTTTGCAAGAATTGGAAAATAACAAATTTGAGACAAACTTTCGTGTTTATTTTGTCTCTAATATGAACTGTAAAAAGATTTGTGAATAACTTATTGAGATTGTTCCATTTTTATGGCTTAGACTTGAAAGGACTTTTTTGAAAAATATAATAAAATTTAAGTAGTGAGTATCATGTGTAGTAGAGTAGTAAGATAAATGTACATTTTAAAAGAAAATGGAAAAGTTGTATTTTCAGGTATCTCATCCTTTCATACAAATTAGAATTTATAGCTGCTGTAGCAGTTAAGCTAAAGTTACCTTGCAAAATATTGTACTGGGTTTAAAAAATCCACAAAGTGCCTTTTTTTTTGTCTGGGCAAGTGAACCTGTGCAGCTTGTGGTGCACTTAACAATTCTTTTAACATTTGTGCCTTCTCTGCACCGGCCTTGCAGTGACATCTGCTGGTAAGAGCAGGAAGCCTTCATTGTAATTGCAACAGTTTGGAATGAAAGAGAATTAATCCCAAACAGAGTGTAAGTAACCTTTTCCCAAGCATGTATATATTTCCCTATGCTAAAATCTGGTGCTGATGGTAATATGTAGGTAACACAGAGCATTCCAATACTAACTTTTCAAATGAAACTCAAATCAGTTAGAATTGCAGTTTCTTTCTTAGCTAGAGCCATATATTGTTGACATGTTAAAGAACAATTACAAAATAGCCATAATGCAAAATTGTTACTTAAAATATTTTAACTTCTGTACTGATGTATATTCTAAAGAAATGCTTATTTCTTTTTTCTTCCCGTTTTACAGGTGATATACAATGCCTTTTTTTAAAAGGTATTTTGATATTTTTCTTTCTGAACAAATTTTGTTCTGTGTTTTATATCTATGCCAGTTAACACAGTAGCTTTAAAATGAAGACAAATATTTCTGTGTTCAGGATATATAGGCATTCAAATGTAGTTTATAGCTGACTGAATATATGGTGAGTCCTGCTGGTATGTGGTGGTACTTGTGCCAAGTTAACACTGAGAAGTAGGGAAAATCTAAGTGGTGTAGAGAAGACCTTCCTTTTTTAAGGAGCATTTCAGAAGTGAAAAATGCCATTTTTGATAGGCAGTGTGTGGCAGCACAGAGCTCAGGAGAGCGCATGAAATTAAACCCAGGAACAGGTCTCTTGCTGTGCTTGTATCCTTACAGGCAGTGTAGATGCAAGTGAATTTCATGAGAAACAATTGTCTCCAAAGCCACAACTATTTTAAGAAGTTTATTGCACATGATAGGAATTCAACTACCATAGCTACCTAAACAAAGCTCTGCTCTATTGGTGCCTACGACATAAGTATTGTTTCCTCAGAACACACTAATGCAGCTTGCTTGACAAGAGACTAAAATAAGCTCCCTCTTTCTTACAGCTGCCATTTCTGTGATATTGGAGTGCTACATAGTCACTAATGTATCTATCTCACATTATGTAGCTCACCATCATAGAGCTCAATGTGTCTAACATTATTATTTCATTGCAAAACTTAAATACTGAATGAAATCTCTAATGCAGATTTCCCTTAGGGCCTTTCAATGTATGTGGTGGGGTGCCATAAGTAAGTTGAAGTAGCAGCATTGTTTTTCATGCAGGAGGCAGGAAAAAATACACACATTAAAATACTAAAGCTGGTTATGACTCTAGTATCTATGGAGATGCTGTGTAAGTGTTGCTAAACAACTGCAAATAACAAACATCATTTCACAGAAAGAGCATTCCTCTGAGCTGACAGCCACAAGGCTAGATTCTGAAAAATACTGCAGCAGTATTGCTGATCTCCTCACTGCTGTTGTCAAGTTTTTAGTCCAAGGCTTTGCTTAAAGTCACTAGTAAAATTATATTATTTGAAGAACTGTAAATACTATTATTAGAATTAAGACAAAGACAAGTGTTCTCACACATCACATACAAAATATCTGTAAGGAACCTGAGCCATTGATTTTGAAGGCAGAGATTTAGCTGAAAAAGCAATAAATTACAGGAAGCAGTTTTCTTTGTATAATATATTTAAAGGAAGACATCTGATTTGAAAAGCCAGATTGCTTTCCTTTTCATTAATGTGTAACTGTAATGTAGAAAGATCGATAGTAATAGATCATGTTGGATGAGGGGGAAAAAAAATTGTAACAGTTACTGGGTTAATGGGCTGATAATGTTGGCTTGTAGTTTGTTTTTTTTCTTTTTTAACTAAGTATTGACTGTATGTATATTAGAAATGGAAGGAGCTTATTGTAGCTGAAGAGTTCAAACGCCAGAATGCTGGACAAGGTTCTTCAGATTTACATGGAAGAGTATATTCATTCAGAAAACAGGCTGATAGCCTGAATAATTATAGGATTTAGCCTTTTAACCTGTATCTGTGCTGCTTGATCAGTGGAAAACTGCTTTTGAGAAATATTTTTAAGCTTTTAAAGTAAGAGTTTTTAAGTAACAGCTGTAAACTGTAGCTTGGCTAAATCTGTAGAATAGGTGTTCCAAATACTTTGTAAATTAGAGTAATGATTCAGAATATTATAAACATTGAAGGAAGTTTAGACAACTTTTACAGGTAATAACTTTTTTTTAGTTGGAGACTAGACGGACTGCAAACAAGTTGTTAACCTGAACTGGATGTACATTGAATTGGTGGAAGCTGCAGCAGCATTTGAGACTGGTGTCAGACTTAGGTACTTTGAACAATAGCTTGGAGTTGTTTGTATGTTAATGCAAAATATATGCTTTTTAATTATCCCCAAAAAGCGAAATCATTTTATAGAATACTTAATGCCATTAATTTTACACTCAGAATGAGCTCCTTTCATCTCAAAGGATGGGATTTTGTGGCAAGACGGTTTCTTTAATGAAAGTGTCACGTATTCCTTAGAAGCTTTGCTGATGCTGGTGCTCACTTTCCTTCATGTGTAATGTTGTAGTTTTGCTGTAAGTGATCAACTGACAATGTGAAGTGTTCATTGGTGATAAGTAAAAAACTGTTGAAGTTGCTAACTTAATTTTTAACTGAGATTCTTTTACCAAAGTCTAATAACTATTTATTTGCATTTTATACTGTTGAGTTACACATTTGTAATGCCAAGTGGTATTTTCTCAGTTTTACTTTTGAATGAGCTTTAAAAAAATTGTGCTGAGAACTAGGTTCATGTGATTGCAGTTTGAGGTCTTATTTTAGTCAGTTGTTTCCCTATAACAGTATTACTTTTGAACAGTGGTTAAGGTAGCCTAACTGCATAAGACAACAATGTCCTTGTGTACTGATGTGATCCTGGGGAGCTACCGTATTTCTCTGCTGTTTTTATTGCCTTACCTTAGTATCTTCTAAAAGCTAAAACCATCCTGATTTTGTTGAGTATATACAGCAGTGTAGCTGTTAAAGCTTGGCTTTCCAAGTTTAATGCTCCTTTACTATGATTTTATTAGGCAATTACCAAATTCCTAGAAAAATGATTTGCAAACACATATGTGGTAATACAATGCTCACCTTATCAAGTGTAATGTGGTGGTAAAACCAAATGAGACTGCATTTGGGAAGGTGTGAATTCTTATTTTGCTGCTTATGTGGTGGTCCTCACCTAACAAAGCATTTTATATGTTCATCTGTATTGGAATTTTATAGGAAGGGTGCCAAACTGTCTGATGATTTGTGCTGTAACCTGGAAGCTGTAAGGCCTGGTTCAGTTTCCTGTGCTGCTACAGATTTTTCATAATGTCTGACCAAGTTTATATGTGGATATTGATTGATATTCTATCAAAATAACACAGACTGTTCTGAATAAAAGGCTATGTGGAGTTTTACGCAAAGATAACTGGAGTTGTGAATTGCAGCTAATTTACTTTGCTTCCAATTACTCTATTGGAAATCCTTAAACTAAGTCACAGCTAAAGGCCTGATATTTCTGGAATCCATATAGAATACTTTTTTTTTGGTGAATACTCAATCTGTTTAATTTCCTGTTTTTTTTTTATTTTTAAACCAAGCTAGATAAATATGCATGGAAATTCTTCTAGAAAGTCTAACTTTAACAACATAAAACTGTGTTTCACTTAAACTCTTGAGGTCAGCAGCAGCTATCTTGTATTTTTATATCTTTACTTACATAGTACTGTATAGAGAAAAGATAATATTATCCCAAGGTGTTTGTAGCTCCTTTTATTTATGGGCCATTGCTAATCTTGATTATGACATTTTGTGTCTTGTCAAATGTAGAAAACCATGCAGCAGAGGTACTTAAACTCAGGTTTCAGTGTGCTCTAAATTAGAAACTCTTAGAAGCTGTGCAGCGAACATCTTGAAAGAAATCATATCACTAGTCCTTTATCAGCTGTCCTTGATTCTTTGTGACTTGTGTAATGAGTGCTAGTACCCTGAAAGAACTAGTAAATAGACATTGGTAGTAGCTGTTGTATTTGTGTGGTTTTATATAAATTTTGAAATAGAGAAGATTAAATCTCAAAGGATTATGCCGTATTAAATTCATAGTCAGCAAAGTATTTTATAAAAATACTTAAGTCCAATAGAAATACAAAATGACACACCTCATCCTAAGTGATATTTAAGAAGCCTAGGCTTAAACTGAAACGCCTTCTTTTGTCTTGTTGTGGTTTAAGTGAGACAATGTATCCAATGAAAATTCATAGAAGTATTGAATGTGTATTAGCAAGTAGAATTTGAAACGGCTTTTTAGGAGACCCAGTTGCTGAAGCAGACCAAGATTTGGCCTCTTAGTTACTTGATAGTATCTGTTGTGTGGCCAAAGCAGATGGACTACTTGATGCTCAGCATTTTTTCCATGTCCTCTCTGATGTCTTGCCCTTAATCTTTCACCACTTGTACACCACATGCACCAGACAAAGCATCCATCAATGCAGTTAGTCATAACCAGATAAGTGAGATCAAAATTCCTGACGTCAGCTCTATTTGCAAAATTTTTGCTTATAAACAGATGCTAGAAGTTCCCATTCAAATCTTCTCTTAAATGTCTTTGCATAGCACACCATATTAAAATCATACTGCTGTTATTATTGACACATGCAAGTCACACAGAGCAGTAATGAAAAGCAGTCCAGTCACTTTTGAATTCTGTATGCTGTTGTAATTGCAGTTATATCCTTTGCATCATACAAGTGAAATTTGAGTGAATAGGATCCTTACTGGGAAGAATATTACAGACAGTTTCTATTCTTGTCCTTTTCTTTTTAAGTGTTCCTCAAACATCTCTCCTAATGGATTTAACAAAAATGGCAACACATTCACTTTTTCATTAGCAACAGAATCTGTTATTAAATGGTTTGAAAATGGAATAATACAGAGCTTAGATCCACTGTCCTTATATAGTAAATTATGTGGGTAGTTCTTGGTCTTGAAAAACAGTTCTGTATTTGAATATCTGTCCATATGCATTTATGCTGTAAGTGCATCTGCCCAGACATTCAAGATGACTTCTTTCCTTTGCTGTCTTCCTTCTCAGTGCATGAAGATACCTCATCATATGTCTGCTGTCCAGTACAGACAGATTATTCCATTGTTCAAAATTTTAAAAATTATAGCTGCTTCTCCTTTCATATTTTGAGCATGCAAAGTCAGTGAGATTATGTAAATGTCTGAGTGATCTCATGCATTTGGTTGAGTTCTCTTTTCCCATTCTTGTTATGACTGAATATATATCCCTGATGCCAGGGTGATTCTCCTTGGCTGGGAATTTCCTGATTATTTTTTGCTGTCCAAACACAGAAGCTGGGTGTTAAGGAACTGATGGGTCTTCAGACAATCTAATTTGTAAGATACTCCAATAATTTCTGGAATGAAGTACCTTTCCAGTTGTGAAGACAGCTAAAATGTTTTAACTTTCAGATTTTGTCTTAATTCTTATATGTAACAACGTTGCTATGTAGACAAACCGAGAATTTCATTATTTATTTCATGTTCTCTAAGAAGTACCATAATTTTTGATATTCTACAAAAATTCACAGTTGGAAAGCTGTGGGAGAGGCAAATATGTTTTATATTGGGAAATGACCACGTAGCAGAGGAATGCCATTAGTGGGCTTCATACCCAGAAAAGATTACATAATATAGGGCTCTGAAACTCTCTGGAAATAAGTAAGAGTCGTTGCACAGACCAGTTAGCTGTTACTCTTGAGAAGGTAAGACCTTAACATGTTGATGTGATTGCTTTTTATTTTATGACAAAAAGTTCAATAATGAACATTATGGATTTGATGCTCAGTAGTTAGATATGACTCTGTGCTCATTCAAGGGTAAGGATGTTCTCAGTGAGAGAAGATGATCAGCTTCTTTGGATTTCTCTTCTGAATGGCACCCATTGCTGATGGAAGGATGCTAAGTGGAAGTGTACATATGTCCCACTTTCAGTGTTAGAATTGTATTCTAGCCATATAAAATGTTATTGGCAATGGACATCTACTTGATAGGGATATAAATTTATGATCACGTGGATTAATTTTTATTCTCAGTTTGGTATCTATCCCATATTTTTGATAGATACATGATAAACTGAGACTGAGGCTCCCTTTCTGGTTTGTCTTTCTCCTCATGTGAGGAATGAGGTGGGTTACCATATCTGTATGCTAGAAAGCTACACTGGTACTTGGCTGTTAAAATAACCAGAGATTTGTACAGGAGCTCTTTCTGTGTTGTCCTGTCCCACAGTGCACTTTCCCAGTGTTTGAACCAGTTTATACTTGGCAGTGCATTTGTAGTGCCTTATTGGTGAAGGTGTCTCTATTTGATTCATAAAGGTAAAACCACAGCAGAATTGCTGATGTTTTACATTGCTAGTTCTCCAGTCTCTCAGCAGACTTTTTATGCAATGTCAAGAAGGTGATGGAAATAGTGCCTCAGTTGGCACAATTAAAGCTCAAACTGATTTTTGGTTTCACAGAAAGAGAATGGATTTATAATTCCTTATTTTCAGAATTCATATTTCTAGATAATCCTTGGGTTTAAATCAAGGTATCTTAGAGAAATTTTAATCTCACAGTGGCCTAGAAACATTAGCAGAAAAAAGTACGTTCCTTGGAGAACCAAGATACTCTGTGAGGTTACTGCGTTTGCTTCATTTGGACATGGAGTTTCTCATGAAACATCAAGCACTACTATGAGAGAGTCCTTCTGCTGCAGGACTGTTAGATAATCAGCACCCTAATCACTGAAGGTCTAATCTGTTTCATTCAATGACTGGATCACAATTTACCATAAGACCATGAGATCCTCTGTGAACAGAATGCAACCAAGGGGATAAAGCTACATCAGTCACAATACAAAAGAAAATGTGTGTGCTTTCTTTGCATCTGAAGAGCATCCCGCTGGAGCTCATGCACATTTTGATAAGGCATAACAGCAGAGATGCACAGAAATAGTTTTGTATTTGGGGAAGTGGTTCAGCAGTTTCTGTTCACATGGGGGACTCAACACCACCTGAAATAATGTTGACTGTGTGGGGGTTATTTCTTGGA
>VZZY01008364.1:1123-35363 GCA_013400335.1 Eurystomus gularis
GTGGGGGGAGGTGGGCTGAGGTGGGAGTGCGCTGGTTTGAGGTTGGGGAGCTGGGGGTGTGAGAGGAGGGAGCAGGCGGGTCTGTGCTGGGCGTCTGTGGTGCATCCAGTCTGCAAGGGGCAGCTAATTATCGTGAGTCACAGTAATTGTTAGCATTAGATAGTTCTTTCAAAGGTGGGCAGGCCCACCCGGCCCATCAAAGGAACAGCACATCTCACCTTTGGGGTGTTTTTTCCTTGTTTGTTTGTTTGTTTTCCCTTACCTCTTTATTTTCAGGGTTCTTTCAGCTCTGGATGGAAACTGCAATGTTTTTGTGTTTTTTGAGCTACTGACTGCAGTAAGTCCTCAGTGTTTCTGTCCATAGCGTAACTTACTTAACGTAGATGAAGATTTTGAGTCTTGGGGAAGTCTTTTTCCTCCCTTCCTGAGAAAAGAACCTTGAAAGTGGGAACTAGCCTTATGTCCTATTTGTTGCCAAATAGTTCCTTTCCACTGGAGTTCCATAACCATGACACCGCCAAAGAGAGGAACAGACGAGCAGAGTGTAATCCTGATCAGCGATGATGAAGCTGAGAGCGCGCTTGGGAACTCGGTTCTGGTAGTAGACCCGTTGGGTAAGTTCTGTGCTCTTGTTGCCAATGAAGTTCTGTGAGGAACTTTTGGAGCAAACTGATGTAAAATACTATGTGATGTGCTTGAAAAGCGTCTTTCTGCTGCGAGGAAAACAAAGTACTTGGAAAATAAAATAACACCAAAGCAGGAGGAACTGTCATTGTTTCACAACTGTGAGGATTTCTTTGATGGCACTAGTTACCTTTAAAAGACACTGCTGTGTGGTTTCAAAATATTACAAACCCAGCTGAGGCTGGGCCTTTTCGATGGCAAGTGGATCCTTTTTTATTTAATTACCTGGTTTGATAGTGCATGAAAGCTTTTTGTCCCAGGCCAGTGTACCGTTCTTATTGGCACCGTATCAAATCATAAGAGAATTTGTGCCTTAAAGTGCTTTTTTAAAGTGAATGTCAGTAGCTGGTGATCTTGTAGCAAAGTCGTAGCAGCATTTTGTAGATGTATTTATGCCTTATTCTCTTTTCGTATTTCTCTTTTCTACAGAGAAATCTGCCCTGGAAGAGGAGAAATCTGAAGAAGTTGTGGATGAGGAATGCGAACTAATGGTTACTTTCTGTAAACAGGCCAATGTGATGCCTCATGCAAGATACGACTGTACAATACACCCCTTCGAGTATGTTTGGTGATGTGGAGGTTAACTGAGGGTTTAATTTTCCACAGTTAGTCCATCTTGTCAAGGAACCTTGTTAGCTTTTTAACAGCTGAAAGCAGAAGTAGAGTTGGATAAGCCTGTAACTTGTTTCGTAAATAACATTGTTTTTCAACTCTGTAGGCGAGCGGAATGTGATACCTGCTCACCCCTTGGAAAAAATGCTGATATTTGTAATCAGTGCTACTGCTACATTTGTGATAAGCTAGCTTCTGAGGTAAGAACTGTAACTGAGAAATGCGCAGCTTGGAGTAAACTAAATTACTGTCTTTTAAAAAGAAATCCCTCAAGCACACTCAAAGAATAAGGGATACATGAAATTTTGATTATTTTAACAGTTCCTCTCCTAGAAGTTGGTATCTGTCTGCTTCGCAATGCTACTCAAAAACGTGGTCGCTGGGTTTATTTCTAGTAGTGCAGCCAGTTGTTGCAGCAGATGTTCCATCGCTTTAAGCAAATGTTCCTCCTGTTTCCCTTAGGCCCGTGGTAAATCAGCTGCTGCTCACTGCACTAGAGAAATGTCCAGGTCGGAGTTTTTCCTCTCCTGAGGAGCAGGGAGGGAGAAGTTGAGCATGTAGAGTCTGGTTGGGTTTTTCTTAGAACTTTGAGCTGTGAAGAAAGTTGGAGTGAGCACGCAAAGACAGTGCCCTGTTACTGATTTGCAGTGGGGAGGGTGCCAGCCTCGAGTGTCTCTAAGGTATTTGAGAATGAGGGTTAATTTCTGTGGGTTTGTTTTTAATTTTTAAGCCACAGTATCGAGGTAGTGCCATATTGGCCTCTTGCCCTGACTGTCAAAACACTTCACTGCGGCTTTGTCTGGCTGTGTAAAGGATAACATGAGTTGTAGCCCTTCTGTTGAAGAGAAGAACTTCTGATTTGTTCAACTGGGGGGAGAAAAATAAAAAAAAACCCAAACATTCCCTTATTTCCCATTTTACAACATAGTGCCAGAACTGGACGACCCCTTCCCTCTGTCACTGCAACGCACACAACAAAAGCAAATTCTGGAAGGACCAGCGTGACTTTGCCTTGGCCGGTGTTCTCGTCATGTTCAATTTCGACCTCAGCGATATAGACGCAGACCTTCGGCACGGTGGTAAGCGCTCCGCTCTCATCCTGTCCCGAGAGATGTGGGGCTGCTCAGCCTGCTGCTTGATGGGTGGTTTGTCTGGCCCACAACTCTCCTTGCGAGGGCTTGGTGAGTTCTGAAGGTAGCAGCTCACTGTTGCTACTCTTTATGGGTCATACTGAGCCCAGACACAGGTCGGCAGGTCCAGCTTGTGAGCTTCCCTGCTTTCCTCCCTATGGAAGAAGCACCAAAGCTTTCCTAGCCAGTCAGATTGGGTGTGAGGAACTTGCTAGATATTTTACATGGGGTACTTACGGTTCTCTTCCTGTTTCTTTTAGGTCTGAAAAAATAATAATAAAGATTGCACTAACAACTTCACGTCTCTCTGCTCTCTTAGGAAGCCTTCTAATAACATTCATCGAGGAACTTGCTGTGGAATATAATAAGTATCTGGCTGGAGAAAGAATTCCTCCCTCACAACATGAATGCTTCTGCCTCCCAAAATTGCCTCCTGGGCAATGCAATATCTGCAGGTCGCGCAACACGGAGATCGTGTACAAGTGAGTGACAACGGGACGCGGCTCCTGGCAGCACGTGCTGGTCAGGGGGGCTTTGATTCCCTTCAGGCAAGTGATAATTGGAATCACGGCACCTGATACAGCAGAAACATGGTTGGGAGAACTCACTGTGAGCTGTGAAATCACACTTGGATGTAGCTTAAACACACCCTTAAATACAGCTTTAAATAGAACTTTAAATACATCTCTTGTGCTGTGCTAAGACACTTAATAACATCCCTCATTATTATAACCTGGGAAAGCAGAAAGTATTTTTACTATTTTTTTTTTTTTAAGGGCTCGGCTTTTACTCCTGGTACGTGCCTTTAAAATGCTTAAAGTAATGGTTGTGCAAATACCTTTTTGCCGTGTTATAGGTGCTTTTCGAGGAAAAGCACATTAATTTGTTCTCAAACTGTAGTATGAGCGTCATTGCCATTTATTTACGAAGTACATCATTGCAGACACTTTATCTTACAGACTATTTAACTTTCTTAGGTATTCCGGAGTTTTTGCACTGGTAACAAGATTTTTAAATCAAGCAGAAAGAGAGAGTCCTAAAGCTGCTGCTGTCATGTTTCTGGGAGCAGCTAAAGAGATAGCACTCCATAAAGACCCTGCTTTGTAAGTATCCAGTTCCACATCTAGTGTGCGATCCTCAAAGGGAGGAGAACAAGTGGGACAGTTCTGGTTTTCCGTTTATGGAGGGTAAAGGCTGTGAAGATCACAGCCCTGGCTGCAGTGCAGTGAGAGAAAATGAGTCTACCTGAGGGAGAAATGAGATTGGTTGTGGGGAGGGATGTGGGGGAAAAGAGAAGGTTAAAGGTTGGGTGTGAGAGGAAGAAGGTCAGTGGGATTGAGTCGTGAGGAGGGGAGATGATCTCCGGCAAGGGGAAGGAGTTTGAGATGGGGACTGGGAGGAGGGAGGTGGTGGCAGGTGGGGTCGGCTTCTCAGGAGAAGGGACAGGGCAGCAGGAGAGTGCTCAAGTGGTGTTGTGTGATGAAATATCTGCTCCTGACCTGGAAGGGAGGTTGTGATGTTCCTTGATAGTAAGCTTTAGATGCCTTCTGGAAGTCTGGGGCTGTCAGCTGGGAGGACCTCATGGTAAATAAATAAAAACAGAGTTCAAATACTCCCCACAGCATTCACTGCAGTTGGGTGGGCTGTGGTTTGGCCCTCGTGGGATGAGGTGAAAGCAAAGGTGAGCCCACGAGGGTGTAACAGAGCAGGTGAGAAGGTTTTGGTGCTTCTTGGGCCATGCAGGACGTGTTCTTTGGTACTGCAGTAAAACAGTGTTAACTCTAGAATGTGCTTTATACTTGTTTTATCTACTTGGAGTTATTTTTATTTATTAACGTTGCTCCAGTGCTCTGTAAGAAAAAAGTGTTTTCTTCAATAATTGAGTATAAAGAAGCCAAACACTGATTAGTGGTTTTTTTCCTCCCCTCGTAGAAGCTGGCAGAACCTTGGTCATACTGCTTCCCTAAAGATTGCTGTTCCTTGTCTGTTGCAAAGGTAAGACTTGTCATCTCCTGGTGTTGTGATGGCAATGGGATGACTGCTGCCTGCAGACTTCCTGCTGGCGTTTCAAGTGCATTTCCAGTGACTTCTGCTCAAGGGCGTAAAGGAAAAAAGCAAAAACTTCAGCCCCTGAAAGCTGGAAGCAGACTTGCACAGATGTATCACCTTATGGTTCTGCATCGTCAGGAGCTGCTTAGCAGGGAGCTTGACCCCCATGTACAGGTTGAGGCACTTTTGAGCAGAGCAAGAGGAGCCTCTTGCTGCCTGTGTGTAGACCACACATGGGTAGGGACAGGCAGAAGAGTACAAGCAACAACATGCACCAGTCAGCCTGAGGAGCAAGGATCTCAGCCCGTGATACATCAGGTTCTACAGCTGTGCACTACAAATTGGGATTTTTAGAAGCTCTGTTGAATATTAGTCCCTTCCTGTGAAGGACAAGGGCAATATTTGCCTTATTTAGAGCCACATAACCACTCAAACCCTCCTTTGCTGCCTCAAAGGAGGGTAACTCCAAGCCAGGCAGGTCGATGGCTTTTTTGACTGTGTTCTGTCAGAGCAGACCTGAAGGTGGTGTCAGGTACTCGTGGTGAGTAAGCCAAAGAGTAAATGCTGGCTGTTAAAGGTGAAAACAGCAGCCTTGTGGTACTCCAGGATGTAACATAGTCAGCTTCCCCCTGAGGCCAGTGAATGAGGACATCTTGCTCACTTGGCTTAATTCATTTCTGATTTTAGCTTGATATTCCACCTTTAACCCAAAATTTGCTTGCAGCAGAAGGTTAATGAATTAAGAATTAACTTTTTTTTTCAGGAACGCTCAAAAACAATTATATATTCTCACCTCTTGTTTGAAACTAGTGACAGGTATAACCTAAATCCTATATCCATTTTAATTTTAAACCACCACTCTTGACATCTTAATTTCTTGCTTTAAAAGGACAAGAAGAGGAATTTTTTTGCCTCCCTCGCTCAATGTCGACAGAATAAACTCTTCTTTGTGTCAGTGTGTTCCCTCCCGTTCAAACAAAAATGCCAGGAGCTCTGGTTAACCAGGCTGCAGATCGGGCTCGTTGTATTTTGCTGCGGTGTTTCTCAAGTATACTCACTGGGGATCTTTATTTTAAGACCACAGAACCTTGGTTTCACTGGTGTTTAAAAATCATCACAACAGAGCAGTACTGTTACTCGCAACAAATCTTAAAGCACAAATTTCGATACGGATCCAAACAGACATTTAACCAAAAATCTCCCAAACTTCTGTCGACTTTCCCATACAATCAAAAAAAAAACCCCAGCAACTTAATAGTAATTCATCCTATTTCATGAGATTCTTTTAAACTTTATTTTTCTTTTCCAAACGTAGGATCACGACACAACTTCAGAAGATGCTGGTGTTGTGTGACTTCCCAAAAACTTTATATGAAAAGTTTGTGACTTTCTTCCAGTCCATCTCACTTCCCTGTCACTGTTTCGGCTTCTCAAATAGGTATGTCCTTGGGGTTTTGTTTACAGGAGATAGCTAGCTAGAAGCTGGTAGCTGGAAGCTAGCTAGAAGATGATAGCTAGAAGCTGGTAGCTGGAAGCTAGCTAGAAGATGATAGCTAGAAGCTGGTAGCTGGAAGCTAGCTAGAAGCTGATAGCTGGAAGCTAGCTAGAAGATGATAGCTAGAAGCTGGTAGCTGGAAGCTAGCTAGAAGCTAATTTAGAGCAGTTCCCTGATTTGAAAGCAGCTATATAGAATGGGTCTTGCACTGATGGCGTTACGTGTGAGCATTTTAGAGGAAGGTTTTGGTATTAGTTGTTCTCAATATAGCTTTTTTTCTTCTTTTTCCTTTTTCATTCCCCCAGAAGTGAGCTGTAAACCCCAAAATGTCTTATTGGTAAATCTTCACGTTACTTCAGAGAAATAAATTGTGGTGTACGAAGAAATGATGGTTAAAAAATACTTCCTTTTTGTACTTGCAGCTTGAACGTCATGCCGTGGGACCATGTATTACTGACCACTGTTTTAAGAGGCCAGAACGTCACCGGTCAAAGGACACAGAAAGGAAGGAGAGTGTTTCTGTGGGAAACCCTCCCTGTTATAGAGGCTCGAGTGGAGAGATTGGTAGACAGAAGGAAGTAAGATCAGTTTGTCCTGGTTTGGGATCTTTCATTTTATGAACTCAACTTGTGCGTTTTGCAGCATGGTGCTTTCCTGACATCTGCAGGAGTTTGGTATAATGGGGAAATGTGCTAAACAAAGGCATATTTGAAGCTCTTGGTGCCTGTTGCTTCTTATCAACAAGGCCAGTAGCTTTTTGAAGTTTTTCAAAGCAGAACCAAGCTCTTTGAACACTTCAGGACCAGAAAAGAATGTTGAAGTGGATCGTTTCTTTGTTTCCATAACCCCAGTAGGTTTTAGATGTGGATGTTTAAAACAAATTCTGGTCATCAAAGGCTGACTAGGTGGAAGATGGCAAAAAATGCGTTCCAGCCTCTGGGTCTTCAGAAGTCCATATTTAGAAGAATACAGTCCACTTAAAAAATGGAAAGGCGACCTCCTGGTTTATTTTGGAGAGCACAGAGCTCACCTTTGGGTAGCTCCTTGGAACTTATTCCCATCTCTCTGCCTGTTGTATTTCTATCCTATTGTGCAACATCTCTTATGTGGGAAGATCTACTGGTTTGATTCAATTAATTGCAGTAAATATTTGATTGACCTGTACGTAGCTTTGCACTTCCTTCCTCTCCCTACTCACCCTCCTTTTCTTCTCCGCAGCTATAAAGAAGTTGTTCGCTACATGAAAGCTGTGAAATGCAACGATACCAAAGGGTAAAGATCTTTTTTTCCTTTTTTTTTCTTTTCCTCCAATTGTGTTTTTTGCCTTAAGACCGTGTCTGTGTTTCTTTAATAAACTGGCAAAAATCAGATAGTCATTTAGGGAGGATGATGGAACCCTGGCCCAGGCTGCCCAGAGAGGTTGTGGAGTCTCCTTCTCTGGAGAGATTCCAAAGGTGCCTGGACACGATCCTGGGCCCCCTGCTCTGGGTGACCTGCTGGAGCAGGGGGTTGGACAAGATGATCTCCAGAGGTCCTGCCCAACCCGTACCATCCTGTGAGTCTTCCCTCTTTCCAGGTTAAGAGACCTTCGAGACCAAATCCCCTTCTACTTGTGTAAAACGGGAGACTTCCTGGAAGGTGCGCGCTCGCTGCTGTGCCCCATCAACAACCTGGCGTGCTGCACCGCCTGCCGCCTAACGCCTCTGCACTTCGAGGTCTACCTGAAGATGTTCAGAACAGGGAGTGTCCCTATTGGAAATGATATATTTGACTCCGGGCCATGGATTTCAATTGGCAAGTGTGATTTCTTGCTTACATACGTTTATAAAGCTGGAATTAAGAAGGTTTCTTCTTTTTTCAATCTGTTGACGTTCTGAGGGCCTCAGAACCCATCTAGCAATTGCCTGGGCTAAACATGGTACCTAACACTAGGCAGGAAGAATGTCTTTATATTTGAGCGCGAATTTGTTTAGTACACTTCAGCTTTGTCAGCTGTCAAGTTGTTCTGCTGAAAGCAACTTGGTAGAAGCAAATACAAAGCTCTGTTACATCAATGGCAGCGTGTACCGCAGCGTGTTGGTGTGTCTCAGCCTTGACCTTGAGAATTAAAGCTTCCTTGTGGAAAGTGTTCCACGATCTGTGCATGACATTCCGTCATTAGCTCAGCCAGCCACTGGTAAAGGATCGTCTGCCTTGGTGTGTGCTACTTGCCAAGGTGTATTCTGAAATGAAAGATTTATTTTGGAGATATTCAGCTACTGGTAGAGTTCCTGAACGGCTGAGATCCTGACAGTGTGCATCACACTGCGCTGTGGTGTGATGTACACAGCGAAGACTCTGCTCTGCGGTGGCTCAGTCTAAGCTGTGTTCATTTCTTTGCAGCTTTCCAGGGTAACATTTTACAGCTGATGTTGTTTCTCTGTTCAGAACCTAAAAAATGCTGTAAAATAGCTGTAGACGCTCGTTAATTTCTCTCTGTTAGATGCTGTAGAAACATACCTGTAACTCTGTTAATATCTTGTTGGTGTTCGCACTCTGTGCTTGTTCAGGGAATCTAAGATATATTTTGGATTCTTTTCTTCTTGCAGGGCCTCCCTTGAAAGATAACATTCTAGTTAAGCAGGCGCTCAAGCTCCTTTACAGCAACGTGTCACTCTACAGGAATGTGAGTCTGTTAAAAGTGTGTTTCTGAGGCTTGTCAAGTCTTTCTGTGTGTTACCTGCTCCGTCCAGTTGCTTCTCTAATGCAAGGACTTACTACTGGAATCCTTTTCTCTGAATAGTTTACACCTCTGAAGTGATTTGACCGCATCAAACAAATGTTCTGCTGTGTTTCAGCCTAAATGCTGGAGTTCCCTCATCATGATCTTGGGTAGTAGCAGTTTGCTGGAGAAAAGCGGGCACCTACACCCCCTGTCCCTCAGAGAGCCACCCCTTGACTTCCAAAAGGTAACAGAAACGGGACTGTGAAATGGGAGCATCTGGTGCCTTGGTTTTACACAAGGCTTCATCTGATGTGGGCGTTGATTTGTTCTTCTGAATACTAAGGCTGACTTTGCAGTGCCTCGTCAAACGATTTGTGGCATGTGCCACACGGAACACTGCAAAATGTTGTGATCCAGGAGCGTTAAATCCCGCAGTAAACGGCTTAACTCTGCTTGCCCCTCGATGCCTGATACTGATTCTGTATCTCTTAACGTTGAGATGGATCAACAAAACGGATAGGAAAGGAGTTTATCTAACAAAACCGTGTTCAGGCAGTCCTAAGGAATTGGTGCCTTGGTATTTCCTTCCCAAGAATAGAAGGAGCTCTCTGCTGAGCATCAGGGGTTAAAATGGGGCCGGTGTGTGATGTGCTTTGCTTAGTGCTGTAAAGCCTCAGCTTTCCCTGAGTATAATGCTGAGTGGTCAACCTCTTCTGTAGAAATGCTGAAAAAAAACAAGTAAAAGCACATCAAACAGTGGCCAAGATGGTCCTTTAATGGTTGTAGAGTATCTGGACATCCTTCCCCTTAACTTGTGACTCGTCGTTTCTCTCGCAGGGGGTGCTCGCTGTCAGCAGTGGCCTTTTGGAGGAACTGAAGGCAAAAATTAATATTTCTTTACCACCGGCTATTTTCTCTCCTCACGTAAGTGTGCACGTGGCAATAAGGGAATTTACCACCTGTGTTATTGCGCTGGAAGATACAGTAGCGTTGACAACAGCTGGATTATTGTGGAAAGCTTTTTAGAGGGGGCTTGAAGATCTTTTGTGGGGGGAAACCAGCATGAAACCGTTCATGGCACAGACTAAAGGCTGGAGCACGAATCTGAAGGTAACAAAATCAGGGTCTGTTCTGGTCTGACGCCGTCTTCAACCCAGGACGTGTCTGTCTTATCACTGTCCAAATTCATTTATAAAGTGGGAGGGTTGGTAATAATTGATCCTGTCTTAACTTCTCACGGCGTTTGATTCAAACGGGAGATTGTCCTTTGAGACGTGACAATGCGTTTGTCTCAAAACTTGGAACAGCCCAGAATTCCTAAACCTGTTTGGAATGATGATGTCGGGTGTGGTGGAACGTGTTTGAAGATGGCTTGAAATGGATTCTACATTAAATATAGTCCAAGGAGCTGTATTCCTCTTCTGAGGAAATTGTTCAGCTTACTCTCCAAATATGCGACTCCTGGGCTGGAAACTTGCTTTTCCCTTAATTCTGCTTCTGTGATGATGTGTTTCTGCGAGGGCTTTGAGAGCACTGGGTGAAACAGAAGGACCTCTTCTGTCCCCCCTACTTCTGGTCTTCATAAGATCCTTGTGGATGTCACGTCTGACACCCCACCCAGAATGGCGGTGACGGTGCTGGTTGGACTGGATGAGATACACGAGTAGTGGGGCAGAGGGCTTTTAAATCTGAGTCTTGTTGCTGTCTCTCCCTGCAGATGCACCAAGAGGCTTATCTCATTCTCGCAGTGCAGGCAGTGCAACAGATGCTTTCTTGTGAACTTCCGTACTTGACTTCCTTCTTGGAGATAGCCCTGGCTTTTGGGGTGAGTCCTGGATACTGGTTTCTATTCTGAGAGATTAAAGAAAATGCTTAAAATCTGTGTAACGCCAGCTTGGAAATTTTAGACACGTTTAACTCGGCCTTGTTCCCCTTTTAGCTTTGGCCTGTTTTTTTAAGAAATGATTGGCAATTAGGTTAAATCGCTGATCTTTGTCCCTTCCTAGAATAACTTCTGGGCTCTGAGGCTGTTATTGGACCGTCTTTGCTATGAAGAACACATTCTCTATGGCACTGTCAACCTGATTCTGAGAGATCTAAATCGTCAGAAAGCAACAATGCTAAAACTGTGAGTAAACCCTTGCAAAAAAAGAAAGAAAATAAAAATTGCAGGCTGTTTATGGAAGCCACCAGCACCAGTAACGTTTAGAGGTAGAATCCTTGGCTCTTTGAAACCTGCCTGGAGCTTTGGGTGAGTCAATGCAAATAAGATGCTGGAGGAAACAGCAGGAAGGTTGTCTCTGAACAGCTGTGCTCTTGTCTCCTGCTTGTAGGTGGCAAAACCTTGGTCCCCAGTACGTGGGTGAATTCCTTTGCCTGTTCCTGACGTGCAGACACCGGAAGATGCAATCCATTGGCCTCTTAGCTCTGAATATTATCATGGAGAACCTGCACATGTAAGTGCGAGTCTGTGTCAAATAGAACAGCACGGGATGCTACACCAGTTGTAGTTTTCTCCTAGTTAACAGTCTGAACTCACCGTTCGTTCTTGTCTTTTGTTCTTCCCTGTTATAAGCAGCGGGAGAGACGCTGAACGCGGGGTTCTGGGTAGTCTGAAGTTGTTCCATCTTACCTCTTCCAGCCAAGGGGCTTTTCACTTCCCAATCCTAGGAAAGTATCTGCTCCTGGCAACCCTGAGGGGCCATCAAGGTCACATGTAGTACGGGCTAGTTCTGTTAGTTAAATATCATTGTCATCAGCAACCAAAAAGCCTTAATTAGGACTTAGAGCAAAATCGTTACAGGACTCTTAAAGAGACATGATACTGCATAGAGAGACCTGGACAGGCTGGAGAGCTGAGCAGAGAGAAACCTCACTGAGTTCAACAAGGGCAGGTGTAGTGTCCTGCGCCTGGGGAGGAATAACCCCCTGCACCAGGACAGGTGAAGGGTGGACCTTCTGGAAAGCAGCTCCATGGAGAAAGATCTGGGAATACTGGTGAGGGTCCTCATGGTCAAGAAGGGATCTGATCAATGCTGATCAAGAGCTAAAGCGTGGGGGACAAGAGGATGGGGCCAGACTCTTGTCAGTGGTGCCCAGTGACTGGACAAGGGGCAACGGGCACCAACTGGAACCCAGGAGGTTCCACCTGAGCAGGAGGAGAAACTTGTTTGGTGTGAGGGTGTTGGAGCCTGGCCCAGGCTGCCCAGAGAGGTTGTGGAGTCTCCTTCTCTGGAGAGATTCCAAAGGCGCCTGGACACGATCCTGGGCCCCCTGCTCTGGGTGAGCTGCTGGAGCAGGGGGTTGGACGAGATGATCTCCAGAGGTCCCTTCCAACCCCCACCATGCTGGAATTCTGTGATAAAACTTTTCTTAGAGAAAACAATTGAAAGTAGCTCAGTACCTATATTATTGTATATCTAGAAGAACACAGTGGGTGTACAGATGTCAACATTTCTTTTAAACTTGGAAGAAATACTCCAAAGAGAACTGGTGAGGGAGTAGATCCCCCTCCACAACCTGAAGATTCAGGAGACTCTGTGGACTATGACACCAGCCGAGGACAGCACGAGGTTTATGCCTGTCATTCTTACCCTCTTTTAAACAGAAAATAGACCACTTGCTCTGCAGCCACACAGAGCTTTAGTGGGTGGGGAAAGGGTTCTGAAAAAGGCCAAGTTCTTTATTTAGGTGAGAAATGAAGATAAACCACCGGTGGGTCACTCCTAACCCACGAACTGTTTGTGAGTGTCACCTTTGCTCTCCCGTGTGACACACTAAAGCTTCACAGGCATTAGACTTTGTGGTAGTTTCAAAATGGATTGGCTCGGTGGTGGTGTGCGGGAGAGCAGAGTCGGCGCCTGCTCTGGCACTTGGACTTCATGTGGAGATGGTGGCAGCAGAGCAGTGTGGAGAGCTCACCTCGTAGTGAGCCTGAGGTGGAAGCCACGGACCTCTAAGCTGACCACCTTTGTGAAATGCTTCTGTTTCTTCTCTTCGGCCTTTGTGGTGTGTAGGTGAGAAGACACCTCGTTGAAAAGACCTCTGGGCTCATTAAGCTGTCTTAAATGAATTTGCAATTCCATTAATGGTCTTTGTTGGGTTTGTGAGGCCTTACAGTACGCAAGGCTCCAGCAGTGATCCAAGAGAGCCTGATGAAATCCTGTCTCTTGTGGTCCATCTTGGTCTTCTAATTATTTTACTGTGTGTCTGATGCTGAAATCATAGAATTGTTAAGGTTGGAAAAGACCTCTGGGCTCATTAACTCCATCCATCAACTCAACACTGCCATGACCACTGAACTATGTCCTGTAGTGCCATGTCTTCATGTGTTTTGAACCCCTCCGGGGATGGTGACTCCACCACTTCTCTGGGTTCCAGTGCTCAACCACTGGTCTGTCCCCAGGAGAACGTGGGGTAAGAATCTGAATCTGTTTTTCAGGTGTCCGTGGGCAAAGCATCTTTGCAACTTCTTTCACAACGTGGTGAGTGTCTCTGCGTTTCAGAATTGAGCAGCCACGTGTGTCAATGACAACGCGGTTACGTATCGATGAGATGATTAAATGTAGCATTGGGTGTATTATGTATCAAATGTGGCCGTTTCATTTGTTACAACACTTTAATTAAAATTACTGAAGTACACCAATTTTCTTCTTCTCTCCCCAGGGATTAAGGCACCTGCCCCTTGGCCCTGCAGCTCATCGTGAAATTGCAAAGTTCATGATCATGTTTGAAAACTGGTAACTTGTCCAAATCTTCAGGACTATCTTCCAAATTTTACACCTGTCTGAGACATCTCTTCCTGGAGCCCCTTGTGTTCCTCTGGTTGTCACCTCCAAAAACATCCAGCTAAAGACTGCCCTTGGACAAACCCAAATCAAGATCTGAGGTGATGAAGTGTTTCAGGGTTGGATCTTTCCTTCCGTGCTGGTCCATGTATTAAGCAGTATAAAAGAGGCAGCAGGTTTATGGTTTTGGGTGGGGGGTTTTTTATTGTTAAAAGCTGTTCTACAGAGAGATGCTGATCGTGGGGAGGAAATGTGGGTGGAAAGCACCATGGCTGTGGGCGAGATGTCTGCAGCAGAGCAACTACCCCGAGAGCAGAAGCTTCTCAACAGGAAGCAGCCTCAGCAATCCATGTGGAGATGCCACCTGCAGCCCTTGTTCAGCGTGTGACTACAAGAACTGAACCACCCATGGCCGTGAGCTGAAGCTTTCTCACGTGCTTCAAGAAACCAGATCCAGAAAGGCCCGCGACAGTAAATAGCTTGGTTTTGTTTGTAAATAATCCCATTTTCAGGTTGTTTGGGTTTTTTTCCCCCAGTTATGGGGGTTTGTTTTTTGTTTCCTACAGTACGCGGCTGGTGCTGGTGACTCTCTGGGTTTCTCAAATCCTTTTTTCTAGTGGGAAGTCAGAGTCCACTTTTGAACGGTGGAGGTAGAAATGGAGAAGTATTTGTAGCCTGGTTTATACTTTGTCCCGCTGCGGGCCCCGTCCGCGTGGGTTTGGCAGCCGTGGCTGGGGGAACCGGGATATTTTGCACATTTAAGGTTTTTGGTGGCTTTTGCAGCTTTTGTTACCCTTAATTGCGTAGCTTGTTCTCCAAGTGTCCCACAGGAGCGCACGTGTGTCGAGACTCAGGCGTGAAGTAAAGCTCCGCAGAAACTGGTGGTGTGTCGTCGCTTCTGGGTTGGGCTTGGGGGTTTGTTCTGGTTTTTCTCATGGTCGCTGTGCCGTTGTCTCGCGCGGAGCTCAGGGGAGGTTGGGGAAGTCCCCTGACACTTGGAATGTGGCTCTGCTGATGGTCGGCAGGCCTGGCCCCAGGGGCCTGTGCTGAAGACGCTCTGCGAGGTTTCATCCTGGCTTCTTACCACCACCATTCTCACCACCTCTACCTGAGCAGCAGAAGGTCCTTGTCGTGGCTGAGGGGGAAGGAGGCTGCAAACACTGATCTTCATAGATATGTCTCTCTTCTGGGCGTTTCCTCCTTGGACCCGTAACGCTCCCTGGGCGCTCTCCCCCTTCCAGAGGGTGCGCAGCCACCTGCGCTGCAGGCTCTTGTCCTTGCTGGTGGGGCCTTACACCACCTCTCTTCACTGTGGTGTAAAAAACACCAAAAGCAACGTCGCTTTGGCCCGGGTGTAGACCTCAGTGTCACCCTGTCCTGTTCCCCATGCAGGAGAGGGCAGCAGGTGAGGATGGGTCTCCTGTTACCCTTCCAGCCTGGATTTAGCACGGCAAGTCGAAGCGTGGGGCTGTGGCTTTACTGTAAGAGCAAAGCTCTTCACTATTTATCTCCTCCTGCATCTCAGCGAGGGTTCCTCTGTAGATAATGATTCGATCTTCTGTGTCTGAGAAAGACCTGCCCTTGACTGGGGCAGGGGGGGACAGAGGGATGGAGTTGTTCCAATCAACCACCACGGGAAACATCTTCCTGCTGCCCCCCCTAGTCGTACAACCCCGAAGGCAGAGTGGAGGCCGATCTCCCGGCTTTGCTCCTGGAGTAGTCGAGGTGTAGAGAGCTCGTTACAAATGGAGATGTGCTGTTTGGAGAGGAAGAGGGGCACCTGATCCTCTCTCAGCCCAACATCGTAGTGTAGCAAGAACCCTGCTGTTCCAGCAAGTGTGGGTACGGCTGGTCCTGCCAAGAGATAAATAAAACATGTGCAGCTAAGTGCCTGTATCCAAAATAAAATTTCATCCGAAAATAGGGGAATTGCCTGATGTTTTTGAAGTCGGGAAGGAGAAGGGCATCGTCCAGCCCAGGAGCGTGAGGGACCTGCCCTGGTGCTGCCTCACCGCTGATTGTGGGGCTTCTACAACACCTCTACTCCTCTCCTGAGTTCTCAGTGCAATGTTTAAGAGCAAGCAAACTCTTGGTAACCCTGGGTGACCCCCTCAAAGAGGGGAGGATGATGCTTCTAGATCTTTCTGCATCTTTCCAGATGGTCACAGCCATGGAGCTGGGGCTGATGTGCATGGGGTCATGGCCAGGGCCTGGGTTCTGCTTCCCACCCTCATCTACTGGGATGGTTTCTGCCAAGGATGCTTAATTGACCTGCTAAATGAGTTTACCCCTTTGGAGTGTGCACCAGAGAACTGACTTATCTAAAACACTCTCCCAAGGAGAGAGCCATCAGCAGCGGGGGGTGAGGGCAGAGCCCTGCTGCCCAGGGAGGGCTGGGCAGGGTGGTGGGGGCTCTCAGCTCATTGCTGGTCCAGTCCCCCACCCCCTGGTGACCTCCTTTGGCCTGGGGTGATGGCACCAGGTCATGTTTGTTACACACAACATCCCCTTCACACGATCTCTCCAGTTTCAACTGGCGAGCCCAGGACTGGGCACAGTACTCCAGAGGTGACCGCAGTGAGGCAGAGTAGAAGGGCAGGAGAACCTTCCTCAATGTGCTGCACCCCAGGAGACTCTTGGCCACGAGGGCCTATTGCTGGCTCATGGTCCCCCAGCACTCCCAGGTTCTTCTCCACAGAGCTGCTTCCCAGCAGGTCAACTTCTCACCTGTCCTGGTGCAGGGGGTTATTCCTCCCCAGGTGCAGGACTCTACACGTGCCCTTGTTGACCTTCATGAGGTTCCTCTCCACCCAACTCTCCAGCCTGACCAGCTCTCGCTGAACAGCAGCACAGCTCTGGTGTGTCAGCCACTCCTCCCAGCTTGGTCTCATCAACCTTGTACCATCCTTCCCTGCCCACGGGCAGCTCCTGCCTGGGGCATTCCTCTCCCCCTGCTCTCGGACCTAAATAACGTGGGGTCAGCACCAAGGAACGGATGCAAGTCATGGCCGCGCTCCTCTGGGACACCAAGGAGCCACGTTCCTCCAGCTGCCTGCGCACCAAAAATACTCCAGTTTAATAACTGGACTAAGCAAAGCACAAAAAAAAAAAAGCAGTTTGTTGTTGGCTGCCAGATTAACAGATGGCTACAATCATTAATATTGCAAAACTTCAGGAGTTCATAATTCTTTAATCTCCAAAGCCGGTGGGGGTGGCTTATGCGGGCCCTGCAATCTGCCGTGCTGGGGGCTGCTGCCCGCCCGCCCACTGCGGCCAGGGCCAGCTCCAGCCCCCCAAGTGTTCACAGAATCACAAATCCCAGCATGGCGGGGGTGGAAGGGACCTCTGGAGATCATCTGGGCCAACCCCCTGCTCCAGCAGCTCACCCAGAGCAGGGGGCCCAGGATTATGTCCAGGCACCTTTGGAATCTCTCCAGAGAAGGAGACTCCACAACCTCTCTGGGCAGCCTGGGCCAGGGTTCCATCACCCTCAAACTAAAGAAGCTGGGCAAACATGGCCTTGGTCCTACCTGGCCAAGCCCCAGCTCCCTGCTGCACCAGGACCCCACCACCAGGCAGCTGCTGCCAGCAGGAGGGGTGGGTTTGGTGACCCCCGTGGACTTATTGCTGGTGTTGGTGGTGGCCCCTGCACCCGCTGCCGGCCCTGCTCAGCCCTCGCTGCCGTCAGATGGCGGAAAAATCCACGGAAATCCAGTAACCCATCTCCAGCGCCATTTTCTGGTTAAACCTCGGCCTTTCCCATAATTGTTTGGAGGCAGCGCGGGGAGATTACACTTGATGTCAACAGGCAGATAATCCGCGCTGAGCGCGCGGTATCGCTGACCTCCTTAATAGGCACCGGTGGCTTCTGGAGCGTGTCCTGAGCCCCGGCCACCCCCCGCCCCCTGCCCAGAAGCCCTGCGGCTGAGGAAAAGTCCAGCTTTGGTATCATAATTAAAAAAAAATAATAATCTCTATTTATTTTTTTCTGTGGGTGAAAAGAACCAACCGACCAACCCTCCTGGTGCAGCTGCCGCGGGCGCGCGGCTTGGCCTCAAGCAGCTCCATCGATCCCTGGCTGAGCACCAGCCTCCAGCCTCCACTCCTGGAGAAATGCGGCTCCAGAGAGGCTCTTACGGCGATGGATCGAGGCCGAGGCGCCCAGCTCAGCCCCGTGCTCAGCACCATCCTGCGCTCGGTGGGGCTTCACGTTGACGTTGTAGGACATTGACCTGCTGTGTGGCAGAGGTGGCTCAGTGCTATGAAGGAGCACTGGAAGAGGCAGCCTGTATAGAAACATCGTATATGCATGTAAAATACATACATATATGTACATGTATGTGTGCACCCACACACATACACCCAGGTATTTCGTGTATTACGTACATTACACGATGTATATTGTGTATTTTACATTATGTATATTTAGGTACATTACACAAAATATTTCATATGAAACCTGTAAGACATCATATCTCATATGGTATAAATTACATGCATCATCTACATTATTAGGCTCCTCACACCAAGAAGGACATTGAGGGGCTGGAGTGTGGCCAGAGAAGGGCAACGGAGCTGGGGAAGGGTCTAGAGCAGGAGTGTGGTGAGGAGCAGCTGAGGGACCTGGGGGTGTTGAGCCTGGAGAAAAGGAGGCTCAGGGGAGACCTTCTGGCTCTGCACAACTCCCTGAAAGGAGGTTGGAGCCAGGTGGGGTCGGGCTCTTCTCCCAAGGAACAAGCGACAAGAGGAAATGGCCTCAAGTTGCACCAGGGGAGGTTTAGGTTGGACGCAAGGAACAATTTCTTCCCCACAAGGGCTGTGAAGGGCTGTGCCAGGCTGGGCAGGGCAGTGGTGGAGTCCCCATCCCTGGAGGGGTTTCCAAGCCGTGGAGATGTGGTGCTGAGGGACATGGGTTAGTGGTGCCCCGGCAGGGCTGGGGGAATGGTTGGACTTGATGAGCTTAAAGGTCTCTTCCACCCAAAACAACGCTATGGTTCTATATACATACAAATAATATGAATATATATTCCACCATATTGTGTGTGTATATATATATATATATACAGATAGATAGATACATATATATCTATATGTTTGTGTTGTGTTTGCACAGCAGCCGGACACCCCCTCCCTGTACGGCCACAGGCCCTGGGCCCCCTCAGCCGTGCCGGAAGGGTCCTTGGGGCAGGATTTTTGGCAGCTTTTCTTTATGGACATTTTGCTTTCCTGTTTTGCCCAAGTTTCTTTAATTGGTTGGTTAATGAAGGGCAGGGGTGGGGCTTTTTCTCCCCCCCCTCACTTCTTTGTGTTTTTGCTTCTCCAGCAATTAACGTTTGCCTTTAAACAGCGACCAACCCCCAGCGGCTTTCGCCCCTCCCTGCAAGTCACACACTATTATTTTTTAATGCTCTTGCACGTTTTCCCCTTGTCCTGCCCCTTCACCCACCAGCTGTTTAGTCTCCACCTGCTCCCTTTGGGCATTTAGTTTTTCTTTTTTCTTTTCTTTTTTTTTTTTTTCCCCCAAACCCCTCCCCTGGTGCCTCCCCCCCTTCCCCAGCTCTGCCCGCAGCTGGGAATTGGGAAAAAAAAATAAGACATCTGAGGAAGCCATGGGGTGACTGGCTTTGGAGGGGATGCAGGCAGGGATGCAGGAAGGAATGCAGGAAGGGATTCAGGAAGGAATGCAGGAAGGGATGCAGGCAGGGATGCAGGCAGGGATGCAGGCAGGGATGCAGGAAGGGATGCAGGCAGCAACAAGGGCCTCCCTTGGGTACCGCTGTGTCCCACCACACATTAACCTCCCCACCACCCTCCTCGGGGCCCTTCTGTCCTTTAGGACTACGGGGGAGGCCGGAGTAACCTCATTGCAGCAGCTCCGGGTACCAGGACGTTGCCTCCATCCCGAGCGCTCACGTTCAGCGGAGCCAAATCCCCCGAGAGCAGCGGGGGGAGGACGTTCCCATTATCCGGCTCCCGCCGTGTTGGAGGCAGCTGGACCAGCCGTGCATTAATAGATTACACAGAGGATTTGGGCTCGCCAACAGCGAGGGGAGCGTCCGCGGGAGCAACGTGGGCAAGGCCAGGGCCGCTTGCCGAGCCGGCGGGGACGGACGCAGCCCCTGCTCCCCACTAACACCTTTTCCAGCCAAGGTAGGTGGAAGACTCTTCCGCGGTGCTGGGATGGCTGGAGTAAGGATGAGGATGCTGGTCCCCATCTGCCTCCAGGAGAGCCACCAGCAGGGACCGGAGCCCTGGGGAGGCTGGACTGTGGGTGCAGGGGGATGCTGGGCGCTGGGTGCTCACCCTTCTCCCATGGTCAGTTCGTTTTTTGGGGGGATGCTCTGCAGAAAGGCCCTGGCAGCTGCCAAGCTGTGCCCGTGTGGGGATGGCTTTGAGCTGTGGTTGGATTTCATGCCCCTCCCACCCCCTCCCCGGACCCCCAGCTCTTGTGCCGGGGGCTGCAGCCTGGCCTGGGCTGTGTGGGCATCCCTGGGGTTCAGCCACCCCACGAGGCAAGCGGGGCTGCCGCTGTGAGCTGGAGGAGCTGGGGTCACGGCTGCCCACAGCAGGGGAAGGGCCCCCGGTGACAGCGATTCTCGGCGTGGCACGGGGAGCCAGGTGCTCGCTGAAGGTCTCATGCGACCGTGGTCACAGCTTGTGCCCCATCAGCTGCTGTGCCTCAGTTTCCCCATCACACATGTCCCCACCTTTGGCCACCTCCAGGGGCCACTGCTGGAGGAAGGATGTCGGCCGGGGGGGGGGTTACGTGGTGAGTTGTCTTGCTCCCCAAAGCAGAGGTGACTGTCCACATGAGCTGTGCAGAGGCTCCACAGCCTCAAAATCCCTCCTGGCTGCACTGGTGCCCAGGCAGGAGAAGGACAGACAACCCCCACATCCCCAAAAAGCCTCCTGGTGCTGCTTGCTGCTCCCCCCACCCCAGCAATGCCCCCATTCAAATCACAGTCAAATCTGGCGGGTCCTCAGGTTTTGCGTGTGCCCGCGGGCACGGCGCCGATACAAGCCAGCACCCACCCCGTGCCAGGCTGGCCTCGCACCCTGCAGGTGAGTGCCTCGGGAGGACCACCCCAGAAGCTCCTGGAGCCATGGGCTGCTCCTCCATGGGGTTGGAGACCTCCCTCAGAGCGTGTCTCCATTGTGGAGGACAGCCTCTTTGGGGGTGCAGAGCTGTGGGGGGCTGGGGCAGGGTACAGCACCAATGTCCTCGTTTGCAGCCCCGCAGAGGCTCCGGCTGCCACCATGGACGAATGGGACCTCCCGCAGTGGAAGAAAGAGGTGGAAAGCCTGAAGTACCAGCTGGCCTACAAGCGGGAGATGTCCTCCAAGACAATACCTGAGTGAGTGGGCGCCCGCCTTCCCCTCCCATCCCCAGGCAACACCCCTCTCCCACTCACCAGGGGCTCCCAAAACAAGGCAGGTTTAGCGATTCCTTTATGGTTCTTCAAACCCTTCGGTAGAAACCGCAGCAGCCCCAGTGATGGTGCCCTTGAAGCCCCTATGGGCCTTTCCACAAAGTCCCTCCATGCCAGCTCCTTTCCAAGCTCTGGGATGTGGCAGCAGCCACGGGACCCTCTGACACCCTGGTGCCCCCCAGGAGCCTCCCCAGTTCCCTGGGCTCACCCGGGAGCTTGTCCAGTTCCCCCACCCGCAGTGCCGAAAGACTTAAACCTGTACAAGGTCCTGGGCAGGTGTTTCCCCTCCCTGGCTTGTACCTCAGTGAGGTGAAGGGGCTTGGGACACCCACCAGCTAACCCAGCCCACGTCCCCCATCACTCGCTGGCCTCTGAGGAGGACAGAAAAAGAGCAACTTTAGCAAATAAGTTTTAAAACTCCAGGCAAGGGCCGTCCTCGCGCCGGCAGCGCACGGGCACCTGCAGAGGACCAGGGAGAAAAGGCTCTTCTTAAACTTGTGCTTAGCTCCAAAAACCAGCTGGGTGCACGGGGGCTCTTGCACGGGTCCGGCTGCCGACGGAGCAGGGGGCACCCCCACCAGAGCAGGGTGCACCCCGGTATCGCAGCACCCCAAACCCCATCTGCCAGAGCAGGGGGCAGTCGGCAGCACTGCCCACGTGGAGCTGGGGGTACCCCGACACCCAGAGCCGGGAGCTCCCCAGCACAGGAGTTACCCCCGGCAGTGCCACCCCCCGTGTTGCACCCCTCGCAGGGTTTATTTTTAAGCGGTGGCTTCACCAGCCCCGCGCTGTGCCCACCCTCCGCTCCCCTCTCCGCAGGTTTGTGAAGTGGATCGAGGACGGCATTCCAGAAGATCCCTTCTTGAACCCGGAGCTGATGAAAAACAACCCTTGGGTGGAGAAAGGCAAATGCACCATCCTCTGAGGGCTCGGCCCCCCCCGCCAGCTCCTGCAGCCCCTCACTCCCCCGCGCTGAATGTACTTTTTTATTAGCCAGCTTCCTCATAGGGCTTCCTGAACAAAAACCCTCCCTGCCCTCAGCTCGTCTTATCCTTTTTAGTAGTAGAAATGTTTCTTTTTCAGAGGGGGGCCGGGCAGGGTGGGGGGACAGGAGCAGTGAAGGTTTCTCTGGGGCTTGGCGGCCGCTTCCAGCCGCTTCACTCCTCAAGTGTCTTCGGCTTGTAAAGGGAGAGAACTTTTTATAAAACATTTCCAGCGACTTTGAGCTACTCTTTTGTATATCGCAGGGTATAATTTTGCAACAAAACAGGCAAAATATGGCAACACAGGGTTTATAAATGAAATAAACGGAACAATGCTCCATGGTTATTTTTTTATATATACACTTTATTTTTAACAAAACAAGTGGGTACTAAGAAAAAAAGCAAACAAGGATAATGCGCCAACGCCCCCACCCATGGGTTAGGAAGTCAAAAGCAGCTTATCCCTCCAGTTCCACCTCTGATTTCCTGGGCTTCCTCCGTGCCAGGCTAAAGCAGGTCCCTGATGTAGATATTCCTCCTGACGGCGTTGGAAACCCCTTCGTTAAACCGGAACCAGACGTCGCTCTTCCCCACGGCCTTTCCCATCTGGCTCTCGATCGACTCTTCCTTGGAAGCCTGAGGGGCTGCGGGAGGGGGAGATTGATGCCGAAAATTGCGGAAACTCTCGAAGTTCGAGCCCATGCCCAGGCTGCAGCGGGAGGGCAGGGGCTGGGCTGCAAAACCCCCCGGGCACGGTGGGGTTCGCACGGGCAGAGCTGATGCTCCCAGATCCTGCGAACACTTGAGGTGCCCACAACCTGCTACTCAGGGCCACCTACCCGGGGCTGGGGCCACCTGCTGCTGCCGAAGCGGCCGCCCAAAGAAGTCAGTCTCAGGCTGTGAAAAGCAAAAAGCAGGAGGTGAGCGTGGTCATGTTCAGAGGAACCCAAAGGGAACCCCGTTTCTCCTCGGCAGCTTGGTGCAGGGCGAGACCCCAGCGAGCTCTGCCCAGTTTTAAGCTAAGCCAGCCCTAGGCAGCGCCTAAAGCATTCAGAGGGCCCCCCCCATCCACGGCGTCACCCCACGCTCAGGGCTGCACCAGCCCCTTCTCCCTTCCAGCATCCCCAGAGCCGGATGCAAATCCAAGGAGCCGGATGCAAATCCAAGGAGCCGGATGCAAATCCTGCAGAAAGGGTCTGGGGGAAATGCAAACCGCATTCAAAATGGGGTGGGAAAGACTAACTTTAAGGCTCATCGTGCTAAAGCAGGGTTTTACGGACGGCCAAGATCTGGAAGCTGAGCCCACGGAGCGGGGCGGTGGCAGGGGACCACTTCTTGCTCCTCTGGGCCACTGTTGGGATGCTCAGGGTGGGACCAGCCCGGCTCACGCCCTGCGTCAGTGGATGGTTCTCCTGCAGCCCTCCAGCCCAGCAGCAGCTTTCCCTCTGACCCCCACAGGGCCCAAATTCAGGTGTTTTAGCCCAAACACCCACACCTCTTTCCTTTCCTTCCCCACCCCTCACAGCTTCCCGAGGCACGTCCGTAACTGTCACCCAGAGCTAGTTCATCCCAACGCTGTGAACCCCGCGATGCACTCAGAGGACACGTGGTGCCCAACTCTTCTATTAAAAGAAACCGTACTAAAAATAAATAAATACCAACGGAGACAGCGCGTCTCTGGCAGCCGAGGTACGCGCTGGCAGGAAATGGGGTAGGAATCGCAGCCCCTCACCTTGTCCTCCACCGCCGCTCTCCGGACGATGTGCTCCAGGCGCTGCTGGTGGTTGGGGGGCCCGGCCAGCCCCGCGTCCGCTCGCTCCCCAGCCTCGCCGAGGCCGTTGCCGGGCTCCTGCGGGGAGCAGAGCCCTGAGCGAGGGTCCCCTCGGGGCTGGCCAAGCTCAAGGTGTGGATTTTTTCACTGTTTTCTCTCTCCCTGGCAGCGCTTGGCATGTAGGTGTTTGCTGCCCCTCTCCCTGGGACTTCACAGTCGGCACCATGTAAACAAGGAGCCTTCGGAGATGTTTTTGCAGCATCTCTTTGCCCCACGCACCTCCCGAGAAAGCCCTTCTGCTGCAGGAAGGGCTCTCAGGGACTAATTATCCCCACAGCACCAGGGCAGGGCAGGCACCAGCCACAGTCAGGCTGTTTCTCGGCCTTTTCCACCCATTTCCACCTTCTCCAGCCTCCTGGCCGCTGCTCCACAGAGGGTTTTGGTGGTGGGCAGAGTAATTCTGCTCCTCCCGGGGGCTTTGGGAGGATCAGAGTGAAGCAGCAAGGGCACACGCAGGCAGGAGAGAGCAGGTCAGCTCCCCACGGACACGTACAAATCGCAGCCAGGCGAACTGCGACCCCCACCTCACCACAACCCTTGTTAGAGTCAAGGAGTTGAAAGCTCGAAGTCGCAGCGAGCGCTTCTTTCCAGAACCCCTGCAGGAAGATGAGCCCTTCAGGCACGTCACCCCAGCGCAGATGTGCTGCCCGCAGGCAGACGTGAGGGCTGCGACTCGGGGGGGTTAATCCTGGATTTCCACTTGCAGAGCAAAAGCCGCTGGCTGCTTTGGAAACACCAGGTCCCCGCAGCAGCTCCGACGACTTTATCCACCGTCCCCCCGAACCCAGAGGACACGGCGAGCCCTCCCTACCTCGCCCAGGTTCCGTGCCTGCAGCAAAGCCTCCGTCCTCCTCATCTTCTCCAGCTCGATCTCCCTGGCGATGAGCTGCTTGGCCTGGTAGGTCAGCTGCCTGCGAGCCGGCAGGTCCGGGAACCGGCAGACGTCCTCCACGTTCCTGCACCGCGGAGGGGAGGAAGCCAAGAAAAGAAATCAATGCCAAAAAGAAATCAATAAAAGAGCATTAGCAAACTGCAGCCGGGCACAGGGAGACCCACCAGACTCCCAGCCCCGTCCCTCCAGGCCTCTCGCTATGATCCCAGCCACGGTGCCTCAGTTTCCCCATCGCTGCCCTCTCCACGGGTGTCGGCGGCACCAGAAGATGCCCCGCGAGCGGTGCCGGCCGTGCGGAGCCGGGTTGCCGCAGGGCCTCTCTGCTGAATGGGACCTCAGGAGGGATTACGTGCTTTTTAATCTTGGTTTTAATGCAAGGAGAGGAAATTGCAGGCGGGTCTGTGCCGGTCAGATTGCCCTGAACAAGCCGCAGTCGCAGCACAGCTTGGGCACGAGCGGCACCGCGACCCTTCGGGTGAACCCCGAGGGGGCTGCAGGGAGATGTTTAATTGAGACGCAGCCACGAACAGTACTTGTGGTTCATCAGAGCAGCTTTGCTGGTAACGAGGTTGGTGCACCAGCCCTGGAGTCGGGCCTGTTCCAGCACAGCAAAAGCCCAGGCGCAGGCCGGGTCCCCAGGAGCCAGGCGGGCTGGTTCCTCCGCCAGCTCTAAATACTTCCTGCTTTTCTCATGTTCAAGATTATTCCTCTTAAAATCAAGGCAGCGAACTCCTACATCAGGTGGCCCTGCCGCCATTCCCAAACCAGCTGTCAGATCTACGTTTGACAAAGTTTTCACGAGAGAACACAGGTTTTGGTGCCAACAACAGCTTTGCTGGCCAGGGAGATGCTGAGATGCAACTGGCAGGTGCCACCAGGACGTGACACCCCGTGGTCCCCTGCACACGGCCAGGAAACAGGCTCAGAACTCGCCAAAAGCAGCGAAGCAAAGCAAAGCAACGCGCCCGCTTGTGCCACGTGGCCCCCAAAGGTCCCACGTTTTGGTGGCACAGCCTGGCGTGGGGAGGGCAGGGGATGGCAGCAACCTGCAGCTCCCGCAGGCGTTTCCGTGGGGAAAAAATAATAATGAAGCGCTTCACTGTAATGAGACACAGCTGCTTGATTGAGCAGGGGCTCATTTTGGTAATTAGCTTTGCACCAGGAAGACATTAGTGTTGCTCCGAGCTGGGGTCGTGTCTGCGCTGCTTCACAGAAGCCTGGGGAGCGTTTAAGGCTCTGCACGAGCTCAAAGCACAGGGAGGTTCAAGTCCAGCGATGGCCGGGTGTTAATAGATGAACCAAGGGCGGCTGCAGTGACCTCCTGGGTGCCACGGGCCCAGGTGGACCTGCTCTGCCCCGCCAGCCCCCAGCAGCCTTGGGCCCTCCTCTGCCAGCTCCGGTGAGAGCCAAAGGCAGCTGCTTCCTTTCCTTTAATCCCATTAAAGCAAAACCAGCTCCGCTTCAGCCTCCCGGGATCCTCCTCTTAAGAAAAAAGCAAGGCAAAAAAGCAGATCATCCCCACAGCTGCCACCGCTGGAGAAACCTCTGAGCTCTAGCTGCAAGAAACCAGCTCGATGCCACGATGCTTTCAGGCTGACTCCTCCTGAGCTCTCTGCTGTTGTTTTTGGCCCTTACACCTTCTCCCCAGGCTGGGGACTTAGGGAAAATGTCTTCCCTGAAAGGGCTGTGAAGGGCTGTGCCAGGCTGGGCAGGGCAGTGGTGGAGTCCCCATCCCTGGAGGGGTCTCAAAGCCGTGGAGATGTGGTGCTGAGGGACATGGGTTAGTGGTGCCCTGGCACTGCTGGGGGAACGATCAGACTCCATGAGCTTAAAGGTCTCTTCCAACTAAAATGATTCCATGGTTCTGTGACTTACGGGTCAAGCTTGTAGACATACTGGCCCTCAGGCAGGCGTTCCTGGTGGTAGGTGAGGTTGTAGGCCAGCATGGTGCTGACGAGGTCTGCCAGCTGCTGCTTCTCCTTCAGGCTGTAGAGCTGGGTGTTCACCTGGGGAGCCCAGCAAGGGGAGAGCATCACTAATCCAGAACTTCTCAACATCAAGTAACCTGAAGCACAGCACTTGTCTCTATATGGAATCATAGACACAGACTGGTTTGGGTGGGAAGGGACCTTTCAAGCTCATCTAGTCCAACCCCCCTGCAGGGAGCAGGGACATCTGCAACCAGAGCAGGTTGCTCAGAGCCCCGGCCAACCTCACCTGCAATGGTGCCAGGGATGGGGCAGCCACCACCTCTCTGGACAACCTGCGCCAGGCTCTCACCACCCTCAGCAGCAACAATTTGTTCCTTATATCCCATCTAACACGGGAAAGGACAGTTAATACCCGTGAGGTTCAGACCAAGTTCAGTTTCCTACTGGGGACACACATCTCAGAGAGCAGGGACAGTTCCCTCAGACAGCCTGAAGAGTAAATGCACCCAACACAACCCCAGGACCAGCTGCTGGAAGGAGACTGCAGCAGCTCCCCAAAGCCCTGCTCCCCCAGGGGCAGGACACCCCTCCCCACACCCCCAGCACTTGGGTGTCTCAGGAAGAAGTTTTTCACTCTGAGGGTGGTGAGACCCTGGCCCAGGTTGCCCAGGGAAGCTGTGGATGATCCGTCCCTGGAGGTGTTCAAGATCAGGCTGGATGGAGCCTTAAGCAGCTGGGTCTAGCAGGAGGGGTTGGAACTAGATAACCTTTAAGGTCCTTCCCAATTCAAACTGTTCTATGATCTCAGCGCCATGTTCCCGGCTTCCCTCCAACTTCTGCATCAGCTGCGATGTCAAATCAACCCCAAATTTGGGTCAGAGGTCCAGGATAGCTCAGGATGCAGTGCAGGGGCTGTGTCCCAGCCCTCGCAGGGGGTGGTCTGCAGACGGAACACATCACTCAGGACTGCTGCCACCACAGCCAGAGGGCACTCACCGGTCGGAGCTTCGGGGCGATGATGTCCAGCAGCAGACACAGCACCTCCAAGACGAGAGCCTGCTGCCCCGCACGGCTGCGGGCGCCGGGCGTTACCCCTGACACCATGGACACCACGAGGTTCTGCATGTGGTTCAGCTTGGCCAGGGCCTGGGTGGAGAGGGCAGGGACAGCTCAGCCGCGGCCGCAACCACAGACGTCCCCACGGGTGGCAGATCTGGAGCCACCGTGCCCTCCCCAGGCCTTGCCTCGTGCTGGCTGCTGGGATAAGCGAGCCGGGGGATGCTGGTGGCTGCGAAGAGCAGGTGGAAAGCCACGGGCAGGAAGGGCAGGTAGCGCATCAGCTGGAAGCTCTGCCCGTGCAGCACGGCCCGGCTCAGCAGGTCGGAGAAGCCCAGCCACTCCAGGGCCAGGCACACCGAGCTGAAACTGGAGTCCCGCACCTTCATGTTCAGGAAGTTTTCATGCAGACCCTGGAAGAGGACACAGGATTAGAGGTGGCTCAAGGCCAGGCGGATGGTCCCACTGGAGCACGCTGCTGGGATTTAGAGCATCCCACTGAACTCAGCTCCAGCACAACCCAGCAGAGGCAGCGGCCCGGCTCTTCCTCTTGGCTGCTCTACCTGGGCGAGCTTCTCCTGCTCCCCCGAGGAGATGGCAAGGTGCAGGATGTGGTGGAAGCGGTGGGAGGACGTGTTGAAGCCAGCTGTCCCCCTGAGGTGCGACAGGTCCTCATTGCCCACCAGGAGCTGGGCTGGCAAAGTGGGATCCATTCCTATCCTGTGCCTGGGGGAAGCCCAAAGGGAAGAGCTCAGGGAGCCCTGGCGAACCGACCAGCAGGGAATATCTGGACCCTTGCAAACTGAAGGCAACAACGGTGCCAAATTATTGGCCACTAAAGAGAGCAACCAAAGACCATCTGGACACACAGCTCTCCAGGACCTTTCAGGTTTCTCCACTGCAGGTCAGGGAATACCACAAAGCACTGTGCCCCAGGCAGACAGCAGATCTAATAAATCCCCCCACCTTTTACCTTTGGACCCTTGGGAGCTGGAAGATCTCTTGCCAGATGGAGAAGAGCCCCTTGTTTTGGTCCTTCAAGCCGATCTGCATTGTCTGCACCATCTGCACGCTCAGCTCCTTCTGTCCTCGGCCGTGCAGGAACTGCAACACAAGCGAGGGGCTGGGGGAGGCCGAGCACAGCGGGGAGGGAGGGGATGCCCACAGCCAGCTGGTGCTGGGGAAGCTGGAGACAGCAGCACCTTGCTCTTCCTCCACTTGTAGGGTAATTGGGGTTAAAAATAACACAGGAGACAGGGCGGACAACCCGCTGTAGTTGTAGATGTCCCTGCTCCCTGTTGGACTAGATGAGCTTTAAAAGGTCCCTTCCAACCCAAGCCACTCTACGATTCTATGACATTTTAGGGATCTGCCCGGGACACCGTTTCTTTTGCCTCCACCTCCACCCGAGCCCAGATCAAGACAAGAGCCACAGCAAGTCCGCGTCCCCCAGAGACCTCCCAGTGACACCGGTACCTGCAGGGTGTTTATGCAGGAGCGGATGTCGTTCTCCGTCTTCTCGCACAGCGCCAGCAGCGCGCCCGTGTCGGCCCGCATGCCCTGCCGCAGGGCGATCTGCAGGAGAGGGGGGTCAGCAGGAGGCTCCAACAGGGACCCCGGGGGGCGAGAGGAGCCCTCGGCCGCAGCGCACCTCGCAGAGCCGCTGGGCGAGCCGGGACGGCGCTGTCCGGGGGAAGCTGAGCAGGAACGATTGCTGCCGGAGCGGTCGGAGAGCGGGGACGTACCTGGCAGAGAGAAGCACAGGGGTCTCTGAGTGACCTTGGCAGAGGAAGAAAACTAATCACAGAATCATAGAGCGGTTTGGGTGGGAAGGGACCTTTAGAGGTCATCGAGTCCAAGCCCCCTGCAGGGAGCAGGGACATCTGCAACCAGAGCAGGTTGCTCAGAGCCCCGGCCAACCTCACCTGCAATGGTGCCAGGGATGGGGCAGCCACCACCTCTCTGGGCAACCTGCACCAGGCTCTCACCACCCTCAGCATCAACAATTTCTTCCTTCTCTCTAGTCCAAATCTCCCTCTTTTGGTTTCAAACCATCACCCCTTGTCCTGTCCCAACAGGCCCTGCTCACAATCTGTCCCCATCTTTCTGACAGGCCCCTTGAAGTCCTGCAAGGCCACCAGAAGGTCTCCCTGGAGCCTTCTCTTCTCCAGGCTGAACAAGCCCACCTCTCTCAGCCTGGCCTCCCAGCAGAGGGCTTCCAGCCCTCCCATCATTACTACTGTGGCCCCCTCTGGACTTGCTAAAATGGACACAGGTTATTTGGCAGCTGCCCCTCACCACTTCCTGCTTGGGCCTGCACAAACACAACTGTACGCTCCCACCCAGCTACCAGTCACCCCAGCAGACGCAAAACCTGGGGGGTTTCAGGAACGCCGAGCGTGCTGTGCTTTTACTTTTCATAAGATACTTCAGAGCCACAGGTCTGAGGGCAGACAGTGCAGGAATGCTCTGGCTAGAGGCAACAGCAGCCACCTCCTTGCCTGCTGCAGTGTCTCAGCTCTCCATCCCTCCCCAGCCACGCCGGCGATACTAACTGGTCGTTGCAGATGCAGATGATGGGCCTGAGCAGCAGCCCACCCTCGCGCCGTCTCCTCCGGCCCGTGCCAGCCGCTGTCTCACCCTCTGCATCCTTACGGTGGATGATGTTCAGCAGCACGTTGATAGACGCCTTGGGAAAAAGCCAACCAAGGACAGAAGGGATGAGTTCTTGCTGTTCAGCAGCCAGAAGCTGCTCCTAAAATGGCTGAGCTGCTAAGAGGGCAATAATTAAGCGGTTAATGCACAAGGTGGCCAGAGCCAGGCTGGGCTTACCGTGGGCGCGCCGTCTATCTCATCGATGATCAGGCAGTTGGGCTTCTCGTTGGCGCCCAGCACCGACTTCATCTGGGTGGCAGCTTCGATGCGGGTTTTGAAAACCTCGGGGCTGCGGTCGTCACTGCAAGACAAGCCGGTGCCAGGCTGGGGTGTCACGGCAGCACCTCTGACACGTGCCACGGTCGGCCGCAGGCGTCCGCACCGCCTCCCAAAGGGGAAGGGGATCGAGGGCAGAGCGAGACTTAGAAAGACATCTCCTTAATATGCGGGGGTCGGACTCCCACGACATGACATCACATCATCTCCACCAGCTTCTGGGGCCAGGCAGGGCTGAGCAGCCAGCGTAGACTCACCTGGCGTTCATCTCCACGGCGTTGTACCCGGCGTGCCTCGCGATGACGTGGGCCAGCGTGGTCTTCCCCAAGCCCGGCGGGCCACAGAGCAGGGCTACCTGCGGCAGAGGGGTAACGTCAGCCCAGCAGGCAGCGAGGCTGGGCTTCCTCCAGCACCGACCAAAGCTGCCACACGTGGGGACGGGGATCTGCAGCCTGCAGCTGGGTCTGCTTCAACCCTTGGGAGCCGCTGCACTGGTTTGTAGATACAGGGAGAGAAGGGAAAGTCATTGGAGGAGGGAGAATACAACTCTCAGAGGTGACAGGGTCATCCTGGCAGCATCTCTCACACGTACGTTTTAAGTTTGCAGAGCAACAGACAGAAAAGGCTGAACAAAATCCCTTCCAGAATTACACTCCTGAGAAGAAACACTGGTGGTATCTATTTTTTTTTTTCCCCCTTTTATCTATCCTCTCACTGGACAGGCTGAGGCTGGTAACCTGGCCTGGGGATGTTATCTCTGCTCCCTTTAGTATTTGAGCTCTTTTTCGGACGCAGAAAGTCCAGCTCAGAGGCATGTCGCATCCACCCCTAAAAAACAAAGCCCAATCTCTGCTAAAAAGGTGCATTTTCCTCACCGGCCCATTTAATCTGGCTGGAGAAAGTCTGTTCCCTTTCCCTTGTTATAAGAAATGAGAAAACCCCGTATCTGCTAAGAAAAAAGAAGGAATCCCATTTCTCCTGGATCTGTACTGGAAGATTCTGTTCCTCACCATGGTGGCGGGATGAGGAGGATTGGAGAGGAGACCTATGGCAGTGGCACCCTGTCCTACTCACCTTGTATTTGGGTCTCTTGTGCTGGTCCAGCTCAGCCTCCAGAATCTCCTCTGTGAGCTGCACCTTGGTTTTCCACTTACTCTGCTGCTCCTTGTGCTGGCTGAATGGATGGCGTGCTTCACTGCTGGGCTTGGCCTTCTTCACAGCCTTCTCCTTCCCAAACACCACCGTGTCCCAGAGCTTCAGCCACTTCAGAAGGCAGCGGTTTGTGTACTGCACGTTGGGCAAGAAAACAAGCAAAACCTGTCAAACCTTGGAAGGATCTGGCTGAGGATAGAGGAAAGCCTCTCTTTCATGGCTTAAAAACCAGCATGGCCTGCAGAGGAAGGAGCTGAGCCCAGGGAGACAACACAGAACACGTCTGCCCAGACAGACCTCGAGTACATAACACATCACGTCCCAGCAAGGGAGAGGCAACCAAGGACAAGTCACACTGGCCCCATCCCTGCCATCCTTCATCTGTCTTGGCCCAACCCTCACTCCAAGAAGGACATTGAGGGGCTGGAGCGTGTCCAGAGAAGGGCAACAGAGCTGGGAAAGGATCTAGAGAACAAATCCTATGAGGAGCAGCTGAGACCTGGGGTTGTTCAGCCTGGAGAAAAACAGGCTCAGGGGAGACCTTCTCGCTCTGATAACTCCCTGAAAGCAGGTTGGGGCCAGGGGGAATTGGTCTCTTCTCCCAAGGAACAAGCAATATAACAATAGGAAATGGCCTCAGGTTGCACCAGAGGAGCGACTTGTGCCACCTAACCCAGCACTTCTCAGCCTCTTCCGCAATTTCCAACTCCCTACAAAACTTCTAACATTAAAAAAAGAAAAAAAAAGCCAACAATTCCTAGCTAAAGTCCACTCGATCTTTTTTGTCCTATTTTGATCATGTCTCATAGTTTCTTTTGTTGCGAGGTCCACAGCCTACAGCTGGATAACCCCTACTCACGGTCTCGGCTGCAGGACTGCCCCAGGCAGGGTCAGCATGGACAGAGGCCCCCAGCCAGTGCTTCCCAAAGCCCCACAGTCACAGTCAGCACCAAAAAACCTTCTTAAAAGCATTAAGGAAGAGTTACAGAGGTGGCAAACCCACCCAAGCCCCAAGCCCCCTTCTCCTAGCACCTCACATCATCACTGAGCAGCTCCATGTAGCGTCGGGGAGTGAACTTGTCCACCCAGAGGCAATGCAGCGCAGACTCCTCCTCGTCCGCCGGCTCCGCTTCCCCGCTGGGCTCTGGGCTCTCAGTGCTGGTCTCGCTCTCGAGGCAACTGCAAGAAAGAATTAACTTGCCCCAAACTACCCAGGGAGTCAGGGCCGGGCTGGGATTTACACGCAGACCTCCCAAGCTGGGGATGCTGAGGGCAAAGAGGCTCCTCTGCTCGTAAGTCCCCAAAATCTGGACCCCACCAGAGTATCTTGGGAGCTGTATCCAACAGGGTGGCAGGGATAGGAACGGGATTTTTTCCCAACATCTCACTTGTTTATTATCTCCGTCAGCTGCTGCGATGCCTCCAGAACACGCTTTCGACGCTTTGAGTACAAAGAGGGCGAGAGGGGGGGGTCAGGGATTCAGGAGCCAACACTGTGGATATCCAGGGGTGGCAGGAAAGGTGGGTCTAAGATACCTCTTCATCCACTTGTTCCTTCAGGTAGGAGAAAGGCACCCCCAGCAAGTGAAGCGGCCTGCGTGTATTCCAGCCCAGGGAATCAGGGAGCTGCGAGGACCAGAGGACACACGCCAGCGTTCGTATCAATGTTCAGCACAAACATTTCATGCTTCATCAGTGACCCCCTCCTGAACTGGATGGAGGTCAAAGAGAATCAACCCCAGCCTTCATATGCCTCCTTACCTCCACCCCTGTCCTGAAGGAATCATCCCGCACGACCATGAAGACTCTGGTGCCCTCGGTGGATGTCACATTGATGTAGTCCTCCAGAATGGGCGGCCGCTTGAGGACCCGCTTCTCCTGGGAGGGTGGCGTAGTCTGCAGCGGGGCCATGCCACTTATCTCCAGGTTCCTTTAGCAGGGGTGAGTGAAAGGGCCCTTGAACCCCACTGAAGGTTCAAGGGCCCTTTCAGGTTCAAGGGGGCTCAAGGGCCGGTTCCTTTGCCCCTGCTAGAAGTGAGGTTCAAAGCAGCCAACCTGGTAGTCTGGTGAGTAGAAGGTGCGTCTGGGCCAGCATCCCAGGGGCCGTCGGGAGCAAACTCATCATCTGCTCCAAAGTTGAGCTTCTTAACAGCTTCCAGGCGCTGTCGCTTCGGCTTCGGGGCTGCGAGAGACACGCGGGCAGGAGGGAGAGGAGAAGCTGAGGGGTTGTACTCGGCCGGGAGCGGGGACAGCAGCACCCAGGGACCTCCGGGGGGCCAAACTTACTGCGGGCTGCGGGCGATGGCGGGGAGCCGGGTGGGACACAGCCGCGGCCCCTCTTCTCGGGGTGGGTCCCTCTCGGGCTGCTGCCCCCGACGGGGTCCGCGGCGGGGTCGGGCTCCTCCGGCGGCTGCTTCCTACCCCGGAGCTGGGACACTCTGGGGCCGGCGGGCGGGGAGGGCCCCTCTGCAAGAGATGTTCCGAGACGGCGCCGGTCACCGGGAGGGCCCCACGGCCGGACCGCGCAAAGCCCGGCCCCTGCCCTCCCTTCCCTCCCCTCCCCGGCAGCGGAC
>VZZY01008364.1:36232-88384 GCA_013400335.1 Eurystomus gularis
GTCACCCTGGTTCCCATGCAGTGGGACTTCAGTGTCACACTGGTACCCATGCAGTGGGACATTAGTGTCACCCTAGTAACCATGCGGTGGGACATCAGCGTCACTCAGGGACCCGAGCGGTGGGACATCGGCCGCACCCTGGGTGCACAGCTCTCCTCACCCCTGGTTCCCCCTCACACTCCCCACAGGGCGCTGGCCATGGAGCCGGGCACCATCGACAACCTGTCCATCCTGTACCAGAGCTCCGACTTCATCGTGGTCAACAAGCACTGGGACATCCGCATCGACAGCAAGATGTGGTACGAGACGCTGACCCTGCAGAGCCAGCTCAAGTACCGCTTCCCCGAGCTGGCCGACCCCGACACCTACTATGGCTTCAGGTGAGCGGCTGGGGACAGCAGCCGGCTCTGCTCAGCCTCCAAACTGGCCTTGGCCAAGGATGCTCCTCCACCTCCCATCTTCTCCCCAGGTTTTGCCACCAGCTTGACTTCTCCACCAGTGGGGCTCTGTGCGTAGCGCTCAACAAAGCAGCAGCAGGAAGCGCCTACAAGTGTTTTAAAGACCGGCTGGTGACTAAAGCCTATCTCGCCCTGGTAAGCCCACCCCACCAAGTCCTGCTTCTAGACCTGTGTGAACCTCATGAGGTTCAACAAGGCCAAGTGTGCACTGCACCTGGATTGGGGCAGCCCCCAGGATCAACACAGGCTGGGGGTGAAGGGCTGGAGAGCAGCCCTGGGAGAAGGACTTGGGGGTGCTGGGGGTGAGGAGCTGGAGCTGAGCCGGCCCCGTGCACTCGCAGCCCAGCAGCCAACGTCCTCCTGGGCTGCATCCCCAGCAGCGTGGGCAGCAGGGCAGGGAGGGGATCCTGCCCCTCTGCTGCGCTCTGGGAGACCCCCCTGCAGTGCTGGGGCAGCTCTGGAGTCCTCAGCACAGCAGAGACATGGACCTGGTGGAGCGGGGCCACAGGAGGCCCCAGCAATGATGGGAGGGTGGAAGCCCTCTGCTGGGAGGCCAGGCTGGGAGAGTTGGGCTTGTTCAGCATGGAGAAGAGAAGGCTCCAGGGAGACCTTCTGGTGGCCTCACAGGACTTCAAGGGGCCTGTCAGAAAGATGGGGACAGACTTTTGAGCAGGGCCTGTTGGGACAGGACAAGGGGGGATGGTTTGAAACCAAAAGAGGGAGATTTAGACTAGAGAGAAGGAAGACATTTTTGCTGCTGAGGGTGGTGAGAGCCTGTCCCAGGTTGCCCAGAGAGGTGGTGGCTGCCCCATCCCTGGCACCATTGCAGGTGAGGTTGGCCGGGGCTCTGAGCAACCTGCTCTAGTTGCAGATGTCCCTGCTCCCTGCTGGGGGCTTGGACTCAATGGCCTTGAAAGGTCCCTTCCCACCCAAACCGCTCTATGACTCTGTAACTTCTAAGTTTGCAAATTCACACCTTGGCCTCTGCTTCCTGGTGTCCTGGCGTTGGTGAGGAGCAAGTGCTGGGGCTTGTTTTGCAAACCATCTTTGTGCCCTGCAGGTCAGGGGCCATGTCAGCCAGAGCCGAATGACGATCAGCTACGCCATAGGGAAGAACACCACCGAGGGCATGACCCACATGATGTGCATCGAGGGGACGGAGGGTGAGCAGCTCCCGTGTCCTGCCCAGACCACCTGGGCCGCGCTGGAGGGGAGCTGACCCCCCTCCGCATCTCATTGCAGGCTGTGAACATCCCAAGCCTTGCCAGTCGGAGCTGATCGTGCTGGAGCACGGGTCCTACAGCGGAGACCCGGTAACCAAAGTGCTGCTGCAGCCGCTGACAGGTGGGAGCTGGGGGCTGGGGCAGTGCAGGCACGGGGGGCTGCAGCCCCAGGAGCTCTGACACGTCCCCAACAGCATGAGATGCTGGGGCTGCACCAGCAAAGGAGGCAGAGATGCTGCAGCAGGACCTGGTTCTGGCTGGAGCATGGTGGCGCGAAGAGCCTTGAAGGGGCTGAGCAGAGCTGAGAGCCACACTCAGCTCATGGAGGACTCTGGTTCTCAGGCTTGGGGGACAAATGCCATTTGGTGCCTTGTCACCTCTGTCATGGAGGCACCCACAGAACAGCAGTAGCTACCCAAAATGTGCATTTGCTGCAACCAAAATCTAGTGGAAAGTATCTAGAGGTGTCCCCGCCTGTGGCAGGAGGGTTGGAATGAGATGATCTTTAAGGTCCCTTCCAACCCAAACCATTCAAGGATTCTATGAAATTACCCAGCAGTGGGACAGACCAAAGTAAATCACAAGTTGGGATGCCAGGTGGGAATATACCAGCACACAACTAATTCCTAAGCTTTAGTAATATTCTTTTTAGAAAGATGAACCAAAATGTGTGCCCACTCACTCATAGAGGGGAGAACCTCCCACTCAGGGGTACCCAAAGAGGGTCACTCACCCCAAAGTGGGTGAGGGCTCACTCAGGGATATATCCAGAAGAAATATTCACTCACCGAAGTGTGGGCGTGAGGCTCACTCAGTCCTGGGAAGTCTCCTTGGACAGTGTCCCGATCCAAGCAGAGGGTCCATGACTGCAAACCCACTTGCTCCAAGGGGAAGCAACTCAAATCAGCAGTCTGGTGGGGCTCCATTCATACGCTAGTCAAGTCTGACCTGTGGTCATGCGAAGTAGTTGGGGCCAAGCTCACCACAAAGGCAAGGTGAGGGTCTGAAACAAAGTGATCAAGTTTTAATGGCCATGAAGCCCTGATCTTGGGTCTTTGCAAGCCCTGGTCATCATCAGGTCCTTGGGAAGCCCTTGTCAGAGTGGCTGCATCTGCACCACAGTGCCCTCAAGGAGGGATACTGGAATAACCAGTGTCCCCAGTTCCACCTGTGTCCCCAGTTCCACCGCTCCCGCTCTCCCCGCAGGACGGACTCACCAGCTCCGGGTTCACTGCAGCGCCATCGGCCACCCCATCGTGGGGGACTTCACCTACAGCCACAAGAAGGACAGCAGTCCCTACAGGATGATGCTCCACGCCTACTACCTGCGCATCCCCACCGGCAAGGAGCTCATCGAGGTCTGCGCGCCCGACCCCTTCGTCGCCGCGATGGACAGCAACTGGGCGCCCCACCACGTCGTTCACCGGCTGGATGAGACCATCCAAGAGCTGAAGGACAAGATGTCGCAGAAGGGGGAAGAGGAGGAGAGCCAGGAAGCCGTGCTTGGTGGTGGAGGCGAGGAGGCACTGAGCGAAGCCAAGAGCCCGGAGACGGAGGAGCAGCGAGCCCGGTGCGAGCAGTGGTTGGCCGAGTGGGCTTTGGAGTGAGCACGAACCACATCTCTGCATTTTCCAGCCCAACGCTCCATTTTTGTCCCAGCGGGTCCCCACGGAGCCCAGCGCTGACTCCACCTCTGCACCCTCTGTTTGCCATGGCTTCCCTCACCTCTGGGGCTGGGATTAGGCAGATTTTAAGCAGCGATTAGGATGGGTTTATTATTTAACGTACACATCATCCATCTGGCCACTGGATGCCCCTTTCCTAATTCCAAGCCTCAGCAGCAGAGTCTGTGTCACCTACCAGCTTAGAGTGACCCCAAAGCTTTACGTCCCCCCCGTCCCGGGGCTTGGGCACAGCCGGGGCGCACGGACACTGCCGTGAGTGTGGTGGATGTATCCGAACCCCTCCGTGCTGGGGTGCTGGGATGCTAAAATACCACCCAGCAAAGGGAGGGGAGAACACGCCGGGTGCAGCTTTAGTGTCCGTGTCCCCAGTTCACTTGTCTCCGGCCTGCTGCACTTGTTGGCCTGTGTTGTGTAGGAGATGGGAGATCAGGAGGCTGAAGTGCAGCCTGGGGGCACCAACAGCCCCCCCAGTCTCGGGGCGTCCCCGGCTGGTTTACCAGCAGGGCTGGGCTGTGCGATGGGCGCCGGAGAGGTCCCTGCCCACGCGCTTTCCTTCCCCCCTCAGCCCACGTGTGCTTTGGGTGTGTTTTTAAAGGTTTGTTGAAGGTGAGCAAGTTGGTATGAATGGATTTTAAAGTTTTTTTCAGGTTTTTAGGGGAAGAATCTAGACTTTTAGCAGTTCCGGAATACGGGTGGGCTCTGAAATGAGTGTATTTTTAGTATTTTTGTGGTCAGACAGCCAGCAGCCCAGAGGTTTTTTAATAGATCTGCTGATTCCTTCTCCTGGCACTGCCTTTTCCTAGCGCCCGCTTTTATCCTGGGTGTGGATGGAGCCCCGGCCGAGGCAGGTCAGTCGGGACAAGCCCCTTCCTGCTTTACCCGAACGAGGGGGAATTAGTACCAGGGTTTGGTCCCATCGCTGGCAGGGTGCTGGCAGCACCGGAGGGTGCCGGGGGCAGCTCCTTCAGGTGGGCACTTGGAGGGCTCTGGAGCAGCGAGAGCGGCCGAGGACGTGGCTGAAGCTGGAAGAAAGGCTACGGACTGACGCGAAGAGTGGAAGGAGCTTGGCTCTCACGCTGCAGCTCGGCTTTGCAGGATGGCCGGAAGAGTTCCTCTGGAAATGCTCTTGTTTGCTGGCCGGTGTCGTGCTGCTTCGCTCTGTCCTTGCCCTTCGAGGACACTCGGGACACGAGGAGAGCAGGGCAGCTGCCGTGGGCTGGGGAGGGACAGGGTGGCTGGAGCCCGTGTGTGCAGAGCACCGATCCCGGGGGCATTCGGCACCAAACCGCCACTTCAACATGTCCCCAGAGTTATTGTCATCCCACAAGCCCCGTCCCGTTTGAAAATGCACCTGACGGGGGTTTCACACAAGTGATATTCCCACCCCCAGGGGCAACAAAGCGGCACAGCCCTCTCCTCCTGGGTGAGCACACCAAAACCCTGGGGGGTTATTGCATCCCCGGGTGCTGGTGGGTGCCAGCTCGCCGTGCATGGCCGGGGCTGAGGTGGCCATCACCTTGCTCTTGCTGTCCACCACAGGGAGGGGACAGGCTCAGGGTGCCCGGCTCTGCCGTGGGCACCAAGTGGGGACCGCAGGCTCATGAGCTGGTGGCAGAGGGCTCAGCAGGGTTTGGAGGAGCAGAAGATCCATCTCCTTCCTCCCAGTCCCTGCCCATCACATCTCCGCAGGAGTGGCCGGGGAGGGGCAGCTGCAGCCAAGTCCCGAAGCTGTAAATTAATGCCATGAACCTGTTTGCCAAAGAACGAACGTGGGTGACATGCACAGGAGGTCTTGAGGAGTTCCGAGTGAGCTTTGCAGCATCATAGGCAGCCGCCCCTTCCCTTTCCGTGTGTCCGGATGTGGGAGTGGTCCCCATTGCATGACAGGGACGATGCTGCCCTTGACCGCAGGGCTGGTGGTCACTGAGGGTGGCATGTGGGGACCTACCAGTGCCCACACACAAGGGGACACTGCTGGACCACCCATGCTGGGGGGCTGGCACCCAGCGCTCACCCCATTGTCTGAGTCGAGGAGCCCCCGCACCACCCATCAGCCCTCGCACGTTGCACTTTGAGCCAACATTGCAGGAATCGGTGATAAATCTGTGTTCTCCTTACCCTGTGGAGACGTTTTCCAGGTGCCCTTCCTCGGCTCCCCTCCTGCGCCACGTCCAGCCCTGCTCCGTCCTCTGCCGTCGCTGCCGCGGGGCTGTTGGGAATCATCTGTGAACCCACTCGTGCGTTGGGGCGGGGGGGTTGTGGCCGGCCGCGTGTCTCGTGACGCTCTGTACAGCTTGCAGTGACCCTTCTTTGTGGTTGCACGTTACCGTAGTAAAGCAGTACCTGCGTATCCTGCGGCTCACCCTCTGCTCTCCGGATCGCGTGGGCCGGCGCGTTGCCGCAGCGTGGCTGGGGGCTTCCAGGAATGAGCCCAGACCAGCAGAGCGAGACCATCCCCAGGGCTCCAACCTGGCCAACCTGTTATGTGAGCACCTCTGCTCATCCTCACCTCTTCCCCTGCCCGAAACCACCGGGATTACCTACCCGAAAAGCCTCCTGGACTTAGTAACTCTGACACAGATGACTGAGGATGCCTGAGGTGCTGGGGCAGATGCTGCTGCCCCGGCCCTGCCCCTGCCCGCTGCCCACCCGGCCGACACCAGCAGCTGGGATTGTCCTGAAACAAAGAGCGGAGGCGGAAGAAAAGCTCCTAATTCCAAAACATTGCCCTTCACCCTAGCAAGGAGGTCAGGGAGCAACCCCAGGGCTGCTGGTGTTCAGGGGGTGCAGAGGGAAAGGTGCCACCACACATGGTTTCTATATAACTTGTGTAGATCGATGGTCGTGCCTCGGGTTGGAGCAGCTGGGAAAGTGGGTGAAGACCCCCAAAGGAATTATTTGCAGTCTTCAGGTTGTGAGTTTTTTTAAGATTATAAATCTGGCAAGGATGGAGAAGCAGCTGGTGAAGAGGAGGGGAGATGCGCTCGGAGCCCACCGTGGACCCCAGGGAAGGGGCCCGGGCAGATGCTTCCTGGCACACTTGGGTTTGGGGTGGATGCTCCTGTGCCTACTCCTCCTGAGGTTGTTTTGGGGTCAGTTTTAAGCTCCATGGGGACATGGTGGATGCAGTGACCTGCAAAGGAGCCGTGATGCACCCGGAGCCCTCCCGCTCCAGCCACCTCTGGCCAGCAAGCCCGGGGCAGGGGCCGTGTCCCATCAGCAGCCTGATGTACAAGTTTCTGTAATTTTACCACTCCAACCAGAGATATTTTTACAGCAAATCCTTCCAAAATAGAAACCAGAAATACCCACGGGCGTTGACCAAGCCCTGGTGCTGCAGGACCGGTTGCTCAGTCGGGGGACGGGGACAGGGACACTGGCCGGGAGCACTGGGAGATGGCAAACCCTGCTCAGCACTGCGCCAGCAGGTCCAGGGACCCTTGGCAAAGGCTGATGCCCCCAAACCCTGGCAGTCAGCCCAGCTGACCGGGGTGACAGCTCGTGCCCTTCCCTCTGCCCGGGATAAATGCTCAGATAACACATTTGCTACCGTGCAGTATCGTGCTCCTCTGGGTTTCCATCACGAAGACCTGGAAAGGCTTTGAGTCCTTTCCTTTTGGTTTCCATGGCTGGTGCTGAGTGGCATTTCAGAGCAGGATCATCAGGGAAAGAGCTGTAAAAAATGGGAATGGGATTGTCCATGAGGAAAGCCAAAAGGCTAAGTGTGAAGGAAGCACCTCCCGGAGGGGTGCTGAGCCCATGACTGAGGACTCTGCTGTTCTGCTCCTCAGCTGCCCTATAAATTATACCCCTGAATAGCTCAAAGCTTTTTCACCAACTGCAAGGACCTTTGTCTCCATCTGGATGCACAGAAATTACCAAACCAGAGGATTTTGCTCGTTTGCCCCAAAGTTCAAAGTGACCCTTTAGAAGGGGGGAAAAAAAAAAAACCAACATACCCCAACAAAAAAAAACCAAACCAGGATTGAAACCAGCTTTTACAAAACACAGGGTTGAGAAACAGCCCCGTCACACCCCGTTTGCAGAGCAGCCTCCCCACCCCGCCGCAGATAAGTGCTGAGCCCATCCTCGGCCACCACCACCAGCGTGTGAGGACCTGCCCCGGCTGAGCGGTGCTGGACCCTCATCCTGAGCCAAATCCCTCATCCCGACCCAAATCGCCCTGGACAGAGAGAGAGACGACCCAGCAAGGCCACCACCGGGATTTCGGGAACGCGGTGAGACTTTGCGGATAAATGACTCGCATCTCGTTGGAAGAGCAACGAAGCCCGTGGCTCTGAGCAGCCCGGCGATGGTGTTTCCAGAGTGGGGATTTGTTTTCTGTTGGGGGTTTCTAGATGTGGAGTTGGGTACAGGGGCAGGGCAAGCGCTGCTGCTGCTCCTCCACTGGGTTCCACTGGTTTTCACCCAGCCTGGGCTTGTGGGGAGCCGAGGGATGGAGGGGAGACCCCGTCCCTGCAGGGCTCAGGTGGGGAGCGGGGCCCTGGGCGTCAGAAAGGACAATTTATTGTGGGGTTTCTTTTAATAACGGACAGAGAGTGAAATTCTGTTTCCTGTTATATAGGATTTAAAAGCCATCCTTGGCCGCGGGGGTTTGTGCCGGCACTCCCAGAGCGGGTGGGCGTGCTGAGCCATCGTACCCGCAGCTCCAGCCGGAGCAGACAAGAGGTTTGGCTGCAGGACCCCTGGTCCCTTCCCTGTCCCAGCTGGCAGCCAGCACCACACCCAGGCATCCCTCCATCTGGGACACGGCTCCTGTTTGCACGACCCTCGCCAAGGACGAAGCCCCGGCACAGGCAGCATGGTGCGGGCGGCCCCGGCAGCCATCGCTCTCTGCCTCCGTGAGTTACACCGTGTTCCCCTAAAGCTGCTCCAGGTCCCCCTTCCACCCCCGGTGCCAGGGATGCTCCAGCCCACGCTGCTTTTCATTCCCATCCCGGGTGGCTTTGGTACTCCCTGCTCTCCCGTCAGCATCTGCAAGTGGTGGGAGTTTTTCCCAGCTGGCACTGTATTAAAATCGGCACAGGCAGGTTTCCAGAGGTGGATTGATCCCATTTTACATTCTAAGCCCACCCTGAGGTGTGGGGTTGCTGGCGCAGGCTGCAGGGGGGCATGGGGGGCTGCTCCCTACACAATGTCCTCCAGCATTTACTAGACATTCTTAAACTGGCCAAGGAAAGGCCCCTCCCAGGACCGAAAGCAGAAGCTGCTTTACAACAGCCCCAGACCGCCTGTACGTATAGCCAGGGATGTTTGATGACCCGCTCCCGCTTCGTTGCAGGTTTCTCCGCTGAGCTGGTGAAAGCAGCAGCGGTGAGTCCCAGCACGCCGGGGCTTTGCCAAAACCTCGCAGCGGGTGCCGAGAATGGCAGAGCCACCATCGTTCCCCCCGTCCTTGGCTCCAGGGAGGCAAAGCCAGCACCTCCCCAGTGGCCCTCTGTGCAGCCAGTGGCCCTGGCCCCATCTTGCCCTATCCCATCCCATCCCATCCCATCCCATCCCATCCTTCACCCAGCAGCCTCCCAGCCCTGCTCCCAAACTGAGGGCTGGAATCCTAAACCCAATAGGCTCCCAGCCTCAGTGAAGTAGGGGCAGACCCGCTGTGGAAAGGTCCCTGCTCCTGAGAGTGGCTGTGGTGGCTTTTGTCCCCACATGGAACCCAGGGCAGCCTCGAGGCTGCTGCAGTTCTCAGCTGCTGGTCTGGGCACACTGGCCAGGTCACATCCCATTCCCCGCTCAGTCCCTGCCATGAAAAGCCCTTCTTCCCATTCCTTGCTGGGGCTAAGCATCCCCCCTGTCCTCATCCCCAGGTTGTCCTGGTCCTCGGAGCCCTCCTGGCCACCACTGAGCAACACGCTGAGTAAGTACCAGCCCCAGCTGGGGTCTCTGACAAGCTGGGGGGGGCCTTGGGGGGTGCAGGCAGTGGGGCTGGTGTGACTGGATGTTGCATTTCTCCCCACATCCACATCCCAGCTGCTGTGACAGGTCACTGGGGCTGGAGAGGATTTAGAGACTTGCGCAGCCGGTTCTGGTGCTGGCACCCAGGCTGGGATTTCACCTGCATCGGTTTTTGTTGTAGCACAAACACACCAAGAATTTGCTTTACGGGGCTGACGCAGGTGGAACAGGAGCCTCCCCCGAGCTGAAATCTCTGGTTTCTGTGCTGGTTTCTCCCTCGCCCAAAGCCGGGGGTACGGTGGGCACCTCTGCCACCACCCCAGCCATGGGGATGGGCACCCCCGTGCCTGCAGCACGTCCCCGTCGGCACCACCTCAGCATCAGGGGACGTTTTCACGGTCCCCCATGTTATTCACACTTACCCCACGCAGCCGTGGTCAGGGCGAAGGGGGGATTTCCCAAGGGAACGAGCAGGTTCATCCTCCACGGGGTGTTGAGGAGCCGAAGTGGATGGTGAAACACAACCGCGTATCTCCATCGCAGCCTCCCAGCCGCGGTCCCGCGAGGCTTCCAGTGCATCCCGGCCAGCGACCTGCCTGCTGCCGACATCCTCGCGTTTGCCCAGGGGCTGCAAAACAGAACGGAGGAGCTGAGCGGTGCCCAGGTGGGCAGGGGCAGGAGTGGGGGGTGCAGACCCCACGGGGCATGGGAGGGGTGCCGGGGCGAAGGGGATCTCCCCACCTTGGCCTTGCCAAGACAAGCCTCTCTCTGCCCAGCTGTCCTGCCTGGCCAGGCTGCTCGCTGCCAAGAACCTGACGGATGATTTTGGCAGGTACCCACCAGACCTGCTGCTCTTCTTCGAGTGAGTATCCAGGGTGGCAGATGGCCACGGGTTTGGTGCCCGGTTGTGCCATTCAGCGCTCGCTGGCGTGGCCCCAGCACAGCCCCGGGAACGGGGGACCTCTGTGCAGGAGAGTATCTACAAACATCCCCTGCATCTGCAGGCACCTTCAGACCCATGTGGGGCTTTTCCTGCCCTGTAGACCCCCTGGTCCTCTCCTCACCCCACTCCTCTCTGAGGCTGGGGCCACGCTGGCCATGGCACGGGGTGCACAGGGTTGGGCAACCCCAGTCCTGCGCCTGAGATCCTCCCCAGGGCGAGAGGAAACCTCCATCCCCACGTCACTCAGCAGCTCACTGCCTAGATGGGAGCAACAATTTAAAGCTACTTTCCTCACGCCCAAAAAAAGCAACACTAAAGTTCTCCTGACCGGACACAATGGGCCCTTCACCCCGTTTCTCCCCACCGTGCTGAGTCTTGCTCCCCACAGCTTGGCCAAGGTGCGTGGTGGGACCTGTGGAGAGTTTTACACCCGGGCTTCCCGCGGGAACCTGGAGCTGCTGCCCAGGGGCTCAGCCCGGCGGACGGGGCTGCTGCATGGGGCACTGGCCTGTCTGGTGAGTGGGAGACAAGCTGGGCGTGACCCCCCACCCCTCTCCAGGTGTTTGTACAAGGGCTGGTTTGTCTCTCCCAGGGGGTGAGGAGCAGCCGCCTGCGCCCCGAGCAGCTCGGCAGCCTTGGGGCGTTGGTGTGTGACATGGAGCCAGAGACCATCACGGCCTCGGACCCTGGCATCCTGGAGAACCTGAAGCTCTGCCCAATGCTGACAGGGACCCAACAGGTTGCCCTCAACGCCGTGCTCCTCAGGGGGGGCACAGTGTACGGGTGAGGAGCCTTCCTCTGCTCTTATGGGGGTGGGTGATGAGCAGGAAGGATGGTGTACCTGTGAGGATGCTGAGCTGCTCCTTCTCCTGATGGCCACAGGGATCCTTCAAGCTGGGATTTACAGACTCTGCAAAATTTGGGACCGCTCGTGCTGGCTTTGAACCAGACCACGCTGAGATTGGTGGCCAAGGTGAGCCCCCTCCTCGAGACCTCGGAGCGAGTCACCCACCAGCCCGGCCAGCCCCAAGGCCACGGGACCCAGCACCCTCTGTCCCCTCCGCAGGCAGCGCAGGAGGCTTTCGGCAGGAGCATCGCGGCCACGTACGGCAGCCAGGGACCTTCCCAGCGGGAGAAGTCCCTGACCCTCCTCAGGGCCTTCGCCACGCCATCAGCTTCATCTCATCCCAGGCTGAAGCGGAGCACAGACCGTGAGTGTTTCCCTTCGCTGCAGCCAGGCTGAACCCTCTTGGGAAAAATGCTCCTGGGGTTGGTCAGCAGCAGGGTGCCCCCAGGGAGCGGGACAGCACCAGGCAGAACTTTGTGGGATTCCTGTAAATGAGAAGATGGGGAAAAATGTCCTCGGCATTTGCTCTTACCTGGGAGCAGGAATTGGCAGCAGCAGCCACGAAGGAGTTGGGGAGGGGGGAGTAAATCTCCTGGGCAGGAGCTGCACCAGGGGAGGATCTTTCAAGACAAGGGGATGCTCGTGTGGGTGACGTGGGAAAAGGTTCACCTCAGCGGAGGACGTTGAGTTGCCTTTAGCAGGACAAAGAGCACGTGGCCTGCAGAAACACCACCAGGTTCTTCAGGAGTAACTTTTAAGGAATGAGAGGGAATAAGGCGCCTTCATGGGCTGGGGACTCAGGGGATCTTCTGAAGGGCACTGGGGCCACCATGGCAGGACCAGGGCCAGGTGGGAAGGGAGGAAACACTGACGTGTCCACCCTGCCCGCAGGCTGCCTGTCCGTGCCCATCACAGCCAGCACCATCTCCAACCCCTACTTCATCCTTGACTACGACACCAGAGAGCAGTTCGAGCTGTGCCTGAGCAATGAGGTTTTAAAAACAAACCTGGAGCCTCTGCTGCAACAGCCGCTCCCCAGGGACTACCACCTGGTCGTGAAAAAGAAGCTGGAGCAGGTGATGGGTGGCACAGGGCAGGAGCACCTACACAGCCCCCTGTTAATGTGGGCACGCTCCGGGATGGGCAAGACCTGCTGCGGGAACAGGCACCGCCAGCTGTGGGGATGAAGGGGCCCGAGAGAGTCCTTCTTGCCCGTTTCTGTCTTCTTTTCCCTTCCCTGACCCTCTTTTCTGCCCCACTGGCTTGGCCCCGCAGATTTACCCGTCAGGGATCCCGGAGAAGCAGCTGAAGCTGTTGGGGCCACTGTTCTACCTGTACCCAGCAGAGGAGATCAGCATGTGGATGGTGACCTCCAACAACACGCTTTTGGCCCTGCTCAGCCCCTCTTACGGCAAGCGGGAGGCTCCCCAGGTAAACCCACGGGGGACGGGTGCTGGTGAACCCCAACCAGGACCACTAGGTGCCCAAGCCCAGCTCAGGGCAAAGGCTTTGCCCAAGGGTGGCATGGTGGTTTTGCAACCCACACGTGTTGGTACCAGGAGCATCTTCCTTCTCTGCCTGCGTGCAACCACGTGAACTCTGTTTCCCAGGTCCAGCAGCTGTTCAGCAGGTACCTGGCCCTGGGGGGCACCCTGACCGGGCCCTTGCTCCAGAAGATCGGTGAGGGAAACCTGTGTTATCTGCTGGAGGAGCAGATCGAGCAAATACCTCCAGAAGCAATCAGGTAAGCCGCTTCTTAGGGATGATTTCAGTCCTGTGAGGCCCCTGGGACTGCAGGGGAAGGAGATGGTGGGGTGGCAGACCCCCACCTCCATTTCGACTTGACCAAATCCCACACCCAGCTCCTGCCCAAGCCACCACCACCATGGGTGGGGGACAGACCACTCATCTCCCCCTGCCAACAAAAGACCTTTAGCTGTGGTTTGGGGTGGTGTCCCCACCTCTGACCTGTGACCCTCCCTCTCCCCAGGACTGGACAACTAAGTATTTCTTCTTGCTCTCAAACCAAGAAGGACCAGCTCTACAGAAAAGCCAAGGAGGCCTTCGCTGACCAGGCTGGCACCCCCAGGGCATATTATTGCCAGATCTGGCCATACCTGGGTGGGTACGGCCTTCGCCCTCCTTCCTTAGTGATGGTGGTTGGGCATCCCTTCCTTGGCCAGGGGGGCTTAGCCACACTAGAGACACACTTACTGGTCCCCAGCTCCCCTCTAAAAGGAGTTGTCAGCACGTGTCTAGGTGGCCCATACGCTTTCTTTAAGGTGGAGCTCCAGCAGAGGACCTGAAAGACTTGGCTGAAGCTGGCATTGCCGTAGACATGGACGTGGACACCTTTCTTGCCCTAAATCCTGAAGAACTGCAGGTACGTCCCCGGTACGCGGCCGCTGTTTCCCCACTGCCGGGCAGGGCTGGCCGAGGGCTGAGCAGCGGGGTTTGAGGTCCATCACTTCACCAAGTCTCTGTTTTTTTACCTTTCTGAGCTTGCTTTCGGCAGTTATTCCTTGCTCTGCAGCTAGAGAAGCGCTTCATGGTGACGCTGCCACAAGGGCGAACAGACGCTGGTTGATGTTGGTTGTGTGTGTGTTGTAGAAACTCGGTGTCGTGGATGTGAAAAATCTGCTGGGGGAAAACCTCTTTTCCCTGAAGAAAGCTGAAAACGAGCCCTCGGTGATGCGCTGGGTGAAGAGACAGTCCCAGCGGGAGCTGGACTGCATCCTGGGAATCGGCCTGCAAGGGGGGATGGTGGAGACCACCTCCACGGGGACAACCACCCCCACGGGGACAACCACCCCTCCTCACCCCACTGTCACGCCTACGGCCACCGTCCCCACCCCTGTTGACATGAGCAGCCACCCTACCACTAATGCAAGTACTGGCTCCTCCAAGGTCCCCACCCCAAGCTTGGTCCCCCCAAACGGCACTGCCCCACATCCTGCACCCAGCGCTGCTGCCACCTCCACCGCCCGACCTGCTCCAACCACCACCTCCATCGCCCCATGCTCCACACACCAGCCTGACACCTCCCCTGCTACCACCCTCCTCACCACCATCCTTGCCACTGTCAACCGCAATGCCACCTCTCCCAGCTCCATCCCACCCCCTGCTCTCACAGGGGAGGCCACCACCACCGGTGTTGTTACCACTCGCAATGGCAGCATCCCGTTGGTGTCCATGAATCCTCCAGCACTTGGAGGTACCACCTACGCTGCTCCTACCACCCATAGCACCATCACCCTGAGCACCCACAACACTCCCGGCACCCTTGTCCCTAACTCCACTTCCCCACTGGTGTCCAGGAGCCCCCCAGCACCTGAAGGTACCACCCAACCTGCTCCTACCACCCATAGCACCATCACCCTGAGCACCCACAACACTCCCGGCACCCTTGTCCTTAACTCCACCTCCCCACTGGTGTCCATAAGCAGCCCAGCACCTGGAAGTACCACCCACCCCACTCCTACCACCCATAACACCATCACCTTGAGCGCCCATAACACTCCCGGCACCCTTGTCCCTAACTCCACCTCTGGACCCACCACCACAGCCACAGAAATGAATCTCCCTCCCCACAAGCCCACCCCAACTCCCAGCTCCACCGTCTCCACCCAAAAGAGTGTTGTCTCCTCAACGGCCAAGACTACAACATTGGCTTGCAAGACCCCTCCAGCATTTCTCGGCCCCTTTACCACCACCACCAGCAGTGAGACCACTAAAGAAACAACCACAGGTGTGCCAGTATCACCGAGACCAACACCCAATGGATACATCAACCTGAAACCCGAAGCTGGTAAGGTGTGCCTGTTCGGAGTGAGGAAAGGCTTAGGAAGTGATGGTGAGGCAGAAGTCTTCACCGAGTAATAGCTGATCCACCTCGTTCCTGGCCTGGGTGCTGCTGTCCAGCAGAAACCCCCAGGTACTGGCTAGACAGGGAGCAACATGTCTCTCCAGGGCATCACAGCCCATGGATCTGGAGCACAAGTCTGGTGAGGAGCGGGCTTGTTGAGCCTGGAGAAAAGGAGGCTCAGGAGAGACCTTCTCACTCTCCACAACTCCCTGAAAGGAGGTTGGAGCCAGGTGGGTCGGGATTTTCTCCCAAGGAACAAATGATAGGACAAGAAGAAACAGCCTCAAGTTGCACCAAGGGAGGTTTAGGTTGGACGTGAGGAACAATTTCTTCCCCAAAAGGGCTGTGAAGGGCTGTGCCAGGCTGGGCAGGGCAGTGGTGGAGTCCCCATCCCTGGAGGGGTTTCCAAGCCGTGGAGATGTGGTGCTGAGGGCCAGGGGTTAGTGGTGCCCTGGCAGTGCTGGGGGAACGGTTGGACTTGATGATCTGAAAGGTCTTTTCCATCCTAAACAACTCTATGCCAGTGAAAGTAAGAAAGCCTTGGTCCTGCTGACTGTTCAGGGCCAGGTGACACGTGGAGCTGGGGTGCGGGTCAGTGCCCCCGCTGCAGGCAGGGGCAACGTCACAACAGGCAGAAAAACCTTGTCCTGCCAGCGTGACCCTCTGGGGTACCCAAGTCCCAGAGCAACTCTACTACGCTGACTGCTCCAGCTGTTCGTCTGGAGCATCCTGTTCTTTCTGTGCTCTCCACCCAGGATCAGGATCCAGACTCTCCTCCTGCCTGGTGCCCGCGCTGACCGTGGCCGTGGGGGCCTCCCTGCTGCGAGGGCTCCTCTGACGCTGCCACCTCCAGCACCTCCCTCCTTTGACCATCAGCATCCTGCAAAATAACGCCGCTGGCAAATTCCCTGCTGAGGAGCAGAAACCCAGGAAAGGAGCAGAGTTTGTCCATGTGACACCAGCGTGGAATTCCTAATTTGGAATGAAAGGAGGACAGGTATCTTCCAGCCCAACAGGTCCTCAACGAGCTGCTCTACGTCCTACAACTACCAGCAGCACTGACTGGTGTGACAGCCCAGGAACGCTGCCAGCAGGCCCAGTTCCACCAGCCATACTCACACCCAGCAGCATTTTACTTCCCAACAGTCCCACCGGGATCTGTGGGAATGCTGGGACAACTCAGGGATGGGGGTTACCATCCATTCTATTCCAAGAGACATGGAAAGTGGCCCAGCAACGCAGCCTGAAAGCTCCGAGAGCCACTAAACACGTAACTTGGTTCATGAATTGATGAGATTTTGGATCAGGACTTGTCCCAACTCTGCGCAGCCTGGGTAGAGGGAGGATTGATGGAAGAGAATTTACCTTGATTGCGATGCTAGATAATAAACCAGCTTCGAGACATGGTCTAGGGGTTAGGGAGACGTTCGAAGAAGGTTGGACTAGATGATCCTAGAGGTCTTTTCCAACCGGAATGATTCTATGATTAATCAACTTCTTTTTTCCCCTAAGCGAACGTCTTTAGTGCTTTGTAGCGCAGTTTTTCTGGCTAGATTAAATCTAAGCAGTTTCCACTTCTTTTGCACTGACTCTCCTCATTATCTCGCGTCTCCTCCTCCTCAGGCTCTACCACACGAGCGTTTCCCCCTCCAGCCTGCAGATCTTCCACTTGCTGGTTTCATCCTCCTCGGGCTGAGGAGGTTCCTGCAGGTTGAGAGTCAAGGCATGAAGAAGCAACTCCAGGTTTCTGTCGGGGGCTCACTGCTGTTAAAAACGCTGTGTTACTGACGTGGGGTCTCTCCCACCCCAGCACCACGGGGTGCAGACGCTTGTCTCTTGCCCCCAGCAGTCTCCTGAAGCAGGGACAATGAACAGTTCACAAAGTCTTTTCAGCCAGGCTCTCCTCCTGGGGAAAAGGGGGATTTCAGGGGCTGGGTACAGGTTACACCAAGGCGTTTTTTGGCCCAAAACTGCCAATGAGTGGAAAACAAAATGTTCTATGAATTTTTGATATCCTCCCTCTGAGGAATGAACAGCCTCAGCTCTGCAGTGTTTGGTCAACACCAAAGAAGAGGGACAGGCCTACCCGGGGTACATGACCACCTAATCTGGACCAACACCTGCAGACACGAAGGTGCGGGCAGCCTGAGAAGGACAACAGCAACTCAGCAATTTGCTTCTGGCACATTTTTACTTGGTTCCGTTATTTATTTACAACCAGCCGGAAAACTTCGCTCCCACTCAGAGGTGGTGGCAGTGTCAGGTGGTCAGGTTCTTTGAGAAACGCAACGGCCAACGTGCAGAACAGCCAATTTGCTCCCCGCTAAACCCACCAGGTAAAATATTGACGTCGTTTGTGTTGCAGTGATTTGCTGGGCTCGGTCTGTACAGAGGCAAAGACCCGGCTCTGAAGAGTCTGAAATCTTCCTTTCAGACAGAACTCTGGGGTTTTTTTTGAGTGATTTGAAAGATAGAAGTACCTACAAGTGAATCCTGGGCTGTGTAACAGTTACCTGCTAGCACTGAGCACCCCCTCGCCCCCCAGGCCTGGCTGTCCTCGATGCCTCAGGGCAGGTCACAGGCTGGTCCCCCTCAACTCGCTTTCTCTTGAGGGAAGGTCTTCAAGACAAGATGGACATCATCAGGAAACTGATAAGCAGAGCAGGCAGGAGGTGGAGCGTCATGGCCACAGGACTCAGAGAGGCTGAGGACGGTGCTAGAGGAAAAAGAGGGGACATTAGTGCAAAGACATCAACGACTGAACATGGGGGAGAACATCTTACACCACATCTAGGGAAGATGTCCTGGCATGGGGGTTCCCTGCCCATGGCAGGGGGTTGGAACTAGACTAGATCTTTAAGGTCCCTTCCAACCCAAACCATTCTATGAACATCTTTGGCTTTCTACCTAAGGTAAATAGCCACCCCTGATAGCACCACCAAGTCCTAGCCCAAACCCAACACACAGCAGAGGAGAAAGAGCTGAGGTGGCTCAGCCAGTGAGGACACTTTCAGTGGGATTACAGGATCGCTTCTCATATCAGACCCAGAACCTGCTCTGCAAAGGCTCCTCGGCAGAAATTGCTGCCCTTCAATGCCAGGAGGTGAAGGGAGGGGGTGAGCCCTGCCCAGTGCGCTTTCATGGGGCTGGGTGGATGGGTAGTGCCACTGGAAGAGGTCCAAGGTAGCCCAGATCAATAGTCCCATCTCTCTTGGCACAGAAGCAGCCAGCAGGACTTTCCAGGGCCGTGGCACAAGCTCTGCTGAAAGCAGGAGCAGGGCTGTTGGACAGTGCTGCCCAAGGCCACCACAGGCTTGAGCCTGGTGCACTCACTTCTCTTTTGCAGACAACTGAAAGCACTTGGCTTCCATGGGGCCGTTTTTCTCCTCGCTGTAACCCCAGAACAAATATTTAAAGCACAACAATCAGAAGTCCCAACATGACATACTCTGAAATTTGGGCGTCACGATGTTGATGTAGCCTTCTTGTGTTCCCCCAGTGAGCCCAATCTGCAGTTTATCCAGTTCTGACTGTTTCTGCCTTTGGACCCACTCCCAGACAGGAGGCTTCTTCTGCCACTTCTTCAGCTCAGAAAGATATATCCCCAGCAAGCCCTGAACCTCAGAAGGCGTCAGGCTCTAGGAGAAAAGAAAGAGCAACAATTACGGGTGAAAATGCAGGAATGGAGGCAACACCTCTGACCAAGGAACTGATGAGGCTTCTTTTAGCAGAATGGTGAAGAAGGAATCCAAGGCCTGGTGAGTGGTTTCGGCTGGGACAATCTTCCCTTAAGTCAGGGGAATGAACATGATGCTTCCTCAAAGACCATTTCTGTTGTCCTCTGATGACAAGTCTCCTATGCTCAAGCAGAGGCCCCAGTCCCTGCCCAAATCACCGGGCTTTCTTCCAAAACTGATGCTATTATTGCCAACACTCTTGTTAGAAGATCCGCCACAGAGCTGTAGATTGCAGTCTAGTGGACACCTGTCCCCTGCTCCTGCCACTACTGCTGCGAGAGCCTCTTCTGAAGAAATTCCCCAGTAAGACCGGCTTGGCAGCCAGGAATGACTCCAAGTTACATTTCTAAAGAAGTCTCAGGCCAGTTCTCCACTTTCTACTGGTCTAGCATCATCCTGAATTTGGAGTGACTCCTGATTTACACCACCGGACAAGGTGATCAAACCCAGCTACTTAGCATAACACCAAAGCAAGGAGTCAAACAATGTCAAGATTCAACTCACCATCAAAGAGTCTTTCCTTAAGTTCACAAAAGTACTTATGTTCATATTCACGTTGTCCTTGCTTAGAGCTTTGAGATCCACACCAGGAGCACCATCTGCAACCAAGAGGAGGAAGTATGTCAGAGCACAGAAGACAAACAAGCAGCGCCGTGTGTCTGTATAAGCTAGAGCTATAATGATGTCTCCAAAATACATCAGTCTGGAGCTGCTAATGGAGCGAGTCCCACTGCAAAATACACGGAGGCTACTTCATTTTGCTGGGAAGTCCTTAATTGTGCTGGCCTTTAAACCAGCCTGTGACAATAGGGGTAAGAAGAGTTTGCTCAGGCTGTGAATAAGTTTGTGGCTTAACAGGGGAAGAAAAAAATAAATTAAAAAAAAAAAAATCAATGTTTTGTGACACAGAGACAGGTTGTAAGAGGAGCAAGTCCAGAGAAGGGCAACAAAACTGGTGAGGGGTGTGGAGAACATGTCTTATGAGGGACCTGGTATTGTTTAGGGTAGAGAAGAGAAGGCTGAGGGGAGACCTTCCTGCTCTCTACAACTACCTGAAAGGAGGTTGTAGAGAGGTGGGTGTTGGTCTCTTCTCCAAGGAACAAGCAATAGGATGAAAGGAAATGACCTCAAGTTGCACCAGGGGAGATTCAGATTAGATATTAGGAAAAATTTCTTCACAGAAAGAGTGGTCAAGCCCTGGAACAGGCTGCCCAGGGCAGTGGTGGAGTCACCATCCCTGGAGATGTTAAAAAATGTGTAGACGTGGCACTTTGGGACATAGTTTAGTAGTCATGGTAGTGTTGGATTGATGGTTGGATTTGATGATCTTAGAGGTCTTTTCCAACCTTGATGATTCTATGATCTATCCCAGAAGTCATGAGTTTGCTTTTCCCTGTGTGACAGTTGATTTGGGCAACTTTTAAGTCGGGTACAGAATCTTTGGAGAGTATTTACGCCATCTACAGGTAGGAAAAGACGGAAACTTTTAACAACTGGGCTTTGAGGATTCCCACATCTTAGATGGTATTTGATAACCAGCTTCTAGTGAAGACCTCCCTCTCTCCCCACAACGTGCTGTTCTTCCACATACCGAGATACGGTTCAATAAGGTTATAGTAGGCAGGAAAGGGCTGGTCTGAGAAGGCACGTTTTGCTTTGAGATATAAGATGTCTTTCGTGGTCTGTGAACAGGCTGAAGGGTTCAGAGAGGCCAGCCTGCAGGAAAACGAAGATTGAGGGAGAGAAAAGGTTTTATCATCTTCAGCCTAAATAGATTTTTAACTGTTCCGAGTGTCTCTCTTGCAAGAAGCCAAGAGCACCACAAGATTTGACTCACTTCAAGCTGCTGGGGTCGATCATACTCAACTCGGTGGCGTTTAGAAGGCAGATGTACCGGGTCCCGATGGCGTTCAGCGCAGCGGCGTTCAAGGGGTTTCCCAAGTCAAGGTATCGTCTAATGACAGCAGAAGCCTAGAAACACATTCCATTTTTTCCAAAAGTTACCTTGAATCAGAACTTGTTTTCATCCTCAAGAGAAAAAAAAGCATCACTGCAAATCTATTTGGCCTCAAGGATGGGCCAATCTTCTTTGAACCCACTCTACTAGTCCTCAACCAGCAGCCCCTGAACCAGGGAGCAAACACAGGCAGGAAAGCAAACCCAAAGCCCTACCTGGTTATCAGGGAGCTGTTTTTTTAGCAAGCCAGCCAGCGTGTCAGCTGAAGTTATATTCCATTTGGAAATATCCGCAGGGGTGAACAGAAATACGAGGGGGGCTATCTGGGACAATATATTTTCAGGATACCCGTCCGGATAAATCTGTGGAAAGAGCGTCGTTATTGCTCTGAACACACGTTGTCGTGCCTGTGCTTAGGAATTTAATGCTCTCTGCACAATTCACGTGGAGAAGTCCAAAAGGTCTGCAAGGAATAAGAAACCAAAGCCAGTGAGATTCCATGAGCACATCTGTCCTTTTTTTCATTCGATAGCTCAGGCAAGTGGGCGCCGGGGGAAGGAACAAAACCTGGAGCCCTGTGACCTGACTCAGCAGGGACGTGAGCGGGCAGTGGACCTTGCAGTGGTGAAGGCTGGTCCAGCACTGGGCCTCCCCAGCACCAGCACGGCCAGCAGGCCATGGAAAATTGTTATTCCTCTCCATTTGGCTGGCACTTGCAAGACCCCATCTGGATATGACGTCCAGTTTTGGGCTCCCTGGTAGAAGGAGGACTTTGATGAAGTCTAGCAAAGATGTGCAAGTCTAGCCGAGAGCCACACTGGTCTGGGGGAGAAGCACACACGATACAAAGTGGGGTGGTGGGACTGAGGGAGCTGGGTTTTTTAGTCTGAAGAAGAGAAGGCTAGGTGAGGATTTTATTACTGCCTTCAACTATCTAATGGGAGGCTGCAGGGAGGAGGGAGCCACACTCTTCTCAGAGGTGCACAGTGAAAGGATAAGGGCCAATCAGCAATGAAAATTCTGATTAGATATTAAGAAAAAACATACTTTCACAGTAAAGGTGGTCAGACATTGGAAGAGGAGCCCAGAGAAATGGTGGAGTCTCATTCTTTGGTGATACTTAAAACTCAACTGGACAGACCTCTGAGCAATCTCACCAGTAGATAATTTGACGGTCTTCAGCCTGACATTACCTCGTCCAGACGGCTCTTCAGCACAGCTAATTGCTCATCAGTGAAGGAGTATGTCAGTATCTGAGAGAGGTGATTCTCCAGAGAGACGTTCTTCAGGCAAGCGTGTAATTCCTCAGGTGTGTAGTAAATCGGCATCAAGCTGTCGTTAAGAATGCTCTCCGTTATCGTCTTGTCAGGCGGGCAACCTGTTGAATCAAGTATTAAATGTGCTCAGTGTTAAATCCCTTTGCTCCGAGCTGTGAATCCTCCCTTGCTGAAGGTACGCAACGACGGTTCCACCCTCCTCCTGGCTGACCTACCACCGAGTGTTTCATAGCACAACGCTGACATACGCAGGGAGCCCCACAAGCACATGGGGCAGCCCTGCTACCAGGGGAACGCTGCCATTACGGACCAGAGGAAGCTCCCATACCAGCAGCTCGTTTCTGCCTAGTAGGCAGGAGTTCTTCGACAACGGTGGCCAGCTGTTCCCTCGACAGACGCGAAGCGTGTGCGAAGTTTTTCAGCCAAAGAGTTAAAGCGTTCTGCAAAGAAAAGGTCTCATCAGGGGGATGCTGCAGTGTTGGTGGGTGTACCGCCAGCATAACAAGGTGCTGCTCGTACAGGAGAGAAGCTTCCGTGCTGAAGTACTACGGGCAGCAGACCTGCTGCTCTAGCAGCCTAGAGGCCTCGCCTTGGTGAGCCAAAGGCAAACTTCTCAGGGCTTAAATTCTGTCATATCCCACACCCCAGAAACGATTTTACCTCCTCACAAAGCATTGTATATAGTTACTACTGCTTTCCACCTCTGGTACTCTTCTGACAGTTACAGGAAGAGGATGACAGCGATCTAGATTTGCAGTTCCAGGCTGTCAGCTTGAGCAACCCTCACGTCTCATAGACCATCCCTGCCTGCTGGCACCACACTTCTAAATGAAGACACTACTGAAAACATACTGGCTGAACAACCCCCATCATACTTCTTCCACCCTGCAGGACCTAGGAGTGCTTCCCAAACTCCCCACACCTGGGAGTAACCCACCTCAGGGATCTTCTGCAAGATGCTGTGATCAAATACAGGAATCAATCCACTGAGCTCGTTCAAGGTCAAAGCTGACCACGCTTCAGGAGGCCTGCGTACAAAAATTAGCAGGGATCAGCTTTCAAGGAAGAACATCAAAAAAGTACCTTGAAGGCTGCCAGGATTATGTCCTTGTAACATCTGAGGTTAAGAAAATACAAGATTTAAGTCCTCAAACTTCTCGATCACTTCCTGTTACACAAAGCTTCATTCCACCAGAGCAGGAGCAATCGTCCGTACCACCAATAAGGGCAGCAGGATGGGAAAAAGGCTAACATATTCTTTGGGCTTCGTGCTTAAGAAAATAATATCTATTGCTTATTATGGCCCAATTCAGTGCCAAGATCTCAGGGCTTTTGACAAAGGAAGGGGAAATATTTTGCCTCCCTGGACAATGTCTCTGTTAGATACAGCCAGGGATTTATCAAGCATCTGCCAGTCTGGCAGGTAGAAAGAGAACGTGTTCTGAAAGGCAGTGGTTGACAAACAGCTCAAGCCCACCATGTTCATCAGGACAGGCCCAGAGATGTTTGGTTAGCTAAAAACAGACCAGAGGAAAGGCTTTTATAACTGCAGGAGGTGAGACACAGGAGTGACATCACATTTTTCAGTGGAATTCCAGCCAAATCTTTCAGCTAAAAGAAGCTGAAACACAACAATGTAAAAGGTCCAATGTGAAATTCAGAAGTGATGAATTACTCAAGTTCTTGATCCAGCCGGTTGGCTGGAGTTCACTCAGGTCTTAAAAGGACAACGGTTTTGTTTAGGGGAACGGTTTTGCTGATGCCCAGAAGAAAAGCTCATACCCAAACGTTGTGTTGCCACTGCTGATGACACTCCTAATAGCCTCCTCTTGCTCAGGCAGGAAAGACTCACACTCGGTTAACTGCTTCAGCAAATTGCCACCAGAACTTCTAATGTATTCTCCACCCAGGTCACAGACCAGACGTCCCAGAATCTCTGCGTTTTCCTCATTTACTTGTGTGCCAGGAATTTTCTGAAATGGTACGAGAGAGAGGCGTTAAATACAACTGGATGCCGCCGTAGAAGAACATTCTTGAATATTCAGCCACTTCTTGAACCCCCAGCTCTCCCAGCCTCGTGCAGAGCTGTCCCCCCACCACGTACCAAACACGCTAAAGCCTCCAGGAGCAGCTGCTGCCGCTGAGGTGACTCTCTCTGCAGAACATCCAGGTTTGCTTTCCCGATATTAGCAACGTACTGCACGCAGCTTCCCGTGGCTGCGTAGTCTGAAGGACTAGAAAGACAAATACTTTGTGAATTCCAGTGAACGATGTCAGGCAGTTGGTCAGGTTCAAGGCTGTTCAACATATACTGGGCCCAGTTTTTCCCACTAAGGCAACACTGTGAAGACCATAGAAGAGTTACCTTAAAAACAGCAGCAGCTCTTTAGGATAACTCTCTAAATCCTCGGGAATCCCGTGCAGCGTCACCATCTTCACTAAGCAACTCAGCTGAAAGGACATCAGAGTTTACATCAAAGAAAGAAACCAACATGAGAACGTTAAGAGAAATAGAACAAATGTAAAGATTTCACTCTGCTCCAAAGAAAGGAAGAAAGAAAAAAGACAGATATCAGAGGTTTTGGTTCCTGAGAAACCTGCCAACTGGGTTTTGACTTCTCCTCTCTTTGGGAGAGAGTGTGGAATGTGGGCTGGAGACCCAGGACCAGTTACATTTGTTCTAGTCCCTTAAGCTGGAATTGTTTTTGTTCTGGCTGAAGAATCCTCACTGCTATCTTCATGACAACATCAAACAGGGCATTTCGAAATACGGGAACTGACCTGGTCTTCTCCTAGCTTGACATTCTTCTTTTTCATGACTTTGGCCAGCTCCTGGAATCTTTCTGCTTCCATCTCGTTGGCAGCTGCACAGGTGAAGCCTTGGAGGACTGACTGGGAAAGCCTGAACATTTACAGAAGGCAAATCAGGGACTTCAGGAGAAAATTCAGCACTGAGCTCCTACATATATCATGACAAATCCAGGAAGCTTAAACCTCCCCCGTTCTCAAAGCTCAATGCCCTCCAAACTCCATCCCCTCAAAGCTGCTAGTCTTGACCTAGAGATCAAGAAGCCATCACTGGCCAAATAAACATCATCTCAAGACTCGTAGTGGAAGTAGAAGCACAGGGACAAACTCTCTGCCCCAAGCAGCACTGCTGCACCCCCAGCTACAGGATCAGTCTCCTCCTGTGTTTTCAGTACATGCCTCACATCCAAAGGGAAATGGAGTTGTGCAGAACCTCATCGCTGAGCATCATCTGGCAGAGCTCAGTGGGAAGTTCTTAAAACTTGGCTTGCCTTCTATATGGAAAAGCAGGACATTGATGTTGACCCCATTGTTTTTCCAGATATATACATATCATGGTTTTCATAATTTTTCATCTCAGACACAAGAGCTGACCAAAGACATGTATCAGCCTTGCTAAAGTTAATCCCTGGCACAGCACTGTGGAAGACTGACATGTTCTCCCATGAGAAACATTCCACAGGGGCAGGGAGAAGGAAGGTTCCAGACGCACGCTGAGCCAGCAGCATCATTTTAGGAAGCAAGTGTGGCCTACAGGTCTAGTTTGCAGCTGACACCCTGGTAAATCCCAACGCTACATGTTTGGGTTTGCACGATATTCCCCATCTGTTGCGATGGGTTGAATATGGTGGGTCGGCCACATGCACCCAGGGAAATATGGAAGCTGCAACCACAGCAAAGACAGACATGGAAGATGGAAGGAGAGAAGAAAACCGCTACCTGCTGAAGTCAGGCTCTGTCTTCACCACATCGCTGAAAAACATGGCAGCCTGGGAAGGAAAGGCAGAGTGTCAAGGGTTTACCAGGCTCTTCTGCAACATCCACCTGGGTTTTCCGACAGATCTGCCGAGCAGACTCACGGCTCTGCAGAGTCCGAGGCTGAGGGGTAAGGAGGACACAGGGCATCAGCATATTACCTGTTCTCGGGTCCACATTTTACTGTTGAGATCCTGAATACTGGGCTTCTCTTCCCCAAAAACAAGCAATGATTTTGGAATGTATCTGGCCAGAGCATCAGGGATGTACTTGACCAGGTCAGCGGGGTGGCCAACGCTGGAGGAAATCTTTAAGAAAAACAACAAATGTATAGTTCAAACACTGCGGCTAAAATAAACAATTGCTGGAGATGAAATGACAAACTGGAAAGAAGCCAGGCAAATTCCCCTGCTGATCATCTGGGCATTTCTTGGAGATCTAACACTATGAAATATTTCCTGCTTGATACATTCATCAGACTAGGAGAGCTGCTTGGAGTTGATACCTGGGGGTCCTGGAATGGTTTTGTCTCTTATCAGTTTCCCCCCTCCTGGCTTTATGCCCTAAAAATGTTTAACCATCCAGAAAGGAGGGACACGAGACACGTCTTCTCTCTGCCAATGCAAACAACGTCTCAACTTGCCAAAGGCTCATTGTAGAACAATCCTGTGGTGAATGAGATGGTATTTCCCCAAGGCTTCACACAGCCCTGGCAGCCCCGTTGCCCCAGGACACGCCACAGGCAGGGCCCCTGGTGCCAAACATGGGTCAGAGGCTTTCCTGCCAGAGGGAGGATGAATAGCAACGAACTAGGATGTTAATGTGCAGCGTGAAGGCTAAGGTCATGGTGAGAAAAAAGGCAAAGAGGTGCCCAAATCCTAAATGATCACATGGGGAAATCAAATTGTGCATTGCTGAAGGATCAGTCTACCCTACAAGGGATTTTCTAAGCCACCTTCACTTCTCACATAGTCTCATTCCGTACCATGACAATATCCTTTCTCTGAGAGCATCTTTGCAAATCTGTGGGGAGTAGTTTCTAGGACTACCCCATAAAACAATCATCTCTTCTGCCCTCATCCCCAGGAGGCTCGGCAGGACACGCTGGCTGGCAGCCAAGGACATCTAGACAGGCACAGTGACAGGGACTTGAGGTGCCCATCCTGCTGCACACTCCGTTTAGCAATGACAAACACCCCTCAGGGAACGCAGCCCGGCTGCACGGGTGTGTGCCAACACGTGGCCCTAGGTAGCCAGCTCTTAGCCGTGACTCACGGGAGCTTTGCTAATTTATGACCCCTGAAGAGAAAAACAACTTCACCTTCTCCACAAATGTCATTTTCAGAGCAGAAGGCAGGGTCGCCATTTGCTGAACAAACTCAGGCAACTTAATAGCTTCCAAGATCACATCTGGAGAAAGACTTCGAAGCGTGCTGCTGCTGAGGCCGGCCACCAAGCTCCCTAGCTTTGCCAGGCTCTGTCCATCTGAGATCTGAAAGGTAACGCACACAGGCGTGAGTATGTGACGGGCCAAACACCATTTGCTGGCCGGTGGGGACCTCATCCTTTGTACCTGATAGCCGGAGCGCAGCAGTTTGTTGATAATAGCGCTGGACTGCTCAGCGTTCCAGCCGTGAACTTCACCCAGGGCACCAATAGATGCTTGAAGGTCTTTCTCACTGATGCCGTTTTCAATGTCGGGTACGGAGAGCCCGACTGCAGCCTGCCCCAGTGCGTGCAGCACTGCAGGGGGGAAACGCTCAAACTTTGCCACCAAAGAGGACGCAACCTGAAAAGGTCCCACACAGACAGAAAAGAAAGTCAGAGGAGCAACAAGGTGAGCTGATTGGATCCTACAGCCTTTGGAGGTCTTAAATCCCTGGACTTTTCTGCCTCTAACTTGTGTGATGAAGTCTGTGACTGGCCTGCCTCCATCCACTGAGGTTTTGCAGATCATGAAACATCAGGCAGACACCACAACAAAAAAACCAAGATGACCTACAGCAGTCTACACAGGAGGAGGCACTAGAGTCGAATCCTCAGCCCTGACAGATTTGGTCTAGGTAAATGAAGAACAGAGTTGCAGGGCTGGATGGACTAGATTGGACCTCTCAGTACAGGAAGGGCATTGGGGGCTGGAGTGTGGCCAGAGAAGGGCAACGAAGCTGGGGAAGGGTCTAGAGAACAAATCCTATGAGGAGCAGCTCAGGGACCTGGGATTGTTCAGCCTGGAGAAAAAGAGGCTCGGGAGAGACCTTCTTGCTCTCCACAACTCCCTGAAAGGAGGTTGGAAACCGGTGGGTTTGGGCTCTTCTCCCAAGGAACAAGTGATAGGACAAGAGGAAATGGCCTCAGGTTGCACCAGGGGAGGTTTAGGTTGGACATGAGGAACAATTTCTTCCCCACAAGGGCTGTGAAGGGCTGTGCCAGGCTGGGCAGGGCAGTGGTGGAGTCCCCATCCCTGGAGGGGTTTCCAAGCCGTGGAGATGTGGTGCTGAGGGACATGGGTTAGTGGTGCTCTGGCAGCGCTGGGTTGACAGCTGGACTTGATGATCTGAAAGGTCCCTTCCAATCTCAGTCTGCGATTCTTTGATTACCTGCAGTTCCTCCGTTGTCAGGGAGGAGGGGTCTCTCTCTCCAGTTACTCCTCTGTGTGTCAGGTTCAGCGGGCAGTTCTTACTGATCCTCTGGGCCAAGCTCAAAGCATCATCTCTGCTCAGGTCACTCACTGCCGAGGGGCTCAGGTAGCAAACCAACCTGTCTGGGAGACTGCAGGCGGGAGACAAGGAGGAGAAGTTGCCAGTATGACAGACAGCGGCTCCGTCAGTTCTTTCCTCTTTTTCCCAAGGATGCTCTTCTCCAGTGCATGTTTCCCCTGATTCATTTTAGCTCTGCCGATGCTCGAGTTTACAGAGAGCACTGCTGTGCCACGCGAAACCGCAAAAACACGCAAGATGACCTGTTGGTCATTCGCTGGTTGCTGGCCCTGCATGATGGTCATTTCCCAAGACTCAGAACTTGTGGTGTGGCCCTCCCAACAGCCAAGCACAACGCAATTACTTGAGGAACAGAGAAATGCTTTAAAGGTTTGATGGAAGCAGCCATTAGAATCACCACTCGGCAACCTTTTGCCCATGTTAAACCATAAGGCAGGTGGGAAGTCAGGTCAGAGCCCGTACCTCGACAAGGGGAAAGCGGGCGCTGAGGTCAGCAGCGAGGTGTAGTACACAGCCGTCCCCCGGAGCAAGGTGAGGTTGCTGATCAGCTCCACATTGACCGGATCCCTGGCAAATGTTTGAAGCTGAGGGTGTTGACGTGGGAAAACAAATACAAAATAAGTTAGGTGGACGCTTTAGTCCTGACAGTCACTCGGGACAGTTTGAACAAACCCCACTTCTAGCACTAAGGGCTTTAAAGTTGTGAGGAAATGTATTTTTGGTTTTCAAGTAATACACTGGGAGCTTGCTTTATTTATCTTGATCTCGGAGGGCAGGTAAGCCTCTCTGTGCCTGCTGTAAAGCACAAAGGTGGGAGAGCTGGTAAAGGACACAGCCCTGCCCCTACATCCCTGAACTGAAGTGACTTCACTACAAGTAAACAAGAGAAATGCTCCTGCCAGCAGCATCTCCTCGAGTTTTGGTCAGGGCAGGAAGAAGACCTCCCAGGCACAGAGCATTTTGCACACTGCAGGTTCTAAATCCCCACGATGAGCCTGCACTTACAGTTGGTTCATCACCAAAAAGCTGCAGGTCTCCAACAGTAGCATGCTCCAAAAAGGATCCAAGATAATTTTTAAACCAAGCAGTGGAGTTCAGACCTGGAATGACTGCACTGTAGCATTTCTGGTTTGATCCTGCAAAACAAGCAGACACCATAAAGCTCCAGACTTGCACCGTGTCAGGAAATCAGTGGAGATTGGAGACTTCCAATTGTGGAAGAGGCTTCAGTCTACCAGAGAGCTCAGTCAGCAGAGAGCCTCTGATCACACATCATGCTCAACTCCCCTCGTTTGTGTGTTCAGATTACGAATGCCCCCAGGACAGGACAGATGTCTCGTTCTTTCGCAGCCCTCCAAATGTTTCCTCACCAGTCTCTTTCCTCCTCCCTTCAAATCTGGCCAAGACTTTTCGCAGGACATTAAATATTTGCATGCAGGCTACTGCCTGCAGACAAGGGAGTGACCTCCCTGGGTCCCCTTTCTGGGCTAGCTTCTGCACTGGATTCTTTAGCTCTCAGAACCAAACCCCGTTCTTCCACAACAAAAGCAGGAAATGCCATTTGTGCAGGCTGTTAAGTCAGGCTGTGCTTATTTATAAAAACCCTGGACTAATAAGGCCTTCAGGCAGGGAAATTTAGCCTGATACCACTTATGACTGTCATACTCCCAGCCTATTTCCATTGAAGAGATAATAGAAAAAAGACATCTGTGAAGTCTCAGCCCTGTCACAGATCACAGCCCATGTTGTGACATACATCAGTGGCCTCAATCATTCCATTGTTTCTGAAAGAAAATCAAGTCATTTACCGTCCTGGATGAGATAGTATTTGATCCCGGTGTAAAGGTTCCTCTGCTCTTCCACTGGAAGCTCAGAATATATGCCATTCAGGGCAGCGACTCTGAGGATGGACAAGAAAGGCAAACACCTCAAACACAGATGAAGTCAAACCTGGCAGGGTTGGATTCTCACAGAAATGGCCCTTACTTGAAGACTGATATCATCAAGTGCATCCCTTTGCAGAGCTACCAGTGTGACCTCCCTTCACAACACCCCCCCTGACGCAGAGGACCAGTCACGGGGTCAGCAGGTGGCTTACAAAGCCTTGGAGAGCTGCTCAGAAACCCCACCTGGGGCTCCATCAGTCCATGGTGCTCACCAGGTTTAGCTCCTCGCTTTGGGAGGGCTAAAGGCCCTCTTCCTATCACAGCAACCAAAACAATGTTTGTGTTCAGCACTCACATCATCCGGAACGTCTCACACAACACGTTCTTGGCACGGAGGCAAGCAAAGACCTTGGGCTCAGCCAGGAATGGCTGAAGCCCCTCATGGACCCACTGAGACAAAACGGGTGGGCTGTCGATATCAGGTACTTGCAGCATCTTCTCCCACAGGCCATTAATGAAGATCATGCTCCACTCGAAAGAAAGAGGCACGTGAGAAAACTGAAGGCAAGAGACGAGAAGAAACACATGAATCCAAGTGAATATGGACTTCTAAACAAACATTAACATCAATCCATGTGAGTCCAAACATTATGAATCTCCACTAGCAGTAACTCCTCTCTTGATAGTGACTCTTCCACCACAGCAATATTTATGGGATTCACGTACAGTCAGCCCATAATTCACACTGGAACTCCAGCTCTGTGCTGCCACTGCAACTAGCAACAGCCACAGAGCTCGTGGTTGTCATTTCTGTCTTCCCAGCTGTTTTTTGCAGCCCAGAACTCTGCTGTGCTGGTGGAGATCTGTTAATCGGTGCCCTTTTTAAAATAGGGTAACGTGAAGGTAAAAAATAAAAGTGAGGTGATGTGAATTAAAGCCCCCACTGGCATTAACGTTACAGGGGAACAAACAGTTGGATCTGTGATACCCACCCGCTGGCTGAACATCTTCAGAGCAGCTACAAGCTTCTTGGCGTCGTATTTGGAAAAGAACAGAAGGGAGTATTCCGGATCCATAGCACCGGCAGGTTTAGAGGTAAGGCAAGAATATAAGGATATGAGGAAATCATCCTGAAGGTCTTGGAGCCAAGAACTCTGAAAAAGGAAAGGGAAATCCGTGCAGAGATAATAAAAGGTGTGTCATATGTAGATGCTGCAGTCTGCAAACTCCATCCACGTGAGCGTGTGGCACTGTGAGGTGATGAAACCTGCTGACGCAAGAGTCAGAAGAAAGTCCAACTGACACTGAGTAGAAGCAAGTCCAAACTCACCCAGTTCCAAACACTGGATCCTTCCCTTACCTAACCTGTGCTCCCCTCCAAGCAAAAGGTGGCTTTAAAAAACTTTATTCAAGATGCTTCCTCACCAAAAAAGAGCATTTGATCAAAGTGGAAACCTCTGTAGGGAACTTTCTCATTCCAGAAACATTTTTGGTGAAAAAAACCCAAACAAAACCCCCACCACCAAATATTTGAAGAAATTACGTGTTGGGTAGAAACATTTACAGGAAAATACAAATTGTCAATTCGTCTGCAATTACTGGCAGCTTACAGGTAAGAACAGAAGCAGGAAAGGCAGGAAACTTGAACTATTCCAATGACATTTTCCAGAGTACAACCACCTTTTATTGTACTTTTACCACTTTTTACTGTAGTTTACCCCAACGGACCAGGTCTCATGCAGAGATTGGTTTCAATGCAATGACGCCAGTTTCTAAGAGCCAATTTGTTTTGGAAATGTCCTTTGTTCCACCTTCTCACTTGGAAAAGACGGCACCTCCCCACTTTCACAGACAGCCCCAGACAGGTCTCCATGGTGGTGTACCTGCTCCTGAGCCTCGTGACGCAGAGCACGTATTGTCTAGGAAGGTGACACTGCCACAGCTCAGTGCTCTGCATGGTCCCTGTGTGTTTGACCCCACCCCTTCTCTCAGTCTTGTGAGGGAAACCTCAACAACCCAGACCCCAAGCCCGCACGAGGCTTTGGCCGCTCCACTCACAGCCGACAGCGGGACTGCTTTTAAGGTGGAACTGACACTACTGTCAAGGAAAACAAAACAGCACAAGAAAGGCATGGACCTGTTGAAGCAGGTCCAGATGGCCACAAAAAAGATGCGAGGGTGGAACCTCTCTGCTGGGAGGCCAGGCTGGGAGAGTTGGGCTTGTTCAACCTGGAGAAGAGAAGGCTCCAGGGAGACCTTCTAGTGGCCTCACAGGACTTCAAGGGGCCTGTCAGAAAGATGGGGACAGACTTTTGAGCAGGGCCTGTTGGGACAGGACAAGGGGTGATGGCTTCAAGCTAAAAGAGGGAGGTTTAGACTAGGGAGAAGGAAGACATTTTTGCCACTGAGGGTGGTGAGAGCCTGGCGCAGGTTGCCCAGAGAGGTGGTCGCTGCCCCATCCCTGGCACCATTGCAGGTGAGGTTGGCCGGGGCTCTGAGCAACCTGCTCTAGTTGCAGATGTCCCTGCTCCCTGCAGGGGGGTTGGACTCGATGAGCTTTAAAGGTCCCTTCCCACCCAAACCAGTCTGTGGTTCTACAAAACACAGCAGCCCACAAAAAGAAGGAGATTGCCATTACCTGCACGCAGGCGTATTGACCAAAAGTGAGGCTGCAGGGAGAAGCTTGGCCACGGGCTATCTCATGAAGCATCTCCTGGCTGACACTGGTGGGAAAAAAAGCAAAGACCTCACCTCTGTGCCAGCTGCCCGAGGCCTGCAGCAGAACTGGCACGGAGCTGGGACTCTGTCAGCAACACATCTGCAAACACAGCACGGAGCACAGCCCCACAGCCCCACAGCCCCAAGCCAGCGGTGAAAGGCGTCTGAGGGACCCTGAGCACAGGCTTGTGTTCACTGAGGTTTGGTTCCTCTGCAGCAGGGGCTCGTGTGAAGGGTCCAGCCCACCCACTGAGGAGCAGGAGCGATGCCAGGCAGCCGTAACAACGGGGCACAGCCCACAGAACAAATACAGAAGAACAATCAAACAACACAGATCATGAGAATTATTCACTGGCACGATTTGGGAGCACAGAGCAACTTGTAAATTGTTGACTCTTAGGTAGAAACCAAGTTCAACGAAGGCTTGGAGCGGACCTCTTTGAGTCTTAGGCCCCCACCACTTGCCAAGCTAAGCTCAGCACCAGTGCCAAGGTTCCTGGAGCAGTAAATCCCCCCACATCAGGCTGTTGACACACCAGGGATTTGCCCTGCCTTTCTTTGTCCTGCACAAGACAGAGCCCCAGGAAGGCATTTTCCCTTTGCTGTCTCAAGAAGCATAACTGGAGTCCTCCCCGCCCACGGGCAACCCTGGCATTCTGCAGGAAGAAAGATGCTACACCTGGTTTCAGAGGCGTCCTGCTACCCAAAATGACATCCCCAACAAACCACTGTCACTCCCAAGGAAAACGCTGTCAAGATAATCTGCTGATGGTTCACATACCTCTTCACGGAAGCACACACGGCAGATTCTGATTCCCCAAAAAAAAGAAAGAGAGACAAAGATAAAGGAACCATGATAGGAACGTGTTTAAAGAATCTTCCTTATGGAGATGACTTGGTAAGAAACTCACCATTGACAGGGGAGTTGGAACACTGTGCCAGGAGAAAGAGAGAAAAGAGATGATCTGATTACACAGTTGCAACAGTAGCACATCATTTATGATCCCTGCATACAGACAAGCACATTAACTGCAACCGTTTGTACTTGGATCTGGCCTGAAAAGACACAAGTCCAGAGCTCCTATCATGCCCCTCTAGATACGGAGCTGCCATCTGCAAAATCCACAGAATCATAGAATGTTTGGGGCTGCAAGGGAACTTTCAAGGTCATCGAGTCCAAGCCCCCTGCAGGGAGCAGGGACATCTGCAACTCGAGCAGGTTGCTCAGAGCCCCGGCCAACCTCACCTGCAATGGTGCCAGGGATGGGGCAGCCACCACCTCTCTGGGCAACCTGCGCCAGGGGCTCACCACCCTCAGCATCAACAATTTCTTCCTTCTCTCTAGTCTAAACCTCCCTCTTTTAGTTTCAAACCATCCCCCCTTGTCCTGTCCCAACAGGCCCTGCTCAAAAGTCTGTCCCCATCTTTCTGACAGGCCCCTTGAAGTATTGAAAGGCCACCAGAAGGTCTCCTAAATTCCTATCAGTACAGGCTCTGCACTTCCAACAGCTGGGAAGTTCAGGGGGTTACATGAATCCTATCGCTCAGGCATGGGATGGACTGCGCTCTTGAGGATGTGCTGAGCGTGCCTGAGGGGTGCCACCTTCTCTGAACCATCTGGCTCTGTCTCACACTGAAGCCTGGCACGGACCTGGAAAAGCCATCCCCACTCCACTCACTGCTGGGGAGGCAGGAAGGGGAAGGGCACCTACACCCACCCCCATGCTCAAAGCACCCAACCTGGCTTGGAGCAATTGATTCCCATCAATGTGCTGCTACCAGGAAGGGGCCCATGGTGACCACCAACCCACACACGCTTTGCAAGTAAAGACATGGATGACATGTATTTTAAACACGCCAGTTGGCCTTACCAGGTATGTCCCAGCAGAAGCTCCAGCAGCTACCTGCCAACCTGGAAGACAATATGCAGGGATTTTAGCAGCAAATCCAGGACAAAGCTCATTCCCGCAGCCCAGCCCCTGGTTTAACAGACCCTGAACATCACTCATGTCACTACATTATTTCATGCCTCATTCTTGACCCAGTATTTCACAGAATCATTTCTGTCAGACCTTTCTGCTGTTTTCTCTTTGACTTTGTGAGAGGAGCCATGAGGTACTCCTCTATCTGCCCCGGCAGAGGACAGAAATGTGGTGTCTCCAATGACATGAGGGGTTGCACAAGTCTCCAAAGAGGAAAAGGCTGGGAAAGGGGCAGAAACAGCTCTCTGGGGACAGTCCTTCTGTCCAGGACTTCCTCACCCAGCATCCCTTGCGCACCACGGCTGATGACCAGCCTGGGAGGACAGGCTCACCACGTTGCTTTTAGCTTTTCAGCTTCTACTTGTTTCTTACAGTGTCCCCATCAACACGCCCATTGCAGCCAAGCCTATGTTGGATTTCATACATTTCTCCTGCTAGGTCCTCAAGTGGATTACGATCACCCGGAGGTGCAGAACTGTGTAGGACACAGGTCACACCAGAGCAGGACAGCCCTCATGCCAGTCCTGCCCCAGAGCTTGACAGGGAGGTACCGAGAAGACAACTTGTCACTGCTGGCTCTTGGCAAGTCTGTGCAAACCCTCCGCTTGTCTCTTCCTTGTTTCCCAGCTTTTACATTGTTCCTGATGGCAATTTGTGAGGTGTCAACGCCACAAAGCTGGAAAGGTGGTGAAATGCAAGCTTAGGAAACCAGTAACAACACCCAGAGACTCAAATCTCCATGGCATGAGTATTATTTCCTTCAGATAAGGAACTTGCCGAGCTCAGCATCCCCTGTGCCCAGCAAAAAGAGGAAGACAGGGACTTCTCACTACTTTCGGACAGGACAGAACAAGTCTTGCAACAAACGCTACATGGACAGAGAGGCAGGGAGAAGGCAGCAGCGGTGAGAGGCTCCTGGGGTTACGCTGGCAGGTTGACTGTCACAGTTTGCTAGCACTGAACCACTGCACAGCTGGTTTTCATAGAATCATACAATCATTTAGGTTGGAAAAGACCTTTAAGACCATCAAGTCCAACCATTAACCCCACTCTACCAAGTCTGCTCCTAAACCGTGTCCCTCAGCACCACATCTCCGCAGCTTTTAAACACATCCAGGGGTGATGCCCTGGGCAGCCTGGGCCAGGGATTTACAGTTCTTTCAGTGAATGAATGTTTCCTCACGTCCAACCTAAACCTCCCCTAGTGCAATTTAAGTCCATTTCCTCTTGTCCTGTTGCTTGTTCCTTGGGAGAAGAGCCCAACCCCACCTGGCTCCAAGCTCCTGGCAGGGAGTTGTGCAGAGCCAGAAGGTCTCCCCTGAGCCTCCTTTTCTCCAGGCTCAACACCCCCAGGTCCCTCAGCCGCTCCTCACCACACTCCTGCTCTAGACCCTTCCCCAGCTCTGTTGCCCTTCTCTGGCCACGCTCCAGCCCCTCAAGGTCCTTCTGGGAGTGAGGGGCCCAAAACTGACCCCAGGATTCAAGGTTGGGTCTCCCCAGTGCCCAGTGCAGGGGGACGATCCCTGCCCTAGTCCTGGTGGCCACACCAGTGCTGACACAAGCCAGGATGCTGGCGGCTTTCTTGGCCACCTGGGCACATGTTGGCTCACATCTTATAGGATGTCAAGAGAAAATTGGAAAAATTACATTTACATCAGGGTATCCATAATACATTGGTCAGTTTTGAACAGCTTGATGAAAGGAATAAAGAAAAGAAAAAAAGTTGTGTTTGTTTTCCTTCCTTTAGTACTGATAACTCAGCCTACTGTGGGAGGACGATGGTCCCTGTATGTAGCTGTGGCTCTGTAGGTCGTTTGTAACATCACAACTTCATGTTCTACTGTCCTCATCATTCACTGCAAACACGAGGTCAAGTCTGATGAGGAAGGAAGAATAAAGTGGTGACGCTTTCTAGAGGAAACAAAGGTCCTGCTCTGGAACCCCTTACCACCAAAAAGCAGAAGGAGGGAAAGGAGGGGAATAGAGAGATCATCAGATTCAGCCAAGATCATGGCTTAGGTGCTTTCCCAGAGATGCCTGGTTACTCCAGCAAAAGGAGCAGTGAGCAGACAGCTCTGCAATGGCAGGAAGACAATCGATTCCAAGTTTGTCTTTCCACCCTGTTTATTACAAAAACTAATCAATTTTAGTTCACGGATACAATAATAAGCATAACAAAGGCTGGGGATTTAGAGCAACCACCAAAGTAACAATCAATTGTCTTTCAGCACAATTTTCCCTCTTGAGGATTATCTCAACCACAGTTGGTGGTAAGGAAAATCCTCCCAGGACAGCCACGACCCTCACAATAATACTCACCAACCAAGAGGAGGAAGCCCAGCCCTGGGAGCAAAGGCAGCATCTCTGCAAAGGTCTTCAGGGCACCCATACGTCCAAGGAGCCACCTTATTTCAGCCAAGAAAAATCAAACATGAATAATCCCCGAACCTCAGCATGGTGGGGTTGGAAGGGACCTCTGGAGATCATCTGGTCCAACCCCCTGCTCCAGCAGCTCACCCAGAGCAGGGGGCCCAGGATCGTGTCCAGGTGGGTTTGGAATCTCTCCAGAGAAGGATGTAATACTTAATTTCCAAACCAAACTCAGAGCAGGGAAGTTAAAAGGCAACTGTCTCACCAGCAAACTTAGACATGCCAACACCCTTCACAAAACCCACCTGAAACTAGACCCCACACACACTACTGAGGGTCTGCTCTGCCTGGGAGCAGCTTCACGTGGAGAATTCAGAGTTAGTAAAGGCAAATTCACCACGATCGATGCCCTGTAAGTCCAGCTGCCCTCTGGCAGAGGAGGACGAGAGGCTGCACAACCCTGCTCGCCCGGCCGGTTAACTGTGGCACTTACCTCCCAGCCGCTCGTCACCGGACACTTGGTGTGCGGGGCCACGATCGGAGAGAGCTGCTTTTCACTGAGCAAACCAGGGCGTGTCTCTGGCGGCTCCAAGCTGTATCTGCAGGTACAGGATGGATGTGGAGCACTGGACACACCTCTAAGTTCTTGAGAACGCCAATGTTTAGCAGTACAAATAAATGTGTGTTATTTGTTAATGCCTGTCATTCCTAGGATACAGTAGGAAGCACCGAGCGTGAAACGAGCAGGATGAGAGCAGTGAGTAGGTGCCTTCCCTCCCTGCCCTGCACAGGACACGCTGGGCATTTACAGGAGGCAACACAAATAAAGCTGCGCTCCCAGGACAGAGCTACTCTAGGACCACCTTCCTCCAGTTACTAAAGAAATCAGGAAATTTTCATAGAATCATAGACTGGTTTGGGTTGGAAGGGACCTCAAAGATCATCTAGTTCCAACCCCCTGCCATGGCAGGGACACCTCCCACTAGACCAGGTTGCTCAAAGCCCCGTCCAACCTGGCCTTGAACACCTCCAGGGATGGAGCATCCACAGCTTCCCTGGGCAACCTGGGCCAGTGTCTCACCACCCTCACAGTGAAGAACTTCCTTCTAATTTCCAATCTAAAGCTCCTCTCTTGAAGTTTGAGCCCATTACCCCTCGTCCTAGCACTACAGGCCTTTGCTTCAGTGGAGCTTGCAATGTTTGGTCCTCTTGAAATTTCTGCTTACCCTTGTCGTCTCCAGCTGGGAAACCCCAAAGAGAAACACAGGACAGCTGCTCTGCAGCCAGCCAGGCCACATTCGGATCACAGGTACAGCAAACGGGGAGCTCTGGTCCATGCTCAGCAAGGTCCATCGACTGAACCACAGAGCTCTGCGCTCAGGGCAGAGCAACCAGCATAACTGAAATCAAAAAACACAGCCCTGCAGCCAGGTAAGGCTGGGACTGGTGCAGGCAAACCTCGCAGCACGGCCATCTCTCATATTTCCTTGAGGAATCTTTCCTTGCGGAGGTGCTCTGGGGTGCTCATGGCACAGGGGCCTCATGCCAAGGTGCCCAGCACCTGCACCCAAGTGGCCTCTTGCATCAGCAGCTCCTTTGCGCTCACAGGCACCACAGCAATGAGACCACGGAGCAGGAACGTTACTATCCAGTGGCTCCAGGACTGTAATCCCAGAGATCCCCAGCTCTCTGTCACCAGAAGTGGCCTCTCCCTCAACAAACCTTCATTTATTTCCTCGCTGCAGAGATCCCAGGACATAACTTTATGGGCTTTCCAATTCCTGTGGGCTGCTCTATCTTAAAAACTAACATTCCTATTTTTGGTTTCGGGTGTCTATGCAGTAACCACCCGCTGCAGGAGCTCAGGAATGGCTCTGCCCTGCTCCTCCAGCTGAATCACACATGCTGGTCTCCTGGGTGACCTCCCCAGGCCTGGGCATCAGCAGCCAGGGGATGTCCTGATCTTGACTGCACTTGTGTTCTCCTCAAGCTCCCTGCCAGCCTGCGAGCACTTCAGCAAGGACAGCCTGGCAAGCAGCATCTGCAGGAATCAAAACGAGACCTGCTGCAGATTCTGACAAGGGATGGGTACTAAATTATATTCCACCCATTTCAGACTTCTTTTCACTGCCCCTCGGATCCGATCCCCCCAGTCACTAAGAACACAACAACTCTCCCCCTTTCTCTGGGGGCAACAGAGTAATTTTACATTCTCAGATTTAAAAAAAAAAAATCTTTGTTTGGTCACTTTATTGATGCATTTCAAGACAAGTTTTTCTGCAAACTATTTACGTCCCAGGCTTAGGCTTGCCCCATCATGCCCACCTATAACTCATGTGCTTGTGACAATGCCAAGAAAAGCCAGTGTTGAGTCACAACATCACCATGTACTCAAAGCCCAGCTCTCTCCACACTCCCAGTTTTCTCACCACGCTTTGATCGGCTATTTTGGGACTAGTGAAACACTGATTCATAAATGCAGTTTGACTCAGAAGCACAAGGGACACCCAGTGTGAAAGTGGCTCCCACCAACACCGATCCTAAGCTACCCAGATCTATACAAGCCTTCTCAAATGCATGGAGTGATAGCAAGTGAGGAGTGAAGCCCAATTCTGCATCACGATCTCTAACACACACACCAAGAGGCTGGGGCAGGAGGGGAGGCAACAAGACCTGCAGTGGGTGGGCAGGAGTGGGATGAGTCTGAGATCTAGTTTGTGCCAAGGGAATTGCTTTGGTTGGAAGAGACCTTCCAGATCATCAAGATCAACTGTTAGCCCAGCACTGCCAGGGCACCACTAACCCATGTCCCTCAGCACCACATCTCCACGGCTTGGAAACCCTCCAGGGATGGGGACTCCACCACTGCCCTGCCCAGCCTGGGACAGACCTTCACAACCCTTGCCATGAAGAAATTGTTCCACATGTCCAACCTAAACCTCCCTTGGTGCAACTTGAAGCCCTTTCCTCTTGTCCTATCACTTGCTCCTTGGGAAAAGAGACCAAGCCCCCACCTCGCTCCAGCCTCCCTTCAGGGAGTTGTTGAGAATGAGAAGGTCTCCCCTGAGCCTCCTTCTCTCCAAGCTAAACACCCGAAGCCCCCCCAGCCACTCCTCAAATGAGTCACTGCCTTCTCCCCAGACCTGACTGGGCATGTGCAGCACCAAGTACGGCTCAAGTGTTCTTCAGTCACACTACACTGTACACTTGATCGCCGAGGTGTTCCTCCCATGTTAAGCCAGGTGTGGCAACAGACAATAAATCCTTCCCAATCCCTCCTCCTCCGCGCACACACCACACGCCCTGCTCAGCCCGAAGTCGCTGCACCTCCCCATGGTTTTCGCCCAGAACAAAAGGGGCTTTGTGCTTCCACTGAGAAGTCAGGTCTCCCTCACGGGATGGGGCTCAGGCTGTTACTAACGTCAATCAGACTCAGCCAAGCTCCTCTGGAACCTTGCAAGGGCCACCTCGACTCGCTGGGTCCACAAAGCCCCACCAGTGCACTCCTTTTCATTGACCCTGAACACAGAGTATGAGCCAGAATCGGAAGGAAAGGTTTAAGAACAAGAACAACAGAACACAAAATAAGGAAGCTTCTAAGAAGAGAAACCAAAAGGGGCAGCTCTAAAAGGGGAACTAAATTCACTTTTTGTATCGATGTGAGGGACTGGAATGTCTCACGAGGAAAGGCTGAGAGCCCTGGGGCTGTTTAGCCTGGAGAAGAGAAGGCTCAGAGGGGATCTTATAAATCTTTACAAATATCTGAAGGGCAGAGGTCAAGAGGATGGGGCCAGACTCTTGTCAGTGGTGCCCAGTGACAGGACAAGGGGCAACGGGCACCAACTGGAACCCAGGAGATTCCATGGGAGCAGGAGGAGAAACTTGTTTGGTGTGAGGGTGTGGGAGCCTGGCCCAGGCTGCCCAGAGAGGTTGTGGAGTCTCCTTCTCTGGAGAGATTCCAAAGGTGCCTGGACACGATCCTGGGCCCCCTGCTCTGGGTGACCTGCTGGAGCAGGAGGTTGGATGAGATGGTCTCAAGAGGTCCCTTCCAACCCCCACCATGCTGGGGTTCTGTGTCCATCACACCAGATCCCTTCATTACATAAGCACATCTAAGAATGAATCTCATGTGTAGATACTGACAGAAGAGGTTACAGAACAAAATCACACCAAAATGCCCACACAGAGTAGACTACATCAAAAAGTCCCAGAGGACACAGCTGTGGTGTCCAACTCTTTGCCTGAATTACCCTTTGGACCACAGGTCAGAAGCAACAGACACAACAGCAGCTTTTAGGAGGATCTCCAAAGCAGACTGGACAGAGAACCTGAAGGAAAGGGAGAGATGGGAAGGTGAAGTCTCAGCCTAGAGCAAACCTCTTATCTTTGGAGGGGAAAAAAAGACAGGCTTGGTGCAGAGTCCAGCGAGCTGTGAAAGCCCCTTACAAGGCGCTGTGCCTGGAGCTACAGAAGGGGATAAAGACAGAAGTGATGCAAAGCCTGTGGTCTAATGTATAAAAAACTCCAAGCCCACAAAAAAAGGTGTCATGACACAAGTCATCACTTGCGCTTGGCTCTTCCTTTTATCCTCCCCATACAGATCTCAGGCTTAGTGGGGCCAAGGAAGTCTCCTCAATAACTGAAACAAGCCTGTGTGAAACCTCCCCCCTCCTTATCTCCACAAAAAAGCAAACAAGGAAACACCGCTAAAAAAAAAAAATGCCCACCTGTGAGAAGTGTGATTTCCATGGCAGTGAACCAACGAGCGTTGCTCCACAGCTTGCTGCTTCCTCCACACAGCAGTCCTGCCCTCGTGCCCGCTGCTCTGCACCAAACCCGCTGCCGTCTACCTGCGGAATCACAGAGGAGAACGTCAGGAGGGTTCTCCAGGCATCGGTCAGAACATCTCCTGGCTGAGCAGTCTTCCAGCCACTTTGCCTGGAGCAATGTTCTGGGTTGGCAGCCTGGAAGGTTCTGGGTTAAGACAGAAGATGCTTTTTTGGAAAGCCTCATTTTGCAGGTAACCTGTAAATAAGGTTTTCTTCTTGAACCTACTGCTGTGGTCAGTGGTAAGAAGAGAGCTTTAACATGAGCAGGCAACTGTGATGTCTGCAGTAAGGAGCATTTCAGCTGCACAGCCACATTCTTCTGCAAACCAATGGCCTGGCAGGACCAGAGGGACAGTTCAGACTAGAAAAGGAGCTGACTCTCCACACAGGCAACTAAATCACCCAGCTCTGTCCCAGGGAGTGGCAGAAACTAGAAGCGGCCACTGGTTCAGAAAGTGACCGAGTAAAAATTATACCCTGATTTATTATCAATGCCAGTAGAGTTTCAGATTGATGGGGCCAGTCCTTATCTCAGCGTAGATCTTTAAGACAAAGGGTAAGCATGGAGGTCACATCCCGCTATGTGCCTGCACAGGATGACGTGCCTGCTCGTTAAACGTCAGCTAGCGAGATTTTTATAAACAAGGCGATATTTGGTTCAACAGGCAGCTTGTCTCACTTCTGTTTGCTTAAGCATTCAGTTACATCAGGGAATATGTGGAAAGAAATGTCACTGCCTTCGAGATGTTACTGTGCCCACACCTACAAATGCCAGCGGGGTCAGCAGAACCTGAGACTGAAGGTTTGTGTTTTACAGCTCATGCAAGACCGTCTGATCTCACCTGCCTGCGCTAGCAGGCCTTCGCTTGAGGTGACTTCTACACTGCAGCGGAGGAGAGGGGGAAGCCAAGGGTGTCAGAGACCACCAAACACGCCGAATCCTCGGTCACCGCAGGTCTAAACCCAGCCTTGATTTATCCCCTTTTAACTCCAGAGCAAACCCTGCTCTGGCCGCCCAACACTCCCAGAGCTATTCCCCGCACGCTGCGAAAGGACGTGTCACAGAGACTAATACAAAGGCAGCGGAGATGATTTAGACAGGATAAAAAGGCTAAACAGCATCACATATCAGTCTACAGCTGGAGTAAAACCCAACACCTTCCCCCAGGCTCACACAACAGATTTTGCTTGCTTTCGACCTCCCTCTCTCCTCTAATCTCTGTGATGTTCATGCTGGACGAAGTCAAGAAACACCTACATCTAACCCTCAAACCTTGTCCTGAATGACTTTAACATCGATTTTGCTCTCTCAAGAAGGTTTCTATTCATGCTGGTGACCAGTTGGCTGCACTAGAGAGGAGAAGTGTTGGTCAGTAATGCCCTCACCCTACCCACGTAGCTACCCATCCAGGCAGGGTCTGGAGGCTGGGCCTGTTGGAGACACTCCTGACACATCAGCAGTCAGGAGTAAGAAGCACGACCGGTTTTAAGGTCACTTACACTACTGGAAGACCAGTTTTCAGCAGGAGGAGGCTGAGAGCTGACACACGCTCCCAGAAACCCAGCCCAGCCTTGAAAGACTGCTCAGGAAGACCCAGACTATCACAGCACTGGTCCCTCAGCCATCAGTTCTGGTTGTACCACAGTGCTCCCAGCATTAAAAGCATTTGGCACCCAGCACTACCAGGGTCAGCTGCTGTGCCACGTTCTCATAACTCCCACATCCTTTGGCTCAGCAGGCCCTCCCAAAGCACACATGCAGCTTCCAGAGGGTCAGGCAAGAAAGGGTGAGGTGTTGTGGACACCCAGCAATGCTCCTGCGCCTTCTGGCTCTGCTGGGAGTACCACCAGCACTCGGCCATCTCTACCGTGCACTGAAGTGCGGCAGGATCTAGCTGAAGATGTCCCCACCCACTGCAGGGGGTTGGACTAGATGAGCTGTAAAGGTCCCTTCCAACACAAACCAGTCTGTGATTCTAAGACAGAGCTCTAACTGACAGGCACTCCGTGTTCTCAAGTACAAAGAAGCTCTGCCTCTGTATTTACACCTTCAAGAAAATGGTCTCCAGTATGAATCAGCCACCTGCTAGCAAATTCTGTGTGTCCTCCGTTGCTTCTCCTTACAGCAAGGCTGACACCTTGCGATGCAAGAGAGCAGCCTAACCTGCCTTCTCCTAAATATATATATATATATACACGCACGTGTGTGTGCACATAGTCACCTATAGAGGGTGACAGGTCACACACAGCCCTAAAAAAGGAGGGGGAAAAGACAGAGCCCACATTATGGAAGTCAGAGATCCAGCTCAGGAACTGGGAAGCCTAAGTCAAGTTCTAGCATCATTAAAACCTGTCTCTCACCCTCCCTAAACCTCCCACCAGCCTTAAGCACTCTTCTTAAGCACCTTCTCCCTGCACCCACTTAACCCCTTGCCCTGCCAAGCACCTGCAAGGGGTTTACTTCAGCTCAGTGTCCAGCTTTGTCCTGCCCCTGGCAGGGACCTGCTCTGCAGGGCAAGGAGAGGAAGGTTTAACCCCTTCCCATTGCATGTAGGTGTCTGAGGAAAAGCAAACACGTACTAAAGAGGACAATTAATCAATCGGGTTTAACGCCACATTCAAACCAGCACATGGAGCCACAGGCAGGCAACTTGTCTGATTGTGTCCTTATCTTCCAGGACAGGAAAGGCAGAAATACAAGCAATGTGTTAAAAATCACATGGCAAGGTCAGAGCTGTGGAGAGAACTGAGGAGGGGAAGAGTAAGAAAAGCACTGCAGGGTCAGTTCCTGTTGTTCCCGCCTCCTGCAACCTGCCAGCCCCAGGCACCACCCCATGAAGGTCACTGCACTGAGCCAGCGGAGCTGTGCAGAGCCCTGCTGCCCCCGCAGCACCTTCTCCTGGCTTTATAGGCTCAGAATATCCACCCACCAGCGCGTCCCTGGGCTCAGGACATCCATCCACCAGCGTGTCCCTGGATTCAGGACATCCATCCACCAGCACGTTCCTGGGACCAGGAGCATGCGAGCACCAGAGGGCACCAGGAGCTCAGCTCTGCCAGCCCAGCAGCTCTCTCCTGGGAGCCTGTTCTGTCACCGCTGGAGGTCTCTGCTACTCACCTGGGGAAAAAGCCGGGGGCAGGAGCTGTTTTAACCAAGCTGGAAGATTTCACAGGCCAGTATCTGTTCTCGTGGAAACTCTGCTGGAAAATAAGAGAATCGTTAGGCACTGCTGTTATTTTTTTCAGTCATATATTCTTGTACTTCTGATTTCATTCCAATTCAGAGCAAACTCACATTTTGAAGTGTGACCCTCTCTCATAGAGAGGTGTACCCACCTCTGGGTAGATGACCACGTGGCCGCCACTCCTCTGTCTCAGCCCCTGACCCTCCTGCATGATCCAGCAAGTTCTCTCCTCCTCAGTCAGCATCTGCTGGTGACCTGTCAAATGGTAAAACTCTGTCAAACAGTAAATCTGCCTCCATCTTCATGCTAGAGCAGCTTAGATGAAACTAAGAGGGATGGACTGATGCTACCATCAAAGTTGAGGTAAGCCTGGACATGGAAACTGAGTAATGGCCCCAACAGCTATTTCCAAAAAGATTTAACTGGGGGGAAAAAAAAATGCAGTCTCTAATTATTGCTGACTTGGCCTCCTTAATACAATGATTCTCCAGTTCATACTGTAAATCTTTCCACAGCGCTTATCTGCTGGTTTCATGTACTGCTATTATACATCTCACAATACATTGCCCTTTGACCTGCCAAGGAGAAGTCCTTCTCCATCCCTAGAATAAAACATTGCTTGGCAAGAGTCTCTGAGTCTCTTGAGAACACGGTCTAAGAAAAAGTCACAGTTAGCACATCAGACCTTGACCAATAACTCACAAAACTTAGGAAACAGCCCAGATAGGAAAAGATCAGGAAAAGTTGAGCAACAGAGAGCTTCCAGAAACTGGCCACTCAGGGCAACCTTCCTCTAGTCCTCACTGAAAACAGGAAACTGCTTCTCACTGGATTTGATCCAGGTTCAGGATTTTTGATTCAGGACAGGGTGCTGTGTGTCACACCCTTCTAACACCTTTGCAGGGCAGGAACTCCCTCAGGTCTGCCACACCCAAAGGTGGCTTCACAAGCATGCAGCACCTTCACAGCAGAGTGACTTTGCTAGAGCATGACAACGCGCTGCAGAGAGGGGTAGAAGCCACCCAAGTCCCCAGCCCGTGATTCCACGGGGCACGGGTCTGTGCAGAGGGCTTGGGGTGCGTCTTGTGATGCAGGCACCACTTCAAGGCCAAATCCCCAAAGCTTCCGTTGTCATCTCCAGCAATGTAAGGAAAACACCTCTGTGTGTGTAACGGGCTATCGCCATGTAACAGGGCTGTCTGAAATATTCCCCAAGTATTGACTTATTAATTCACCCGTATCAAGTACATAAATTCAATGGGCTCTGGGGTTCTGATGTGGGATTTGGCCATTTTGACTCTTTTATCAGCTAACTTTAAGTGACCACTGTCTGCTCTGCAAAATGGGGACTGCACAGTTACTGTTCCCCTCAGCCTGGGCAGAAAGCTCTAATTTGGGCATCACAGTCCTTTGTGGAGGGCCTCTGTGTACAATCCCAGAACCCCAGCGTGGTGGGGGTTGGAAGGGACCTCTCAAGACCATCTCGTCCAACTCCAGCAGGTCACCCAGAGCAGGGTGACCTGGATCCCATCCAGAGCCCACCTTTGGGCTCTCTCCAGAGGAGACTCCACAACCTCTCTGGGCAGCCTGGGCCAGGCTCCGACACCCTCACACCAAACAAGTTTCTTCTCCTGCTCAGATGGAACCTCCTGGGTTCCAGTTGGTGCCCGTTGCCCCTTGTCCTGGCGCTGGGCACCACTGACAAGAGTCTGGCCCCATCCTCTTGCCCCCCACCCTTTAGACACTGATGAACATTAATCAGATCCCAATATAACACACTTTTTGGAAAAGGAAGAGCTAGGCTTTGCTCCAGCTGATGTGGCCTGGTCTCCAGGCCTTACTCTATGCTCCACCTTCTTCAGCATGACTCCCTAGACCTCTTCTCAGCTGAGGCACTGGCCCAGCTGACTGTTCAGAGCAAGACAACCTACAGCCCTTCAGCCATCCAGACAGTCCTGGGGGTAACTGGGAACAAGGAGGAGCCTCTCCAGTACCTCAGTGTCTTCCTAGAGGACTTCAGTGCTTTTGTCCTAAAGGTAAGTAACCCGAGTGCCTGCGATAACCGAGTCCTGGGGAGCAGAACATGTTACAGGTGAACTTTCAGACTTCCAGCTCATCGCCAGATATGAAGCAAATCTGGAAGACAAGCCACAAAGGAGTTCCTCCTGCTCCAGTATCATCTTGATCTCAGGCCAGCACTTACTCTGCATTATCTTCTATGCACAGAAAGGTTCTTCCTCAGAGGAACTTTGGGAAGCACCCCCACCCACTCCAACCTAGATCCAGGACATAAACAGCAAGGGCGTCTCTACTGCTGATCTGTGGTAGTCTAATGACTTACGAAAGGTTCTAGACCATGCCCCTAAAATTGATAACATTCATTAAAACATTTTATGAGTGAATACGAGACTCTGCTGCTTGCCTTGGTCCCGCTGGGCTGAGACTGCTTGTCCAAGTTCACAACAAGCCAAGCTGAGAAGCCTGCGCATGCCCCGGCCCTGCTTTACACCCGTGTGACCACTCTGCCGACTGCCACAACAACAGCAGTGGCGGTGGGAGTGTCACGGAAAGGAAATCCCAGCACCTGGCTTCCTCTGCTGTCCAGCCCCGCTGACAAAAGAAAACCTGAACTTCCAAGGTCAGCTCCCCCACAAGGACATGGTCAGGCCATATCTCCAACTGTTGTTGTTACACAGGAGAGGAAGGAAGGGGAGGAGAGCAGCAGGGAAGAGAAACTGTGATGGTTTTGCCAATTTTTCCTTCACCACTTTCTGCTTAGCTTCAATACTCAAGGCTTTCTAACAGCTCTGCTCATCACCTGCTTCGATCTCCTCCTGCTTCCTCAGAGCACTTCCTTACCCAGCACGCTGGTTAGAGATGCAATGCTGAAAACAGTACTGCTAAAGCTGAGACCTGAACTCCAAAACTTCTCCAGCGCAAGCTGGGCAACCTGGTTCCAGCAGCATCTGTCCTTACTGCTGTCTGGTAGGAACAAAACCTACCTGGGATGGCCGGGGACCAACATCTCTTGTGATTCCTATCAAGCAATGTGAGTTTATCATGACTCTTGGGGTTATGCCAGCACTGCAGTTAAAGCCAGCATTTCAGCAGAGACCTCCACATTTTAGATTTCTAAGGCAGCAGGGCTGAGCTCTTAGTCCCCCCCTTTTCCCTTCCTTTTTATTAGTGGAAATCCAACACAGAACCACTGGGCAGGAATTACAGAGAGACCTTCCAGGTTGTTTAATTTGTTTGTCACTGCTGGAGAGCTGTGAGCAAGTCCCATATATTCTAAAATGTTTTTCTGTTCATATGAATGAAAATATTCACGAGCCTCTTCTGTGAAGTCCAATTAAGAGATGTGACAGCCTCAGGCACCACCCAGAAGGTTGGAAACAATGGGTCAACTTCCTTAAAACTCCCCCAAAAAGACAGCTCCTTTCTGAACATGTCCTCTTTTACTTCCCAGAGTCAAAGGACTCAACATCGCTTACGAGTCCCTTTCACCTTCCAACTGAATCAACATATACAACAGCTACATCAAAACCTACCTGAGCCAACAAGCCCATGTCACAGGTAACAGCACCAAAGAAGCAGAATAATTCTAAAGCCCAAAGGACAGAGAGCACTCACAGAGTTTGTTTCCAACCTACAAAGTATGAGCTGTGGGTTCCTACCTCCACTCAGCTGTCCACGTGGCTGGAGCCAACTTCACTGAGCAGGAACAGAGCAGGTCCAGACTTGATTTAAAGTCCCTCTGGGGCTGGTCCTGTCCATGGGTCCTGCTCGCACTGCATGGGGGTATTTTCCAGAGTTAGAATCAGCTCCGATAGTGTCCCTCAAGTCAACAATCTACAACAGGCAACACCCAGAAGAATGGTGTCCTACTTCTGTGCCTTTCTGAAAGGACACAGGTCATCTTCGTTTGTAACCCTGCCTTGTCAAGAGACCTGTTGTTTTTCTCCTCTTTCTAGGGATTGCCTGTGGCACTCAAAGAGGAATGAGAAGCTGGATTGATGCAAATCTGGGAAAATTCATAGAACAATCCTCCATGCATGATCTTGTTCACTTCAATGCCAAATTTAGGGTATGGAGCTGAAAGTCTGTACAGAGGAATCAGAAAGGCCGTAGCTCGTTCTTGGTAACAACGTGTTGTACCGGTCTTCAGAGGAATGAAAATAACCTACACACAGGCCAAATCACAGCCCAGGAGGTCACCAAATATGCCTTCAACTATGCTGTCATGGTCACTAATACATTTGTAGGCCTTAATTGAGAAGAAATGAACACAAGTAAAACTGAGCACTGCTGCTAGCTCTGCCTTGGAGACACCACCATCACCGTGTAGAGCTGGGCCAGGCTCCTGCACAATCCCACCCACACATGGCTTGGGAACAGACAACACGATCCGAGCATTAAAAGTCTCTATTACGTAACTACCGAACGAGCAATTCTACATGATTTTGTATGAAAGTACCTAATCCTCATATTATTTTTTTTCCTGTGTAGGAACTAAGTGATCAGAGCTTGCAAGACTTACTGGGACCTAATTTTGGGTTTCACCTTGAAGCAGGATGCTCACAACAGCCATCAGCAGGTGAGTCAAAGAGGACGTAGGAGCTACCGTCAAGATTTCCCTAGTACTGACATATTTGTTTATATATATAATTTGTTTAGAACACAAATTCCAAAAGGCTTACACCTGCTGTGGTGAACCGACCACATGATTTTTCTGTCTTATTAAAACAGTGAGCAAAAAACTCGATTTCCCATTGTGAGGAGATATCCCAATTGGGAGATATCCCAATTTACCCTCAACCCTTCTCCCTTTGGGAGGTGGGCGGACCTCTGTGCTCCGACCACGACACCTGCGTAGCAAGAGGATACAAAAAGGTTAATCCCTGTCCGCTCGAGGGTAGATTCTCTCCCTCTGTATAGAAAGTAGCAGCTTATCACGGGGACAGGACGTGACAGGTTCTGCAGTGGGATCTCCTGGCACACACTCTGCTGTAAGCCCAGGATCACTAAACAGAATTCCACGTACAAGGTCAGTTGGAAAGCCCTGCTGGGTCACGCTCGGTTCACTGCGAGGGAGCAGCAGCGCTTTGCACAACCCAACCATAAGTGACCTGGCAGATGACTTTCACTCCTTCCCTCGGGAGTCTACTCCACGAGTAAAACATTTCCAGATGGGCTTTATGGGAAAGCTATCGGGAGGTGGAATGGTCATTCCAGACCCTTGAACAGATCATTGTCTCTGTGGACAATCTCTGTGGGTTCAGAACTGATTAGGTACCTTCATATTTATTTCAGCAGCTCCTGTAACTGGAAGAGCAACAACGTATACGAAAACCCACACGTTTCAGATGTTTTACTCTGTTCTACCCCTCTGCCTACTAAATGCTGCTTTGTAAGATGATATCCAACCCCTAAACGACCTAATCTGACCCCTACACGATGAGGAAGTCTAGCACAGAGAAAGCTACACAACACTTCAATCAACAAAGTCGTCTGCTTGCTTCAGAGCTCATCGCTTCTTAACAAGAATCCAGCGGTGCTACTGCAGGATGTTAAAGTCATACAGAAATCTGCAATCTGGTGCAATTGCTGATTAGTATGTTGTCTCTGAGCCCCACCTTCACACCTTAACCAGGGCTTTTGAAACTGCAAGGGCAAAAACCCAACAGCATTCTCAGGATGAGGCCCAGGACACTGCCAGTTTCTCCTTGCCTAATTTAATATGTATTAGGCTGCACTCTGTAAGATCCCAATTTTTCAAGGCTTTCCTTGAAACACCCCTGACCCAGGGAAATCTCCATGCAGGGCCTGCAACCAAGAAGATGCCAAGTTCTCAAGGAGACAGTGCTACAGCCCTACCAGTGACCTTGAAAAATTGGTACACCACTTTCCCTACTGCTTCTCAGGCAAACAAAATTGTTTCCTTCAAAGAATTTATCATTTCTCACACTGAGCTTTTAAACTCTAACACACAAAACACCACAGAATCCTGGAATGGTTTCGGTTGGAAGGGACCTTTAAAGCTTAATCTAGTCCAATGCCCCTGCAGTGCGCAGGGACATCTGCAACTAGAGCAGGTTGCTCAGAGCCCCGGCCAACCTCACCTGCAATGGTGCCAGGGATGGGGCAGNTGCTGCAGCTGACGGACCTGGACGATTACATCGGGCCCTCGCAGGTGGGTGCGGGCCGGGGGCTGCCCGGGCCGGGGGCTGCCCGGAGATGGGCCATGGCCTTGTAACGGGGAGGGGGGGGGNATCATCCTGTCCCAACAGGTCCTGCTAAAAAGTCTGTCTCCATCTTTCTGACAGGCCCCTTTAAGTACCAAAAGGCCCCAAGAAGGTCTCCCTGGAGCCTTCTCTTCTCCAGGCTGAACAAGCCCAACTCTCTCAGCCTGGCCTCGCAGGAGAGGCGCATTCACATGAACACAGCGAGCTGTTCAGGGAGGATTCACACTTTCAACTCCCCCTACCAGGAACCTCCCCAGCTGCATCCTGGTGGGAGAGCAGCCCCAAGAAGGCCGAGCGGTATCCAAGCCACCCTCACAAGGTCGAGAGCTTTGAGGACTCTCTCTGCAAGCACACGAAGAACCTTAGCACAGGCCTCACGCTGTTTATAACACCAAGGACCACGGTACCTCCCTCTCTACTGCACCCACATCTCACCTCAGCCTAATACACCTTCTATAAATCAACAACGGTCCTGCTGGGGGGGGCTGCTCTGTCCTTTCAGCAGCAGAACGACCCTTCTCCCCCT
>VZZY01008364.1:88447-119259 GCA_013400335.1 Eurystomus gularis
GGGGGGGCCACCAGCGCCGCCTGGGGAGGGTGCAAAGATGGCGCTGAGGGGAGGTGGGTGACAGGCCTGGGCGGCAGCCCCCGGCCTGGCCCCGTGAGGGAGGCCAAGGGGCAGGACGGCCTTTCAGAGTGCTGTTAAATTAAACGGTAAAAGGAAAAAAAGTACGCAGGTCCCTCGGTGCCTCTTTCAGCCAGCGCGCAGGGAATGGAGAGGGCAGCAGCGCTGAGCACTGCGAGCCTCCGTAAAGCTCCAGAGAGAAATCTTGGCCCAGCAGCCAGTCGGCCATTCCCACCCCGATCTGGAAACTGCCCTGTCACATGTGAATCTAGACCCCTGCAAGCCTAAGCAAGTTTCCTTACACACCACCCATCTGCACAGATGTGCCTGCGTCAGTTGAAGATCGTAGACTCACAGACCGGTTTGGGTTGGAAGGAACCTTAGAGATCATCTCGTTCCAACCCCGTGCCATGGGGGTGGTTGCAGATGTCCCTGCTCACTGCAGGCGGGTTGGACAAGATGACATTTAAAGGTCCCTTCCAACGCAGACCACTCTGTGATTCTATGCCAGCGTAAAGGAGCGGGCGGCAGAGCAGTGGGGATGAGCAGCAGGGATGGGGCAAGACTATTCCTTTTGGAGGCTTCGAGCACTAGCGAAAGTACAAAATAGTGATCCTGAGCATATTGCTGACAAGCACAGCTGAAAAACTATCCTGAAATGAGAACAGTGGATAGGGCAAACACTTTGACTCTACTTGTGGGGGTTCCTAGTGAAGTCTTTCATATAAGTAATGCGGCCTGCTTTTCTGTTTCAAGTAGAGATCGTTGTTTGTTTCATTCTTCGGGCATAACTGAAGAATCAGTTATTTGTTCCTGCTAGTCTCTGAATCTTGCAAAACATAGGAAAGCTGGATTAATGTAGGAGGGGGAAACCTGAAGGTGTTGGCAGAGCAAGGATGTTAAAAGGCAAAGAGAATCCAAGCTGTAGAAGTAGGATAAGGAGTCATGAGGTGCCTGAACAATAAAAATTGCACAAAAAGCAAAAGCACCCTTGAGACTTCATCACAGAACAGCACAGAAAGCTGGAAGCCGGCCATCGGAGGTCCTCAGAGCCCTTTCGACATGAACTAAAACTTCATTGGCACAGCCACATGTTGACTGCAGTGACCACGCCTCCACCAGTTAAATTTGCAATGAAGAATGCTGATCATCTGGGGGATTTTGGAGGGGAGGACTGTGCAGACAAGCCACTGTTCCCTTCAGGGCTCCGTGAAACAGCTCTGTCCCTCAGAGAGAGCAGCAGCGTTGTCCTCTGGTTTGGTATGATGCTGGAAAAGTGTTCCTTCTGTAAAAAAGGGGTAAGAAGTTTTTGCTTTTACATTTTCCCGTGGTGGTTATAGGCGCTGTAAGTAAATCCAGCATAGTTTAAGGGAGAGCAAGCAGCATTCACTCTAGGACTAGGGTTTGAGTTTGATCGTTCCTGTTTCTATTAAATCTATATCTTTATTGCTCATCTGTCACTTTTGGGTTTTATTTCTCTTTCAGGAGTGTATAAAACCTGTAAAAGTGGAAAAAAAGCCTGGAAAAGCAGCAGCTAAGATCAGAATAGAAGCAGACGGAAGCTATTTTCAGATCAATCAGGTATGTGTGATTTTTTCTTCATTATTGCGTAAAATAGCCGGAAAAGGAGAGTGTATTGTTAAGAATTTGAATAGTCTACAGCTATTCCATGCCTCAGAGAGGAACAAGATGTTAGAAAAGCGTCACTGTTGCTCTCAGCATTCTTGTATCTTTTTTCCAAAGTCCAACTTTTTAAATTACCTGGTTTCATAAGCAGTAATTCTGGTTTTGCATCAGTCTTTTATGCTCTGAAACGCTGCCATTAACTAGCAATGATTTTCAGTGTAAGTGCAGATAACCTGAGAAGCCGATTTTGCCATCAATACTTAAGTACTAGCAATTCAAAGATTGTTGTGATTGTGTGTTTATTTTCTCTTCATTACGTCACATAGCAGAGTGCTCCCTCACAAAAAGATTCAGTTAGAGACTCTTACATTTTGTTCTGACTTTTTAAAATAATACTTTAAGATATTCAGTAGCCTGCAGAACTCATAAGCCTCCTGTTACATAATTACTGCCGAGTTTTGCCGAAGGATTTTCCCATTTGCACAGAAAAGGTTACATTTCTTACTTAACCAAGCTGGGAATTCATCGGGAAATGGAGACTTTCAACTTGAGGCAGATGGTGATTGGAAAAAGGAGGATACAGCACTCCCAAAGGAATCTAGTTTCTTATTTTAAAATTTCAATTTAATAGTACTTAATTGCTTGGTCTGCTTCTCAGTTTTTGAGAAGTGCTATTTAAGAGGAGAGCCTCATGGGAAAACTGACTTATTCAGGTCAAATATTATGAAAAATCAGTGACACACTGTCTCTGATGTGCTGCTGTGGAGTTCTTCCAGCAGTGTCCGTGTAAATTCCGCACACAGAGAGACTGCAGAACACCCAGTATCCATTAAAAACGTTAGTGAGCTTGTGGTCTGGTTACACAGTCTATACAGGAGGAGTGAAATTCACGTTCCTGTGAGGAAACAGCTGCAGTACTCTTCAGTAACATGAGCAGCATCTGACACAGGTGGCAAAGCTGCTCTGCCTTCTCCAGGGTGATACTTACGGCATGCTGGAGGTCGGTGCTTAAAGGTTTAGTATTTAGTTCTGTATTTGATGCAAGGTACGTTCTTGGTCTTGCTAAAATGTTCCTGAAGGTCGTAGAATCACGGAATGGTTTGGGTTGGAAGCGACCTTGAAGATCACCTAGTTCCAGCCCCCTGCCATGGGCAGGGACATGTGCAGCTAGACCGGGTTGCTCAAAGCCCCGGCCAACGTGGGCTTGAACACCTCCAGTGTTGGGGCACCTACAACCTCCCTGGGTAGCTTCTCCTCAGCGTATTTCCATCTCTGTGACAAAAAAATCCTACTAAAAGCAGCAGACTTTAAAGATACTTGTCTTCCTCCTCTTCTTGCTAAAAATAAAAGTTACTTTTTCTTAGTGAGGAACCAGGAGCGTCAAAAGGGCAACATCCTCGTGACTTCATATGGCAAAGGCGGGAAAACCGCTGCCTCATTCTCCACAGCAGTCAGAACTGAGTCTGATCTGTTTCTTTACAGGATGGAGGAGCGCAGAAGCTGGAAAAGGCTAAAATCACTCTGAACGACTGTTTAGCTTGTAGCGGCTGCATTACATCAGCAGAGAGTGTTTTAATCACTCAACAGAGCCACGAAGAGCTCTGCAAAGTGCTGACTTTTAACAAGGTAGGTGACAAGTCACGGCTGGTCTGGCTGCAGAGTTTGAAGGTCTCGAGATTGATGTGATGTGTCCGCAGAAGCGTCTGAATTAGTTTCAGAGATCTGAAGGGTTCAAGGACATTCTCAGGGCGCTGTTCTGCTTTTTTCGGTGTTTAAAAGGAAATCCTGGGTTTGGAAAAGACCTTTAATGTAGTAAGTTACCGACTTCAGAATTAAGCTGGGACATACTTCCTGGTGTTCTAGCGTGCTGGAAGTTCTGCGTGTGCCCTCTTATTGCCTGAAGTGTGGTGATGTTTGTTCGTTTGTTTGTTTCAAAGACTGCTGCTCCCAGCGAACAGAAATTGGTGGTGGTTTCTGTTTCACCACAATCCCGAGCGTCCCTGGCTGCAAGATGTAAAATGGGTGTTCTGGAAACGGCGAAGAAGTTGACCGCGTTCCTCAAGAGTTTAGGCAAGTGTGGTTTTGTTCTGTTACTCATAGAGGGGCTGCCGGGGTGACTTAGGAGCGCACAAGGTTGACGTGATTTAACCTCCCCATGGACTCAGGACGTTTCATAACTGGCGTTAGCTAAAATACAAACTGTCTGCGACTTGAGTCACATCATAAACTTGGAGTGACGGAAGGAAGGAACTTACATTCTGGGTTTGCAGTCCTCCCGTCCCGTGTGCTCCTCTCGCTGTGCTGGCAGGAAAAAGGCTCGTTCTCAATGCAGAGGTCGATGCCTGTAAATAAAATGATGGGTGTGAATCCAGTTTGAGTGGAGGCTTTTTGTTGCAGTTTGCCGTGTCTTTGATGTGAATTTTAACACAGGCTGTACTATCACCTAGGCGTGCACTATGTTTTTGATACGACTTTCTCAAGAAACTTCAGCCTGTTGGAGAGCCAGCGAGAGTTTGTAAAGCGCTTCCGGAAGCAATCTGAAGACAAAAAGGCTTTGCCAATGCTGGCTTCAGCCTGCCCAGGTACAGCCTTGAATTAGTTATGGAAAAAGTAAACTGGCGTACGAATAGTACACTAGAAAAAAAAAAAAAAGCCTGCAAGAGAAGTTTAAATTGAGAAATGAACTTAGAGGATTACTGCCTTCACAACACACAGATCTTGGTTAGTCGCTGTAGTGATCTATACATTTACCTGAAGATCCCCAAAATGAATCTTGTTACATTTCCTTTGCTTTTTGTGCTGAAGTGAGGCTGGAAATGGTTATTAATGGGTACTAAGCCTGGGGCCAGGGGCAAGGTGGGCAGAGCGAAGGGCTGCTTGTTCTTTTTTTAATTGAATTTGCTCATTACACTCTCCTCAGGGTGGATCTGCTATGCAGAGAAAACCCACGGCAGCTTCATCATTCCTTATATCAGTACCACCAAGTCTCCACAGCAGGTCATGGGCTCCTTGATCAAGGGCCGTTTTGCAGAGCAGCAGGTGAGGGGCTGAACTGTACCGTGCTTAACAGCAAACTGCTAAAATTGAACGCTTTGAGCTGGTATCTTATTTTGCTACATGTTATACGTTGTAGTTTAAAGGTAAAAATTGCCTCGCAGAAAGCAGCAAAGGCGGCATCTTTCTTGCTTCTATTTTATCTAACAAGAAGTCGGCGACTGGGGCACTAAGTGCAGCTGCATGGATTGCTTAAAACCTCTGCATATCGCTTGGGAGGGCCAGAGAAACTTGTTTTTCGGCGTCTTTGTGCTCCCATCTCGTCTGCGTGTGGTATTCTCATGTTGTTTTGAGTTGAGGAATAACTTAAAACCAATTCTCCTTAGACAAAATTGCAGTCAGTGCATACGTGCAGATCATGTCTCGTCCAAAAATGACTTGCTTGTTCCCAGCTTAATGTTTTGTTTCAGTTTGACTTAGTTCTGTTCTCAGTCTTTAACCTTTGGAACCTTTCCAAATATAAATTTGATAGCGACTTGTACTAATAGCCCAGATTCATCCACTGAGAAGCTGAAGCACCGCTTCTGATTCTGTGATTTATTATCCCTTAATGAGCAGCAGTTTAACACTTGCATGAGGTAAATGCTGACGTCTGCATACTCGTTACAAAAATTGGCAGCGACTAAGAATATTTGGCACGAGACACTGAAACAACGGCCTTGAGTCAATGACTCGTTTCCTCGGCCTGTGCTTATTTCTTGGATGGTCGTGAGGTTTTTGTCCAACTCCAGATCGTGGCTTAGCTGCTGGTGCGGGGGCTGGGGGTTAGCAGCGTGGAGGGAGCTTATTCTCTCGCTGCATAATTAGGAATTCACTTCACTCGCTGACTTTGTGCAGATCATCTGCACTAGCAAAGGGAGGTGGGGGAAATCTGGAACAGACCACGCTGCTGACACATGCTACAAACTAAAATTACCTTCTGTGAGAGAAATCATTTAATCTATATATAAATGTGTGTGTGTGTATATATATATATAAAAAATGTTCAGTAATAGTAGGGAGTATTTCCAGAGGCTTGATGACATTAGTGTCATTCTCATTTGTACCTGGAGAACATCCCTCTCCCAGCTGGGTTTGATACTGGCCAACTCAGCTGCACGGCTTTGTCTTTCCTCCAGCACTTAACCCCTGCCCAGATATACCACGTCACAGTGATGCCCTGCTATGACAAGAAGCTAGAGGCTTCCAGGCCAGACTTTTTCAACCAAGAGTACCAAACCCGTGACGTGGACTGTGTAATCACCACAGGTGAGCGGAGCCAGAGGCGGTTCGGGGGATTTCTGGATGCCTCAGGATAAGGTGTTGCCTGGTTTTAATAACCCTTTGTCTCCGAGGGAGGATGTTGCTGTACAATTACAGCTTAATAATGCGGATCACGTCCTGGTAAAAATGTTCAGATGCAGCTTGATGTGCTGATCAGTGGATTTTGTTTTCCTTTGTCCCCAGAATAAGAGCTTTTTACGTCTGTGGTTCTGTTTCAGGAGAAGTGCTGAAGTTGTTGGAACAAGAAGGGGTCTCTCTGTCAGACGTAGATCCTGCTCCCTTGGATACCATGTAAGAACAAACTCGCATTTGCATCTTCACTCATGTTCTTTTTCATCCTGTATTTATAGAGTTCATAGAATCATAGAATGTTAGGGGTTGGAAGGGACCTCTGGAGATCATCAAGTCCAACCCCCCTGCCAAGCAGGACCAGAGAATCTAGGGCAGGTCACACAGGAACGCAGCCAGACGGGTCTTGAAAGTCTCCAGAGAAGGAGACTCCACAAGCTCTCTGGGGAGCCCGTTCCAGGGCTCTGTCACCCTCACAGGAAAGAAGTTCCTCCTCATGGTGAGGTGAAACTTCCTGTGCTTCAACAGTTCAACGAGTTCTTCAACAGAATGTGCCTTTCCGTGCTATCCTACACAAGGCTGCGCGCTTTTGCGTTTCACTTGGACCAGCACAGTGGCGCATTAAAACACTTAATCTACAGAATATGATAAATTTTCGCTTTGGGAGGATCTCTCACTAGTTGTTCTAGGTTTCAGTAGGCCGAGGATTAGCAGCGCTCACGGTAAGTCAGCAGGGTGGCTGGAATCAGCTCGTTAAGAGTATAAAGGCAAAATAATAGCGCAGAGAAGTACAGATGGCATGGCAGTCATTTGCTTCGGTTACTGTTACTCACAGTGTAGCTGCTGGAATCCCCAAAAATTTACCTGCAGGCTTTGCAAAGTGAAAGTATGTGGGCCAGTGGTAAAAGAGTTTGCTAAACCCAAGCCCGTTTCTGCGCTGTCCTCAGTTTGCTTGTCTCTGTCGCTGGTTATCAGAGCTACTGTCAAGATTCCAGACTTAGAGCGTAAATAAGAAATATTTCAGTCACTAAATAAATTTGTAAAAAGAAAAACCAAACGATGATGAGATCTAAAACATGTGCAAACCAGATGAGACTTCAGTTGCTTCAGCTGAAAAGTAACATCTGGGTGAGTGACAACTGCACAGAGATCTCAGTGGCTACGGAAACACTGACATCACGTTCCACTCGTCAGAACTGCCACGCCGCAGTGGTTCCCCAGAGCACCCTCCTGTTGGGTCGAAAAGAAATGTCTTTGTAGCACTTTGCACGTTAATAAACAGCGAGGCTGCTCGCCTCGGCAGCCCTGAAGAATTACCAACGCTGATTAAGTGCGTGATTCAAAAGTTTACTGCTCAAGCTCCTTAATTTTTTAGGAGAGCTGTGGATAGCCCAAGCAGGCGGCATCGAGCGCGTGAGGAGAATGTCTGGTCTCTTTTCGGCTGGTCCCCTTGCAGATGTGATGCTCTTGTTTTGAAATCAAGGTTGTTTCTAAACGGGCTTCAAATCTAAGTCCAGCCGCGTGCCCTTGGCAGCCAGCGGGCTGATCAGCAGAGCTGTGAAAGGAAGTGTCTTTACACGCAGCCCATCTCCTACCTTCGTTTTAATTGTTACAGACATTAGTCACTCCTGAGAATAAGGAGAATGTGAGGCAGAGTCTCTTGCCATCCAATCCCTTTCACGTAGGAAATAATTTTAAAAAGAGATTTAAAATAACATGCGTGCCCAGAGCCTCCGTTTCCTTCTGCCCCGTGTCAGTGGATCAGTAGGTCTAGGTGTCACGTAACACCTTTGCTACTAAAGATCTATCTAGGCACGCTTTTTCCAGGATTAAGTGTTTTTTTTCTGACTGAGCATGTGCACAGATTGCTTTCCCATCAACAAAGAAAAGTCTCCTCGGCTAGAATAAGTGTTGGCATGCTTGAGTCCCAAAAGTACAACTGGAGAAGTTGCTCATGTAAACAAGTCCCTCTGTTCCAACTGCTGCATTGTCACCCCACTAACGGAAAATTGAGGAGAAAAAAAAGATTCTGAAGGGTTTGGGTTCCCTTAGGAACCGACATTATGGAAGTGCTGGTTATAACAGAGAACTAATTAATTGATAAAAATCTCTGGCCAGCTTCTGAGGAGTACATTCTGAGCACCAGGCCTCATGCTGGTGGTGATAAAGTGCCTCTATAACCTTTTGCTCGCTTCAACATGCTCAGTAAGTGGCCTGGTTACAAACAGCACGTATTCCTCCGAGCTGGGAGCGCTCACACACACAGTCCAACGGCTGTTGTTGGGCTTTATCCTCCAGCACGTGGAAAAGCCCATTAAGAGGTTATTACATTTGGCAGCGAGAGCCAGACAAAGCGCCAGAAATCCCTGGACTTTTGCGGGTATACCCGTTTGCTGCAGGCCAGCGCTGGAGCTTCCCGGCAGCCTCGTTCTAAGGGAGCAGCAGTACGTGAGGCCAGACACACCGAGACGTTTTGTTAATGAAGCTCAGTTCCTGTAAACAAGATCGAATTAAAAATAGTTTCTGAGGGTGGTTGGAGGCTGAAGTGTCGCCTTCTGCAGTTCTTCCAAAGCTGAGATTTTTATCTTCGAGAGGCAACATCTTGAAACCAGTTTGGCCTGAATTCAAGTGTTTTCCCTTCTGCAGCTGTTAGGAGGAGAAGGCGAGTGTCACTGCCTGATGAGCAGATCCCTCGTCTTGTTATTCTCTCATAACAAAAGCCATTGTTGCGGCTTCCATCTGGTGAGCTGTTCTCAAGAAACATTATCTTGACCTCTGGATAGTTGGTTGTGTTTTGGCATGTCAGTGAGACGCAGAAGTAAATTTACAGATCTTAATGTTAACGTAGTTGTTCAACACCACAAACGTGTTGAGCTTGAAGCAGGATCCTGCTGAGGACAGCCGTGTACAGAGCAAATGTCCTGGCGTCGTTAGCTTTCTTCTCTTCTTCACTGTGAGGGTGTGGGAGCCTGGCCCAGGCTGCCCAGAGAGGTTGTGGAGTCTCCTTCTCTGGAGAGATTCCAAAGGTGCCTGGACACGATCCTGGGCCCCCTGCTCTGGGTGAGCTGCTGGAGCAGGGGGTTGGACCAGATGATCTCCAGAGGTCCCTTCCAACCCCACCATGCTGGAATCATTTCCCTCCTCTCTTTTCTAAGTGGAACCCAGGGTGTTTGTGGAGGTATTAAGCAGGAAGAGAAGAAAATGCGCATGTTGGGGAATTGCCCCGTACCTCAAACATTCCCAAGCGTGTTTTTGATACCTGAAGATTAAGTTGGCAGTGCCCAGGCCAGGCCTTGTGGTGGCATGTGGCAGTATTTCCTCTGAGGTCGCCCAAAGGATGCTGGGCAGCACAGAGTTAAACCTCCTGAGCTCTGAAGCTATAAATACTTGGTTCCCAGGAGAAAGGGAAAAGCGAGGAGCCCAAAGGGAGCTGCTCTGGGGCTTGTTCTGTTGCCTTTGAGTCCCCTGGACCTTTGCCTTTGTGCTGGCTGTTTGGTTTTACCAAAACTTCCCCTAAAAGTGCCTCTTTCTTCCTTCCCCCCAGGTTCAGTAGTGCTGCAGAAGAGGAGCTCACGAGCCACTCCGGAGGTGGTTCTGGTGGCTATTTGGAGCACATCTACAAGCACGCAGCCAAGGAGCTCTTTGGAATTCAAGTGGATACAATCCAGTACAAACCTTTAAAGTAAGAGGCTTAAAGTCCTACAGAAAGCCCTGTTTTCATGGAAGTTCTCTTTTCACGCTGTTATCTTGCTGTGGGGCTGAAACTTTCTTTGCAACATTAAACATTTCACTTCAAACATGGGAATTGGCTTCTCGCTCCCGCAGCTGCTGCGCGATAAATGAGCCAGCGCTCCGCACGGCCTCTCCCTCGGAGACTCCTGGCCCCTTCACCACCCACACGCTTTCTCCTGGCCTGGTGGATTTTCCCAGTATCAAGTTGCAGACAATTTTTAGAGTGATTTAGAAGCCAGAGCTCGCATGGTTCTGGGCTTCCTTACCTGCAGTCAGTCACTGCATTGTTAATCTGGCTTTCACAGAACAGAAATCCTCTGCCAGGGCTTCGGGCTCTGTTTTAACTCTTGTGGTAAGAGAAAACCGGCTCGAGTTTGGGCACGGAGGCTCGTTCAGCTGAGATTCCTGCTGGCTCCCCAGCCACGAACGTTCAAGTACCATTTGTAATGAATCATGTCCCCAATTAGCAATATTTCTGTTTAGGATCCTCTGGTTTAGGAAGTAGAAGAAAGCCCCCCTGAGTCTCAATATGAAATACTTGATAGAAACCAAATTACTTACTCTTTTATCAGAAGCAGGTTTTTGGGAGTCTGGACGCCTTCAACAATGGCTTGCTCTCTGGTTTTATGACCCCTTTGACAATTTCAGAGTCTCCTCAGTGGCCTCACTGATGTCTTAAGCTGGCTGAAGCCAACTCACAAGGCCCGTCACAGTGAAACTTGTGTTTAGGCTCCGTTTGTTTGGCTTTTTAAGGATTTATTCAACCCAGGTGTTCTTCAGCAAACTCGCTTCAGGTGGCAGGTCCTCAGACCTGACTGCAGCAGGATCTGTAAGACAGCTCCTCCATCGGCTTCGTTTGGGTGGCAAAGAACGAGGGCAGCTCTCTTCAAAAAGATTTCACAAAGAACTTTATTTTAAGCACAGGGCTCTTTGAAGTTTAAAATAGAAGCTAATTTGGATAAAACGTTTGCTCTTGATCCTCAGAAACAAGGACTTCCAGGAGGTGACGCTGGAGAAGGACGGTGTGGTCCTGCTCCAGTTTGCTTTGGCGTATGGGTTCCGAAACATCCAGAACTTGGTGCAAAAGCTGAAACGAGGGAAATCGCCCTATCACTACGTTGAAGTCATGGCCTGCCCGTCAGGTAAGGCTGCGCAGAGGTTTCGCTGTGACCGTCCGGAGCTGGATGAAACCACACCTAAAACGTAAGAACAACGGGCAAGTTCTCACGTCCTGATGTGGTGGCAAAGCCTCGAAACCCTTGAGGTGCGGTAGTCACGGCGTCAGGGGTTCAGAGCGGTCTGTGTGTACGTTTTCCTACCTAGAAGCTGGTGATTCTTCAGGATTTCAGTAACCATAGTTCAATTCCATTGCATATTAGTGCTCTTAAGGAGGTCCTCCTGATCTCCTGAGCTCTTTGGTGCAGGAGGAGATTCTTCCTCTGTAATTCCACAAAACTGACCATTGTGCTCTCAGAGATTGCTTGTACAGCTGGCGAGGAAAGGCTCTTTGGACCTATTTTATCCCCTTTTCCACTTGGTGCAAGGCCCCTTTTCTCCTTCCTGGCTCTCTGTGACTCCATGAGCAGAGAGCAGGGGCAGCTCACACCCCGCCTGCGGTGACGCCGAGCTGCTGCCCTGGGCTGTCCCCCCGAGGGTCTGCACAGCTCCCAGCCCAGGACACTGCCTTGGGCCACCACACGCTGCACGGCTCAACTCTACAGCACACCTCTGCCCACCAGCAAGCCCAGAACGTAGCCCAGGCACGTTTATCTCACCTTCAGTCACGACTCCAGGGTGGTTCTCGCCTGGGTTGGGGTCTGGCCCTTTTCTGGAGGCGTGAGATGAGCACCACAGGTCCCCGTTGCTTCTTACCCTTGTCTCCTGGGGCACACCAGGCCGATGATCTCCTCTGTGGGGCTGCAGCCAGCCCTGCTGGTGGGAGATAACTGGGGAGTCAACCACCACTATACTGGTGTTTTGGTTTCTGTAGCGGTTTGCAGGTGCTGAGTGAATGAGCTGCAGCAGGGCTGGTTTGGTTTGGTTTTTTTCCCCTGATAAAAGCTGAAGCACCTTCTAAACTCGGTGGCTTTTTCCTCCCTTGGTTGCACGTAGGCTGTTTAAATGGAGGGGGCCAGCTCAAACTGGACAGGGAATCCAGCAAGGACCAGCTTCAGCAAGTGGAGAGGTTGTACGAGTCTCTTCCGACGGAAATGCCAGAGGAGAACCGGGCGGTGCGTGAACTGTACGAGCAGTGGCTGGCCGGCGCGGGGTCGGCCACGGCTGCGAGAGCTCTGCACACGCAGTACCACGCGGTGGAGAAGGCGAGCGCCGGCTTCAACATCAAGTGGTGAAGGCTGACGCTGCAAAGCCTACGTGCAGCTACCTGGTGCCTTTTTAACTCGACTGCGTTGCAGGCTCTCCAAAGCCAGCTGAAGTTCAGTGCCGTCACGGGCGGTTTGCCGTTCCCGGCTCTCGTTAGGGAGGAGAAGGTCGTGTCCGCGCTGGCGGGCGATAAGGCTCCTGACAGCTTTAGAATTACGGAAGCAATGTAAATAAAAAATCCAAGCACTGACTTAAAACACGTCAGAAGGAGCAATAATGCACGCTGGGCTCGGCGCAGTTGTTCAGGACTAAGCCACCCGCCCTTTCCAGCCCAGTTCCTCCCAGAACCGAGGAAGGCCTTGGCTCGCAGCAGACTGTGGCCTCGCTGAGCTGAGGAGCTCTCGCCCGGGCCTTGCTGTTCTGTCACAGCACAGGGGTTTACGGCTGCCTCTGTCGGGACAGCCTCGCGTGGCTGCCAACGGTCTGATCAGACCTTGGGTTCTGCTTTGCCTTGAGGCCCGGCTGCAGCGGGTGGGAACCAGCAGCCCTGGGGCTGTTTGTTGCCTGCTCAAATGGGACAAGAATGAATGTTCAGGAAGAAGAAGCTACAGTGATTTTTTTAAAATTATTACTTTCTTCTTCCTTTAATTACAATTGCCTCTAACTGTGGGCGATTACATCTCTCTCTTTCTCTCCCTAAATACACGGTAGAGAGAAATGTCTCCTATGAAGCCAGGCTGGGAGAGCTGGGCTTGTTCAGCCTGGAGAAGGCTCCAGGGAGAGTTTCTGGTGGCCTTTCAGTGTCTGAAGGGGGCCTACAAGAAGGCTGGAGAGGGACTTTTTACAAGGGCTTGTAGCAATAGGACAAGGAGGAATGGCTTCAAGCTGGAGGAGGGGAGGTTTAGGTTAGATGTAAGGAAGTTCTTCACTCTGAGGGTGGTGAGACACTGGCCCAGGTTGCCCAGGGAGGCTGTAGATGCCCCAACACTGGATGTGCTCAAGGCCAGGTTGGACGGGGCCTGGAGCAACCTGCTCTAGCAGGAGGTGTCCCTGCCATGGCAGGGGGTGGAACGAGATGATCTTTAAGGTCCCTTCCAACCCAACCCATTCCATGATGCTAGAATATCAGGTTTTCTGGAGCTACAGTGCGCAGGCGAGGGGAAGGCGGTAGCGGGAGGATTTGCAGCTGTACCTGGAGGAGAAGGGACACGGGAATCTCTCCCTGCAGCTCCAAGCGGATGTGAGCTTTGGAACCACAGTCTTGAATCCCTGCGATGTTCCTCCTTTTCTGTGAGGAAAAAGGACCGCGCAGAAGGTAGAGTTACACGGGCAAAAACTGAAACCAGCGCTGCCACGTGGCTTTGTTCCTCCTGAGCAGACACAGACGGAGCTGGTGGCATCATCCAGCCCAGACTGAGCCCTCACCCAGACCCTTGTCCAAGACAACCCCAGGCACGGGGCTGTCAGACCCTGACCTGCCCCTTCTCCCACGCGCCCGTGTCCTTCTCCAGGCCGCCTCTGCTCTTCATTAAAAGCCAACAGCGTAAACAACTTTTTTTTTTCGTGTGTCTTTAATTAAAAGGTGTTGTTGATGAATTAGTGAATTCACAGTGTTCATAAGGCAGGAACCACCCACCCGGTTCCTTTTCTGAGCCCATCAGTAGTTCCAGCGAGGCTCCAGCCCCTGCACAGCTTTAGAACACACGCGGCTCTGCTGAACCACGGAGCTCCCACCTCCAGCACGAGACACGGCCAACGAGGAGAGTCAGCCCAGCGCGCCGAGACCACGAACGGGACATCAGTGCAAGAGAAACACGGCTTCTGTGGAGAACACGCACGTCAGGCCACAAGCGCACGAATAAATAAAGCTCAGTTAGCTGCCGGTGAGACCATTTAGGCTCGGGGTTTTGTCTCCAGTTAGCAGGTTACCAAGGCGGACGCTGCTAAAGCCATCCAAGGACTCCACACCCGGAACGTGGTGAGACCTCAGCTCCCGCAGACGCTCCTGGGTGTCTGCTCCTGCCACGGAATCGGGAAGCGTTTGAATTTCCCTCATCCTTTGAGCTGCTGCTGCCAACGCCGGCAGGCCAGGGGCTGCTCTGGGAACCCAGGCGCGTGCAGCTCTGCTCCCGTGTCGATCACCTTCCACGAGGAACATCTACAAACCCCACCACTACATTTAAACTGAGTCACTTCGAGGCAGTCGTACCGAGGCACCTTGTGCAGCAGGATTAACTCTTCCCCTCCGGTGGGGGACGGTAAATTCTAACACTATAACTTAATAAAAAAACCACCACCTTAGTTTAGTTTCCAGCAAGGGAAGCCGCAGCCCCACAGAGGCTGCAGCCCAAGGAGATGCAGTTCACAGTCCACGCGCCAAAGACCCTGAAGCCAACTCTGCTCCAGAGTTGGGAGCTATAGAATCGATAATCGACACCGAACAAACGCTGAAGGCCCACGGGACCAGCCCCTCTTGTGTTTTCATCTGAGCTTCGCAGAACGGGGTCAACCCGGCAAGGCCGAGCCTCACACGCGCTGCGAGGTGGAGAAACCAGGGACGTGCGTGACGCGCACCCAGCCCGAGCACCGACCCTGAGCTACCACCAAGCCCTAACTTCCAACAACCCCCCCCGCAAAAAAAAAAAATGAAGCCTCTTTGCTGGCTGGTAGCGCACCTCCCCAGCACCTGCAAAAAAAGCTGCGTGCGTTTCTCGGGCTTAAAAAAAAAAATAACCTGCAGCGCTGACCGTGCGCAGGCTGAGGAGCCCCGGCTGCTCCCCGGCTCCGGGGCTAGAGACAAGGCAACGTAAATGCGAGTTTTAGTCTAATGTTTCCCAGGGTTTTTTTACCAAAGTGGGGGGAAACACCCAAGGGGGTTAGCCTGGGTCTGGAGTCGGGTCCTAGGCCAGGTACCGATGTCAGGGAGAGCACCAGTCTCCTTCCCGGGTTCCTCTCGGCATCCAAGTCCCTGCCCGGGAGCCGAGCAGCTCCCTGCCCGCCCTTGGCCTGCAGAGGGCTCAGGGATGGCTGGAGTGGAGCAGGCAGGGCCAGGAGATCTTCACCCCCCAGCCTGGTGGGTGCTGGCTGGGCTGGGGGGCACAGCACCACAGCCCCCCCGAGCATCCCCACCTTCTCCAGCCCCTCCCTTGGCTCCCGCAGGCAAAGGGCTGCAGGATGGTGGCACCTCCCACACCCACCAAGCTGAACTTTGCAAGTGGGGGTATCTTCTCCCCCAGAACACCTCCTGACCAGCAGCAAGCCCAGCGCAGCAGCCGGGGGGGCTTCACTGCTTGCTGAGGACCCCAGGGACTGGGCGCCCAGCCAAGCCCCCGTGGGCCAAGGGAGCCGGGCATGGCCCCGGAGGGGTCAAGCAGAGCAGCCTCAAAACGAGCAGGTTGAAGACAGAAACCACGTCCCAAGGGGTAAGTCAGAGCCGGACGGACGCAGCCCAGGACTGGGACGCTGCGTTTCAGGAGCCACCACTGCAGCTCCTCACTTCTTCTCGAGGAAGGGGCTGAACAGTCCCCAGTCGAACGCGAGCATGGCCTGGGGGTTGAGCTGCTCCTTGGGCTTCTTGAAGTTGTCCTTCTCGGTGCGGAGGGTCCTCAGCACCTCCACTGGGTCCGTCTTGCCTGTGAACTTCTGCAAGGGCTCCTCCCTGCAAGGAGATTGGCTCTGCTGTTGGTGGGGGGCGGGATGGGGATCCCCCTCCCCGCTGGGACCCCAGCACACACACCAGGAGGGACAACGGGGACCTCATGTCCTTGTGCTGGGGCACACGGGGCTTGTCTGCAGGAACCCTGTGCTGGGCAGCGCAGGACTCTGTCCAGGCACCCTCTCCTCCCTCAGGACTTGCATTTCCCACCAGCTAGAGAACCCCTGGGAGAAGAGGTGATGCTGGAGGTACAAGGGGAGCAGAGTCTGGGGGCAGGACCAGCCAGCATCAGGGCAGTGTTTTAGGATGAGTGGCAATGGGCACAAACTGGAACACGAGAAGTTCCACCTCAACATGAGGAGAAACTTGTTTGGTGTGAGGGTGTCGGAGCCTGGCCCAGGCTGCCCAGAGAGGTTGTGGAGTCTCCTTCTCTGGAGAGATTCCAAAGGTGCCTGGACACGATCCTGGGCCCCCTGCCCTAGATGAACCTGCTGTAGCAGGGGGCTGGACGAGATGATCTCCAGAGGTCCCTTCCAGCCCCCACCATGCTGGGATTCTGTGACCCGCGGTGGGGCCCATCGTACCCCCAAGGCCCCAGCGCCGCTTACGTGACCCGCAGGAAGGGGTTGTAGAGGAACTCCTCCTGCAGCGTGGAGGGCACCGTGGGCAAGTCCTCATCGTCCCGCTGCTGCCAAGGAATGCGAGATGTCCAAAAACCTGCCAGCACCCAACGCCCACCCCGTCCTAGCAGGGGCACAGCCACTTACTTTGGCCCACGCAAGTTTCTTCTTCACGATTTCGTTCTCCGGTTCCACTTTCAAGGCGAACTTGAGGTTCCGGACGGTGCATTCGTGGCCGCAGAACACCTTCTGCAACGCCAACGAGAAGCGCCCAGAGTCACACATGTGGCTGGTGCCAGGCCTGGCCCGTCTCGAGCGGTGCCAGCCTCGAGCACCCCCCAAATCTTGGGGTCCCTCCCCAGGCTGGAGCCACGACGTGGGGCACTCACTGTCTCCTTCGGCAAAGCCCCCAGGACTTGGGTGAGGTTGGTGTACATCTGCTCCGCCGTCCCCTCAAAGAACTTCCCGCAGCCTCCCACGAACAGGGTGTCACCTGCAGGGAAGGGGTCTGGGCACCGAGGGGACCCTGGCCCCACTCCCAGGGCCGAGGGCTGGGGGGGATCCCCCCGCGCTGCATTCACCCCGTGCTGGGGGGGGACACAGGCAGCACGTCCCATGTCCCCAGGACCCACGGGGTGGATGCCGGCTGGGTGGGGTACCTGAGAAGAGAGCCGGAGCGTCCGGGGAGCCGTCCTCCCACATGAAGTAGCACATGTGGCCCGAGGTGTGGCAGGGGGTGAAGAGGCACCTCACCCGGATGGCCCCGAACTGCGGGGAGAGAGGGTCAGCACCCCGCTGGGGTCACCACGGCCCTGACAGGCAGCTGGACCCCCCCCAGCGTCACCCACGGGGGGCTCAGTTCATCACAGGCATGCTGGAGGACGTTGGTTTGGGTGAGTCCCGCGTCTTCTCCAACAGCACTTAGCAGCAGAGCCCCAGGAGAGGGCTGGGTCCCCCAGCGCAATCCCAAAGGGGCTGGGAACGGGACAAGGTTTCTCCTCCAGCCCAACGCTCCATCCCAGCCTTGAATCCAAGGTGGCACCTCTGCAACCGCCCCACGGCACGGGGAGCCCAACCGCAGCCCCAGCCCGGCACCAACCCCATTCGCCCGCTACTGGGGACTGCGCCGTCACCCAGCTCCGCTCCCCCCGGCCCAGCACTGCGCCAGCCACAGCCACCCCGTGGGGCAGGACCCACGCGCAGGGCCCGAGACCCGGGGTGCTCCCACGGCTCCACAGCCACGTACCGTCAGCTCCTGGTTGTGGGTCACCTTGTGGGTCAGGGCCCCGATCCTCTCATCGGCGCCGTAGACCCGCAGCCCGGGGCAGAGCCTCGCCAGCTCCTCGTTGCCCCTCGCGTGGTCCCTGCACCGGCAGAGGAGGGAATGGGCACCGGGTCCCGCGCCGGGCACGGCCGTCCCCAAGCCCTGCTGGTGGCTCTTACCAGTGGTGGTGGGTGGTGAGGATGGCTCTGAGTACCACGTCCTCCTTCCTGACGATTTCCAGCAACTGAAAAGGACCCAGAGCAGAAGGAAGTGAGCGCAGAGAGGAGGTGACACACGCGCCACGGCCACGCAGCGCGGCCAGGAACCGCCAGCACCCGTCCCAGCACAGCACCGCAGGCGAGAGGCCCAGGGGACCAGAGACAACTGCTGAGGAACGAGAGGATGAAGGCGGGATGAAGGCTCAGCTCCCCATCACGCACAGCGGACTGGGCGGATAGGAACACGCCGCTCCCACGGAACGGTGGCGTTTTATGGCCAGTGCTTTCGCAGCGTAAGGATGAAGGTGCGGCACAGGTGACGCCGCGGTCAGGAGATGGTGGCCGTGCCACCCATCCTATGGCACAGGGCCGAGAGGTGCCACCAGCCCCGCGGCCAGGAGGCTCTGAACGCCAACTTCCATCGCAGGGCTGCGAAACAACCCCGCTGGCTGCTCCCGATTGCGTCCCTCAAAGAGGAAGGAAACCTCCGAGTCAGCAGCAAACGCTTAAAATCCGCGACAGCGTTGGCCGGACGCGCGGCAGCCCCGGGGGGCACGAAGGGGTCCCCGCAGGGGTCACCGCGGCGAGGGGTGACCCCGGCCGCTGCCCCCCACGCCTGGCTCCCGGCAGTGGGGCTCCAGACGGGAGACCGGCTCCAGAGCCCAATTTGGGGTTATTCTCGCTCGCTTTGGGGTCTGGGCAGCTTCCAGCTGGGGCACGGGGAGGTAATGGGGAAGGGGACGTGGAAATGCCCCCCCCAGCCCAGGGAGGGGGTGGGAGCGGGGTCTGACACCCACCCTCACTCCGGGGAGGGCCTGAAAGGGGTCACCCCACGGGTGGGATGCTCCACACACACGGCTGCACACCAAGACCCTGCATTCGCCAACCCGCCTGGGGCCACCACCATGGACACGTCCCCGGGTGGGTCCCCGCAGCCCACCCGGGACACGGCGGGGGCTGTGGCCGCTCCGGGGGTGGTGGTGGAGGGGGGGACACACACACACGAAGCACCTCTCACCCTTTTGGGGACAGCAGCGTCCACCGCGATGGCGTCCCGGGTGCTCTCCTCGATCACCAGGTACATGTAGTTGTCCTCCAGCACAGAAATCACCTTCACCTTCATGGTCCCCACCAGCTCCGGGCACGGCGGGGNCTGTGTGTCCCCACCCGCACGGACACGGCCCGCCCCGGATGGGCGGGGCCTCGCTCCTCCCGCCCCAGCAGCGCCCGGGGACAGCCCGGACAGCCCCGTCCCGAGGAGGAGGAGGAGGAGGAGGAGGAGGAAGGCTGGAGGTGGTCTGCACCCCCCCCAGACCCCACAGCTGCAACCTGGCCCCTCACCGCTGAAGCATCAAGTCGTGGCCTGGTGTGCAGACACTTGTCCACATCTCCCCTGGCAACCTGCTAGAGGGAGAGGGAGGAGGGTCCGTGTGCCTGGGAGGGGCTGGGAACTTCATCAGATCCAGAGGGGCTCGGGTGGGAAGGGACCTTTGGAGGTCATCGGGTCCGACCCCCCTGCAGGGAGCAGGGACATCTGCAACTAGAGCAGGTTGCTCAGAGCCCCGGCCAACCTCACCTGCAATGGTGCCAGGGATGGGGCAGTGACCACCTCTCTGGGCAACCTGCGCCAGGCTCTCACCCCCCTCAGCAGCAAAAATTGCTTCCTTCTCTCTAGTCTAAATCTCCCTCTTTTCATTTCAAACCATCACCCCTTGTTCTGTCACAACAGGTCCTGCTAAAGTGTCTGTCCCCATCTTCCTGAGAGGCCCCTTGAAGTCCTGCAAGGCCACCAGAAGGTCTCCCTGGAGCCTTCTCTTCTGCAGGCTGAACAAGCCCAACTCTCCCAGCCTGGCCTCCCAGCAGAGGTTCCACCTCCCATCATTGCTGGGGCCTCCTGTGGCCCGTGCCCCTGCTCCCCTCCCAGCCCTGGTTCAGGGCTGACCTTCGATCCCCTAAATGCCACTTGAGAAGGAGGGAACGGTGCTTCCAAGGAGACAAGTGCTGAACATGCCCCATTCTTCTTTGAAAAAGAAACCACACTTTGGATAAAGCCCCAGACGACCCCAAAACGCCACCCAGGATTAGGCAGAAAGATGCTTCCGCTTGGTGGGCTTCAACCTCTAGTACGTAAGAAATCAACCTGTGAGATAAACCAAGTCTTTAAAGACATAGAGAACCTCGTGAGAGAAAGACGACCGCCCTTCGCCCCACCGACACCGGGTTACAGCTGCTCTTTATTTGCTCCTTTCTCAGACACCCGCCGGCCCCGCCGCAGCCGCGCAGCGCTCCCGTCGCGGAGGCAGTCCAGCTGGAGGTACCGCTTTTTCCTTTCCAAACTACAGCAATTTGACCTTTTTCAAGCAAATGAAGACCCCAAAGCCCGCGCACCCGCTGCTGGATGGAACCGCGGCCCAAAGCCACGCCGGTGACCCCCGGGCGGTGCCAGGCTCCGCGGTGGTGGCACTTACCAGCAGAAACTGGAACCAAAACCCTCTGATCTTTTGTTATTCTCAGCTGCGAAACATTCACCTGAAAACCTCCTGTACTTGAGCAGAGCTGCAGCACGCGCCCGAGACCAAGGAACGAGGAAGAACGTGTAATGAGGAGGAAGATGCATTAAAGACGCAGATGCCAAGCCCGCGAGGCCGGTCCCACCAAACTCACACCTCTCGTTTGAGGACACCGAGCTGGAGGGTGGGACGTGCAGGAGGGGGTGACCCACTCACTGAAATCTGGATTTATTCTCCCCCAAAGTTTATCCCGTTCATCCATTTCCCTGCGGTTTTCCAGGGGGCTGCAGCTCAGGGTCACACAGCACTGGCCCGAGAACAAAGGTGGCTTTTAAGCGCCATGGACCCAGCAAGAAGGAGAAAGGTGCCACACCAAGGTGGTTTCTCCGAGGTCTGAGACCCAAGCCCTGTTTAACCTGGCAATACACGGACCTCCTCATCATTTACACCATCACCTCTGTGATGGTGTAAATCTCGACCTTTCAGGCCGAGAGGCTGGGCCAGGCTGCAGGGTCAACTCCAGCAGCTCACAGCATCTGCTGTAAGTCAAGCCCATGAGCTGGACCCTCCAAACCCAGCACAGGTCCTCCCAGCGCTCACCAGAACAGCTGCTCCCCCGCTGGAGAACAGGCCCAGCGAAGAAACGCTTGTTGTCCACGTTCCTCACAGCAAGGCACAAAGCGGCTCTGGCTATCGGCGGCGAGGCGTCGGCTGGTGGATCTGCTCGAGCTAGTCACTAGGTAGGTTCTTCTCGGGACTTTGAACCCTTCTTCGTATGGGTGGTACTAACACAGGGGACACTGGAGAGCCGCAAGCAGGTGCACGCAACAGCGGAAGGGTGCAAGCAACAGCGCCATGTCCAAGCCCGCATGCGGCTGCTTGGGGAGGTTACTGCAGCCCAGGACAGCGAACACTGGAGAGAAAAGCTGGAAGCCCCCGTGCACTGATCCCGGAGCTGGACCATCCTGCGTATTGCACAAACCAAGCCCCGAACTGGCGGCGGCAGAGCGGGTCCGGCGCCCAGAACTGGTTTTAGCGGAGCCAGAAGCAACAGACTCAGGCGGCAGCGTGGAGGAGAAGCTCAGCTCTTCACTGGCAAAGCAGCGGCTGCGTTTTGTAGCTCCTGCATTTTGTCCCTTTCAAATGAAGACTCCTCCGGCCCCGTCCCACTGTCCGCATTCGCATCGGGCTCCTGCAGAAGTCGCCAGAGCTTTCTCCTAGACCTTGAGGTTTGACCCGTCCCCACCCCAGACTCTGAGCCTCGTACCAACGCTTGTCAAATGATCTGCATGCGACACGGGACAGCTTGAGAGCCAGCAACAGAAGGATAAATATTCTTCACCGTAATATAAATATGCCGTAGAACATCTCGACAAGGGCAAAGTGCTTTTTTCTTTTTCTCCCCTTAATTAAAACAAAAACCTAAATAGGACCGTCTCAACCACAACAGAAGGTTCAACGCATCTGACTAGTCTAAATTACGCTTAAACTGACATTAAAGTGACGCAGGCAGAGTGCTCAGTCCTTCGGGACTCGGAAGTTATCCTTCTCTTTTCGGATGGCCCCCATTGTTCGGATGGGGTCGGTCTCCCCAGCGTGCTGCTGAACCGTCTTCTCCCTGCCCGGGGGGAACAGCAGGGACAGCAAATGCAGAGACCGCAAGATCGCATCTCCCGCGTGCGGTCGCGACTATCGCGGCTCGCCCGCACCAAGGGGAAGCGCCGCGCTTAAAGATCAGAGGGTCAGGGTTTGGCGCGGGCTCATCGGAGCCCTCGGTTTAACGCTCGGCAAGAGGAAATGGCGAAAGCTCGTATGGCTTGAACAGTGTCTTTTGCTGCGTCCGTCTGCAAGCTCTGCTTGGTGACACAGCGAGGCTTGTGCTGCCTCCCGAGTAAGGGAGTTCAGCCCTGGCAGATGCTCACCACAAGCCTTCGCCTCTCGCTGCAGCACGCTTCTGCCAGGACCACGAGGGTATTTTAAGGAGGGTCTTGAGGGCCTCAGACCAGGAGTGTGCGGGGCAGGAGGGCAATTCCCACTCATAGAATCATTAGGGTTGGAAAAGAGCTCTAAGATCATCGAGTTCAACCATCAAGCCAACACTACCATGGACCGCTAGACCGTGTCCTGAAGCGTTGTGGCTCTTTCTTTGGAGACCTCCTCCTCCCCACATTCCCCCCCCAAAAGCAAGCACCATTCCCACACCCGCGTCTGCCCCGTACCTCACTCGCATGAAGGGGTTGTACGTAAACTCTTCGGCAATGGTGGAGGGTATGGTTGGCTCCCCACTGTCATACTTGGCCTGTAACGAGGGAGAGAGAGCTCTGCTTAGTGAGGAACGTCCTGGATATTGACCACGCAGGGTTAGCGCTGCACCCAACTGCCCCAGCTGCTCCCCAGGCCAGGTCCTTCCCGGGGCCATGCACGCAGCCGGACACACAACCACTGAGGTACACACCGTCCTGGGCCAGAGCTGACCTTCCCAGAGCGACACAGACATCAGCCTGCAGTTACACCAAGGAGTTTCCAGGGAGGGTCACATCTCCACCAGGCAGCAAACCGTCTCCTCTGGGCCACACACAAACCCTGTTCCCCCACACATCACTTCCCTGGGTGCACAAGATAATGCAGCTCCGGGCTCTCAGCTCCCTTCCCTCAGCCCCTTTCTCCCCAGCGTTGTCCTCTCTCCTCCACTTCCTCAGCGAGGTTCTGCCTCCATGAAAGCATCAGGTCTAGGGGAAGGATGAAGTGGCTCACCTTGGCCCAAGCAAGCTTCTCCTGGATAGCCACGTTATTGGGTTCAACGTGTCGAGCAAACTTGAGATTGTTGATGGTATATTCGTGACCGCAGTAAACTCTCTAGGAAGAGAAAGGCAGAGTGACACCGGGTAACTCTGACGGGACAAAGGTGGAGGGCCAGGTACCATCGTCAGTGCTATGGTACAGCAGGAACAAGAGTCAGCCCTCCAGGACACACGATGTTCTCTGCTGAGACACGCACAGGAGAAGTGCCAGAGTTACCAGGCAGCACTACCTGTCAATTGAGGGGCAAGCCCGATGGAGGAGCCCAGGATCCACGGCCTTTGCTGGAGTAAGCAGCCCTCACCCTCTCCCCATGAAGCACAAACGTAGCCGGGGTAGGTACTCCAGCAGCAAAGACAGTTCCTGATGTAAGCACCCATTGCTTCAACACCGAGAAATTCTCTCTTTGAACAACAGTATTATCAGGAAGACAGTTTCTTTGATGTCTGCAGTGGTTTCTGGCCGGTTAACTCGCTAGCACGGAAGGAGAGGTTCCTGAGGTTCCTACCGTTTTGGGGTCCAGGCTGCCCAGAATCTCAATCAGCGCTCTGTACATTTCCTCCGGAGTTCCCTCGAAGAACTTCCCACAGCCAGCCACGAACAGCGTGTCACCTGCGAGGGAGACGCGACACGGCATCAGGAGCGGGGAAGGCTCCTCGCAGCAAAGCGTGAGCACACGGTCCCTGCGGGCTCCGTCCTGCCACCGCTGTCCTCCTGTCCTTGCTGCGCCCAGCAGAAGGCACGGGGAGAGCCGGGCTGTGCTGCTGCCACCGCGGGCTCGGTGCTGCGTCAGCCCCCGCAGCAAACACAGCTTCTGCCGCCGGAAGCCCCACGGCCTTGCCGGGCAAACCCTGCGGGCGCTCCCCTACCTGTGGGCAGCCTGCTGTCCCCTCCGGTCCTTCCTAGCAAGGAACCCTTGTTCTCTTTGCCATGAAGCTGAACAAAGACGAGTAGCCTCTGCATTTTCTCCCCAGCGCCCCCCAAAATCCCGCTTAAGCCGTTGCTTCTTCCATGCAGCAGCTGGTGCAAGCTCTGGAGATGCCCGTCGGGAGGTTGGGCGCAGTCTTGGGGAAGGGGGAACCCTCCTCTCCAAACCAGGATCCAGAACCTGGCTACCAGAGCTGGAGCACCAGCCCTCTCTCACTCCCCTGTTTTCTCTTCTCTCAGTTTTGCTGCTGACAGGAGTACGGACACATGGAAAAGCAACAGGGTTTGGAATCAGCCAGTTCCGCCTGAGACAGTAAAGCAACAGCTCGTTTCAAGGAAGAAAACACTAGGTGTAGGACTCATCCAGGGCTCGCTCTCGACGTTGCTCGCAGGGTGTCCAGCAACGGTTTACAAACCTGGGGGGGGTCTCAATTTGCCCTACAATGACTACCTGGCAGCACTGGGAAAGGGGGCAAGAGGCAGATGCGGAGCAGCTCTGGCAGTACGGGATGAAGGCGCACCCAGAGTCAGGAGCACACAGGCAGAGGGGGAGCTTGGTTCTTTGCAACACGGACTGCTGGCAACGCAACCTCCCAACTCCTCACCTGTAAAAACTGCAGGTGGCTCGGAGCTATTTGGCTTAGTCACATAATAACAGATGTGTCCAGAAGTGTGACACGGCGTACAGAGGCATTTCACATTAAGAGATCCCACCTGAGAAGAAGGCAGAAGACTAGAGCTTAAGCTACCGTTGGCTTGCATTTGTACGGTTAGAAAAGAATCGCAACTATTACAACGGCCTAGTGGTCCTACGGGCAAGTTCCCACATCGCTGGCCAGTAAACATCAGCTCTGCTCCTGGGAGAGTCCAGCAAGAGAGTTTTATGGCGGCAGGGGCTTGGAAGGGAGCTCTGTGGTCCTAGCAGGTGTTGTGACAAAGAGCACTGCCAGATCCTTTCATTTACGTGCAGGGAGATTCAGTGCCTGGCTGGCAGCGAGAGCAAACAGATCCAGCACGACACAAAATCCTAAACAAAGTTAACCAAGTGTAAAGAGCTCCAAAACCAAAGTGAAGCTGAAGGGAAGAAGTGGATGACACCCTCAAAACGGGAAGGATTAAACACTTTCGTGAGGCCAAGGGCCTGTTGCAACAGGACAAGGGGGGATGGTCTGAAATGAAAAGAGGGAGATTTAGACTAGAGAGAAGGAAGAAATCTTTTAGACTGAGGGTGGTGAGAGCCTGGCGCAGGTTGCCCAGAGAGGTGGTGGCTGCCCCATCCCTGGCACCATTGCAGGTGAGGTTGGCCGGGGCTCTGAGCAACCTGCTCGAGTTGCAGATGTCCCTGCTCCCTGCAGGGGGTCGGACCCCGTGACCTCCAAAGGTCCCTTCCCACCCAAACCACCCGATGTTTCTATGTTTCCCCCACGGCCCTAATTTGCACAGCTTCCCGTGTCCTTCTGTGCTCCCTCAGCTGCTGCTGCCTCCCCAGAGGTGCACGGCCAGACTCGCAGCGACACTGGTGCCAGCCCGCACGTTTCACAGGTCTGCATCACCTGCCAGCTCGCCTGCACACAAACAGCTCGGGTGCAGCAAGAGTCGCTGCTTTAGCTCTGGAGAAGCAGCGCAGGCAGCTAGGGCTGCTGTCCGCGCTCTCCTCGCCCTCTGCAGGCTTCCCTCAGAGGACCACCTGCAGTTCTTCACTGCTAACCAGGCTCCAAGCAGAGCACAAGCCCTGTCCTTCCACAGCCCAGGTCTGACCACGCCAATGAAGGCAGCTGTCAAGGAGCACACGGACACCCCGCACGCGCCAGGCTGGAGCCATGCCAATGTTCTCATCAACGAGCTACCACCAGCCAAAACAAGACAGAGGGGTTATGGTCCCCAGGGCTGGAAAAGGGCAAAAGCTCTACCCAGACTGTCAACTACATCCAAGGGATGTCAAAAGGTGAAAGAGCTGTGACCACAGTATTAACCTGGGTTGGACCACACCGGTCCAGCTCTAAAGCCGTGACACAAACGGGAGATGCAGCCGAGTCCTGCAGCTCACTCCCTTTACCTTGAGCGAGGTGAGGTGAGACACTTTCTGTGTCAGCGCTCCGACCCTGCTGTCTCCTCCATACACACGCAGCCCCGTCTCCATCTTTACGAGCTTCTCATTTCCACCAGCATGGTCCCTGGAAAGTCAGAAAGACGAATTTGGGCAGGGATGAAGATATATGTATAGTAACTCGTACTGCAACATTAACCTCCAGGCGATCACCTCTGATCTACTCTTCTCCCAGTAGCTAACGCTGTCCTCATATCAGAGGATATGCCACATCAACAGGAGGGGAGATGATTTCTCCAGTAATTAGGGCAGCGAGAGGGGGGAACAACCCCCATAAGTTCACACCTAGTTGGGAAACACCAGCCTTAGGAGCCCACAGTCAACTCTCCAGTAGCTAGGGCTGGAAGAGATGGGGATAACTGGGATTTAATAATCCCACAAGACATGGTGGAGCAGGCACAGAGCTGTCCAAAGAGCTCACGGTGCTGGTCCTGCCAGGTCAGGGCTGGCTCTGCAGCCACAGTGGTGGCTCCACCATGACAATTATTGATTGCTTGTGTCAACACAGAGGGATCCCACTGCAGCAGATAGTTACCAGTGGTGATGCGTGGTCAGGACAGTGGTCAGCTTCACGCCATGCTTTTTGACTGCATCCAAGACCTGCAGGCGAGGGCACAGCGAGAGCGTTACAACTCAGAGTGACTCAGGAGCACAGCCGGTGCCTGGTGTAACCCGGACACGGCTGCTCCAGGGTTCCAGAGCTGCGCCAGCAACTCTGCTCACAGCTCCGCACTCCCCAAGTCGTGGTTACAGAGGAGGACGCGAGGTCTCTGATCCAGCTAGCCATGACTAATCCCTCAGGCCCATTTCCTCTTCTCTGCGCTACCCCAAACTAAGGGCAAAACCCCAAATCAGGTCAATAATCCTCGGAGCCAGGGAGACGCTGCCTGAGCCCGGCAGCAGACGGGCTGTGAAGCCCTCTCCGTGCCAGCGCACGGCCAGCATTTCCCAACTTTCCCCCACGCCTGAGTCAGCGTGTGACTAATTCTCTCGGGGATGTGGCAACCTGGAAGGATCTCCCAGAGCCTCGGCAGCGAGCACGCTGCTGCCAAGGGCAGCGGACAGCTTTACCTTCTGGGGCTGCACAGGATCAACTATGGCAGCCTCCTTTGTTTCCTCATCGATGAGGAGGTACATGTAGTTGTCTGTGAGGGCTGGGAGTAATTCCACCTTCATGTCGGCTTGTGTGACCGTCTTCGACTTCCTCCGCTCGTGCTCTGTGTGCAGGAAGACAGCTCGCAGCTGCGCTGGACCTGGGCACCCCAAAACATCAAACCACAGGTTAGCCCAGGGAGGGGAACAAGCAGGACAGAGCACAGCAGGTCCCCCAGCCCCAGAGAAGAGATGGGACAGCTCAGGTTGCCTCCTGCAGAGGAAGAGAGAGGCCACCATGCCATGGAGCCTGGCTGTGTCACCTTGTGCCCCACGGCACGGTGAGGCTCTCGGTGCCCTACAGACGATGGGACTCTTTGTTCCAGAGACGTGCTCATGCGTGAAAGCGCTGGACCTCGGCTGGGGGAGAAGAGTGCAAGGGGCAGGAAAGTAGAACAGAGAGGGAACAGCTGGACAAAGGTCGGCCCGGGACAGTGACTTTGCAAAAAATAAACAAAAAAAAGCACAAAAGGCCACATTACAGCCAAAAGACAAAAAAAAAGGAGAAATACAGAAACACACACGCTGCTACAACAGAAATCTCTGGTTCAGGACTTGGGGAAATCACATCCTGCGCAGCGCATGCAGGGAAGATGGGCTCTCTGCGTGGACAGCTCGGCTCCCTGCCTGGCCACATAACCAGGCACGGGCAGGTTTCTTGCTCACGGGCCACCTTGATGCCACAGCAGTGCCTCCCTGTTTGCTCTTGGTTAAATGTTTAATCAGATCCAAGAAGCAAATCTAACTCCAGATGCAGATAACCTGGGCTCCACAGTTCAACCCACACCGCTCTTGAAGAAACAACCAAGCTCTAAGAGGCTCTGCCATGAAAAAAACAAACAGGAAGGGAAACAAGGAGGACAAGGTCTTCTACTGCTGGGGTCCTGTGACACGGGCCTTGTCTGGAGGCATCTAGGGAAGGAGGTGTCACTCTCTGCAAGGCAGAAATCAGTTATTTTAACCCCAAGGCCCTCTCAGACGGCTGAAGGTGACCGCCTTGGTCTGAGCAGGGCCAGCTCAGCCACTGTTTCATTTTGCCCCGCTGACTCTCTCCCTACAGCTCCCGACGCTCCGTGCTTGGTCACCTCCACCAGTGCCAAAGGGAGGGGTCCCCACGCTCCTAATCAGCCTGCCCCACTCTCCCAAACAGCCGGTCCTGCCTGCCCCTGATAAGAGCAGCTCCGCACACCCACGGGGCCAGCGAGGCTGCAAGACCCAGGGCCCAGCTCTGACCTGGAAGGCCCTTCAAGTACAACTGTCATGCCCAGAACTTCTTCCCCTTCTACCTCCGCGATCTCGCTTGCTTATGAGGGAAGGGAGGGGAGAAGGTAGTCACACTAAACCCCGTGCTGCAGAGAAGACCCCAAGGCACAAGAGCGTAGGCATGCACTGGGTGTGATGGTGAAGGCACGCAGTATCGAGAAAAGCAGCCGTACCTGCCAAGAGTTCCTCAGGAGCAGAGGAGTCCTTTCAAGAAAAGAACAAAGTGGAAAAAAAAACCAACCCTTACTATTCCTTGATAGGGAAAATATTTTAAAAACCGACATTTTTTCAACCGCTCCCTAAGATGAAGCACTTTTAGATGCTGTCAGACACAAGAACTCTACATACACTGGGTGTTTGTTTCCATGCTGGACGCTAACTGGGGAAAAAAACCACCAAACCACAAGCTAAAGAAAACGCAACCTTAACTTCAAGTCAAAGGAATTATTCGCATATTTATAACGCTCTCTTCTTACGAGCCATTTCTCCTTGGCCATGGTCCCAGCGTCTCTTTGCGTGCTTAATTCCCAATTCTTGCAAAACAAACAAACAAGCGACGCCACATAAGGAATTGTCTTTTGAAACGTAATTTCAACAGAGGAATGAGAAAACATCCATGAATCACGAAGCTCATTCCAAGCTCCCCTCTGCACCTGGCCCTCTTGGCGAGTAGACCAGACGTGCTCTCAGACCCCGTCCTGCCCCAGGAAGCTCCCCAAGCGACACAGAACCCCTGCCCCAGCCCAGCACCAGCATGGAACAGGATCGCAGCAATGCAATCCAAAATCGATGCCCGACGACTTCATTTTCGCTCAGTTTTGTAACGCATCCCCCCTTGCCTTCACGCCTGGAGCGGGGAGGACTGGGGAGAGCAGAGCCCTTGGAATCGCACGCTTCACTTTCTGGAAGGGTTCGTTAGTGCAGCGTGAGCCGCCGAGAGGAAAGGGTTTGCAGATGGGATGCGTTAATGTCATCACTTAAACGTGTGCGTGCTGAGGGAGAGCAGGCAGCAGCACAGCGCAAAGACGCAGGTTCCTTCAGAAACTGGGTGCTTCACATGCTTTTGCTTCACCCTTTTTATTACATAAGAGCGGAAAATTCCTATTTCAAACGGGGCCGTCACTCAAAACCAGCGGCACGCACATACCCAGGGGAACATCCTCGCGCTGCCTCACGACAACAAACGCCGCGCTCGCTTTTTCCATACGCTGCACACAGGTATTTTTCGGGTCCCTGGCGCATCTGTGGCTCCGCACCACACCAAGCGAGCCGGTCCCCAAGCCCAGGGCAACCCCTGGTCCCACTCGACTTGCCCACCTGGCACAGCCAGCATGGCCAGGGCACCCACCCAAGGGGCAACACCTGCGTGGAAGGTGCAGCACCCACCCATGGGGCAACCTGGGGAGCTCAGGAGCAGCTCCTCGCTCGGTCTGACTTGTTCCCAAGATAGCATCAGGGGTTCCAAGCCTGGCAGCAACTCCAACGGATTCTCGCTCGTTCAGGCCAGGCCTTAAAATTGGAATGATGCAAGAAGCCTCCGGCAAGACCTCCCAGAGACGCTGTGGAGCTGAAGCCCAAGCTCCAGCTCAAGGAGACGCTTTCAGGATTCAGGCCCCGCGTTTAAACGCAGAGCTCAGTCAGGTTCGGTGCTGGGTTTTTTGTTTACGCTGCCAAGAGCCTGCCATCCGCCAAACCCAGCGCCAGGGCCAGCCCCGTCCCCCCCAGCCCTCCTCGCAGAGCAGCAACCAGCGCTTTAGCAGCCCCCAGCCCGCACAGGAGCCCCCCAGGGTGGGTTGTGGGTGCGCAAACCACCGAGCCAGGCTGCGCCGAGCAGGTGCTGACCTACCTGGGGCTGGCACCCAGCTGAAAAACCTGGGCACAGCCCTGAGCCGGGAAACGAGAAAACAACAACAAAACCCACCGTCAAACTTCCCAGCTCTGCCAGCCGGGCTGAGCCCCCGCCCCTACCACGGCTGCAGCCGCCCGGCTCCCCGGGGAGAGCATCGCAGCCCCGGCCCCGGCTCCCCGGTGCAGGGGGAGGGCATCGCACATCCCCCAGGCCCGGTGCTGGCTGCCAGGAGGTCACTGCACAGACCCCAGCCCCGCTGCCCGGGGACCTCTCCCCACGGCCACGGCCCGGCGGGTCCTCCCGGGGCCGCATCCCCGGCGCCTCC
>VZZY01008364.1:119413-191088 GCA_013400335.1 Eurystomus gularis
CTGCAGCGGGGGCGGTGCTGAGCCCGCCCGGCCCCCTCCTCCTTCCTCCTTCCCTCGCCGGGCGATTTGCTGACCCGGAGGAGGAGGAGAAGAGTCGGGCCCGGGCAGGAAGGGGAGCGGGCCGGAGGAGAAACGGAGGAGAAGCGGCGGCGTCGGGCCTGGCAAGGACGGCCCAAGGGCGGCCGCGGTTCCCCCCCCCTCAGCCCCTACACACACAGTCCCCGGGGGAAGGAGACTCGCCGTGGCCATGGCCTCGGCCAAGCCGCTGTCCCGCTTCTGGGAGTGGGGCAAGAACATCGTCTGCGTGGGCCGCAACTACGCCGAGCACGCCAAGGAGATGGGGAGCGCGCTGCCCCGGGAGCCCCTCTTCTTCCTCAAGCCTTCCTCGGCCTACGTGCGGGAAGGGTCGCCCATCCTCCGGCCCTACTACTGCTCCAAGCTGCACCACGAAGTGGAGCTGGGGGTGGTGATCGGGAGGAGAGCCCAGGCCGTGTCCCAGGAGGCCGCCATGGAGTACGTGGCGGGTTATGCCCTCTGCTTGGACATGACGGCCAGGGACACCCAGGAGGAGTGCAAGAAGAAGGGGCTGCCCTGGACCTTGGCCAAGGGCTTCAGTTCGTCGTGCCCGGTCAGTGATTTCGTGCCCAAGGAGAAGATCCCCGATCCTCACAAGCTGAAGATCTGGCTCAAGGTGAATGGAAAGCTGAGGCAGGAGGGGGAGACCTCCTCCATGATCTTCACCATCCCTTATCTGATCAGCTACATCAGCGAAATAGTCGCCCTGGAAGAAGGGGACTTGATTCTGACAGGGTCTCCCCAAGGAGTTGGGTCTGTGGAGGCCAATGACGAGATAGAGGCCGGGATAAGTGAGGTTCTCACCATGCGGTTTAGGGTTGCGCAGCAAACACGTAGATCCTAACTGGGAACTTGGCTGGGACCTTGTCTGCGTAGGAGGTTCCTCTGCTGGGAACATCTGGTGAACAAAGAGACACACAAGCTGTCCTATACATTGCACACCTAGGTGTGCCAAGCATCTGATGGGCGATCATGCATCAAAGACACGGAACTCATGAGCTCGAAAGGCATTTGACCAAAACAGCCCCATTTTCATGGAGGCTTCAGCCTCCTCCTCGGAGGTGGTGAACCTGGAGTCCAACCCAGCGCAGGGCAGGTGGTTAATACCAACCCTTACCTTGGGACTGGCGATGGGGACATTGTGCCGGGGAGCTGGGCTGGCTGTCACCGCGTGCGCTCTTCTGGTGCTTTCAGCTTTGCCAATGTATTGCCTGTTAATAAAAATCAAGAAAATTAAACCATTAAATAAATTAAACCATTTATATCTGAGCTAAAGCTCCCCCATGCTATAAAATGAAAGATTTTGACACAGTAACTCAAGAATCGCACCTTCAGAAATAATTTATCTCTTTGCGGTGTTCTACAGTAAAAAGATGTTTGCTTTTTAGATGAGTCATAGAATCATCTAGGTTGGAAAAGACCTTCAAGATCGAGTCCGACCATAAACGATGAGTTTGGTGATTCCTCTGTGCAAATGAACCGAGGATTGCTCTCCCTCCTGCTCCGAGGGCTCTGCAGCAGGAAGCGTGCCAGATGCTTGGCAGGTCTTTCTTCCTAAACTGAACTTTCAGTGTGCTTCTAAAAGTAAAATAATAGAAAAAGATCAAGAATAAAGGAGCCTATTGGTAAAAATCACCAGTAAACTTGTCTCTACTTTTACCAGTTCGAATATATTTTTAAGATAAACGTGTATATTTTCAATAAAAGCCTGGCTGCAGCACTTGCCAGTGCGTGACAGTGAGCTCTCTTTCAACTCAAAACGAGTGACAGAGTGAGTTGTAAAATATAATTAAAAAAACCCCCTCCCTTTCCCGCCAAACGTCAGAACTTACCAGTTTCAAAGGTTGCACAGAACTGGTTTAATTTCTAACAAAACCAGACGGGTTATTTTTTTACATACGCAGGAGCACCAAAGTTAAATACTTCCATTTATTGGAGCCAGGTCTCGATAACCTCCGGGAAAAGTTTTGCTTTAAAAAGTGTGTTTGGAGCATCTTGCAGAGAAAATTCCTGTAGCCCAGAGACATCAACTCCCCTGTCAAAGAGCAGCGTGGTCCAGGACGCTGCAAATCGCTCAGTAAAAAGGAAGATTCGGTATTTTTCTTAGAAATCTTTCTGTGGTTCCCCAGCTGCCCGCGGCTGCGTGCCCGTATGCTGCTGGCGCTGGGCACCGCTCCTCAACCAGGCAGATGTTTCGGTTTGCTGCGTTTGGGGTTGAGCACGTGGCTTAAAGCACGTGTAAAAGTTCTCCAGATGATGAGCTCTAAATGCGGTGGGTGTGATTTGGATTTCACCTCAAGGATGACTCCGGAGGTGAGGCTGGAGCAAAGGTTCAGCCGTTACGTCCACAGGGATCCAGCCCCTGGCTCCTAGGAGTGAAAATGCTCCTTGGTTTGAGGCTGCCTGGGTCAGCAGAAGCTGTGCTTGGAGTCTGCTGCTTCTCGAGGAGTTGGGCTGAGCACAGAAGTCCCTTGTTCCCACTCACATGAGTAGGGGGGTGCACTTCTTGGTAGGTTGCTTGTCAAAATTTACTTTTTCCGCCGTTGTTTTCTCTCTGCCACGTTGCTTTAATGAGTAGGTAGCACACCAGTGGCGACTGGAGCTCCTCATCGTGTCTTAGGCTAACAAATACTTTGCAGGAGAAGGGCCGTGGTGTCTTCCCACCATTTGAAACAGGCCAACTCCCGATACGCTCAGAAGGCAAGGACTGGTGAATGTAGCAAATAGCCCAGCCGCAGGGGAAGCTAAGGAGAGAAATGGATTAAAAAATAGGGAAAAATACATGGAGAAAGGCAAAATGTACAAACCTGGGTTCTTTGTTAGCTGAGAACGTCTCTCTTGGCGAAGAGGAGTCCCGCTTCTCTGCCACCTATAGTCTTGGCTTGGTTGGTTTTCAGAGGGCCCTGATAATTGATAACTGTTCCAATAAGACTCAGTCTGTGCTCAAGAAAAGCAGCCTTGCAAATGTCACAGCTCTTGCCAAGGCCCTGCGGTTCCCCAAGCTCCGGATTTGGACTCAGGACGTGCACCACAAACCCAGGCGGAATTTCAAAGCGGGTCTTTATTTTTTGAACTGACACAAAAGCAGCACAAAAGTAGCCAGGCAGCGCACAACACAGAAACCACACAGATCTCTCTTGTACCTGGCAAATGCATTCTAAACGGAGTGAAGAAAAGCTTCCGCCCCCTTGGAAGGGGGTTGAAATCGGCAAACTCACTTTTCTTCAGCCTGTTAACGCTTTTTAAAGTACAATCACCTGAAAAAGGCCAGCACAGAAGCTTGCTTGCAGGGATTAATAACACATATCCCTTATTTACCGTCAGAACACAGCCAACCACGACAACAGCAGCATTCTATCTTTAACAACACAGCACGAGAAGTCTTCTCCTAGCTGCTATTAACAGCGTGATCTCTTATTTCCAGTCTCTTTTCCCAACAAGCTCTGACACGCCTCTCCAGGGTCTGCCAGCTTGCAGGAAAGAATATTCACTTTCAGTCCGGTTCTCCAACTGGGGGACAAAGTAACCTGTGAAAATAATCCACAGCCTTATGTTTTTCCTGCTGTGTAGCGCTTTGGAATATATCATATTTAAATGTCACACGTCGCGTTTCATTGACAGATCTGGTTATATGCACCTGACATCGTTTTATCTAGGAGCACACGCGGTTTACGCTCTGTACCTGTCACTACTGAAGTGAAATATTTCCATTTTTTTCCTGGAAATAGGGGCAGAGGGCGAGGAGACGGGAGAGTAAGAACAATTTTGCTGAGGTAAAAGCGGGAGTCAATTTAGAGCTGTCCTGGAACAGGCAGCTCTGGGAGAAAGGAATCCAGGCCAGTACATAGCATACAATTAAAAAGTTAAGGATATTGCAAATAGTAACGGGTCTTTTAACAGTTCTCCGGGTGTGGGATAATATTGCTGTTGCTTTAAGAACTGCAGATTTTAGACATAAAGACTATTTACTTGGAATATTCAGAGTGTGTACAAAAAACAGTCCTTATTTTTAGAAGCTCAGCAGAAACATGGAATTTCAGTACTAAATATGCTAGTGGAGGGGAAAAAGCCATGGTTTTAGATTGATATTAAATACTAACTTTGAAATAAATCTTGCTTCGCTCCAAAAGAAGTTGCCATTTCAATGCAGTCTTCTTGTCTTCTGCTAGACCGAGGAACTCGTGGACCTGTTAATAATGTCACAGAACACTTCTTCAGCATGGAATCATGGAGTCGTTCTGGTTGGAAAAGACTTTTAAGCTCGTTGAGTCCAACTGTTCCCCCAGCACTGCCAGGGCACCACTAACCCATGTCCCTCAGCACCACATCTCCACGGCTTGGAAACCCCTCCAGGGATGGGGACTCCACCACTTCCCAGCATGTAGTTATAACAACATCTCCATCACAAAACGATGATGAAAAGAGCATCTTACATGGTTTTTATATATTTTTAAGCTGTATTTTTCTATTTCAATGCAGTGTTTGGTGGGATATATGTACCAGGACAGTTAGATTGATCAGAATAAATTGCGGGGTGTTTGAGAATCAAAGTTAGGGAATTCCAACCACGTTCGCAGAAGTGTGAATTAAAACGAAGCGATGTTCTGAACAGGGTATTCACTCTTACGTTTAACACATTTCTTCTTGCTCGCAGCTACTGACTTCTAACTTTTGCCTTGTTAAAAAGCTGTGTGTGTGCGTACATCCATATGCACACGCAGCCTTTTTAACTAGCACGCACACCAAAAACACTTCCACGTATTTGCAGTTTTCCTCAGGCTTCACAGCTCAGATCAAAGAAGAACGAGCCCCTTTCTTTTCTACTTGCCGTGCAGCCCAGCGTTTCCTCAGCGACACAGTCAGAGAGGTAACAGGAACGAAGGGTGCCTGTGTGATCTGTCAGGCCCACGAGTATGTCAAAGCTTACAAAGGTTGTCTTGGAATCCGAGGAGAGGTCGCTGCAGAAGGTGCATGTGTTTGACGCTTCATTCACCACAAAGCGGCACATTGAGCTGAAATGTAAGAAGACAGTTAATGCATATATGCAGGTCCTCCCTCTTTGATACTCTTTTCTAGGCTGAGAGTTCCCAAGAGTCTTTAAAAACATTCTTCATCTTCTAAACTCTTAAGTCTCTGAGACAAATTTGCTTCTTTCTTCTGCTCTCCTCTAGGACCAGGAAGAGCAAGTCCTTCATAAAGCCAGCTCCTCTTCCTTGCTACTTGTGGAAGTCCACACCACAGAAATCCACCTGGCATCCTCCAGAGTTTTATTTCTTGTCCAGAACCGGACTAAATTCTTCTTCTATCAATGGGGCTCAGGGGAAAAAGGACATGCATTTTTTAATATAAATTTAAATCAAGCGGTTGCTTACCATCTGTTGCGAATAACTTTAGAGGAGTTGTCATCAATGTCCAGCGTAGAAATGTAGCCATAAATAATGCCATAGAGTGGTTCGAGTTTCCCATCACTCTGCAAAGCTTTTTCTTTCAGCTGTTGCACAGTGTAAACATCAACTATCCTTGCCACTGAAAGTTTAAAAAACATGTTCAGTGCATCTGAGAAAGAAACGAGGCAGAAGAGCAACAACAAAAAAGGATCTGGAGGCATAAAAAGTATAAATAAATAAATAAAATAATAAAAACGATTGATCTAGAGCATCAGACGAGCCCCACACACCTTCCTTTTGGAGCAGGCTTATCATTTAGGGACAAAAAAAAGTAAAAGGAGACTCAAACCAGGAAAATATCTAATATTTAATTTTTGTATCCCACAAAATGAGTTTTGGAGGGAGACAAAAACTTTCTGTCACCGTTTTTTGTCCTCATTCGAGACAGAAAGAACACGCCAGGCAGGCTGCAATTGGCAGTCGCCAACCGTGAAGGTACAGGACTGGTACCATGAGGGGTAGTCCCAGTAACAACAGTCCAAACTTTAAACCACCAGCTAGGCGAGACTTTAGTTTAGTTTCTATGAACACACAAAGCCAGAACTTGATATTTCAGCTTACGCCGTGAAATTTCACTCTATATATAGTGTATATATATAATATATGGCGTTAAATAAACTCAGAGTGTTTGGATCCATGCTTACAGTTCACGGATTCTTTTGGCTCCTCCTCCATCTTATCCTGAAGAGCTCCCGATTGCGCACACTCCTTGATGAAGCTGAAGAGAACATTTGCTTCTGCCGTTTCTAAAAATTGTATTTTTTAGTGTTATTAATATATGTAGCACATAGAAATAACAGCATAATTATATCTTATGACTTTTTATTCTGGTAGCACCAGCATATTGTCTCTTGGACCTAACCAAGAGGTGCTTTCTGCTTTTTTTGCTTTGGTGGTCCTAACATGGAATATGTGAAGGCCGATTAGATAAAATTGTAACAATAAAATAAATTGAGAAGATAAAAAGGTGGAAGCCAAAAACATTTGTCACTGCGTAACAGCCAAAGAGCAGGGAGCTTCCTGAGGCAGAAGTCAGACCTGCAATAGACTCCTTCATGCCTTCCAGCCCATAATGATTCCTAGTATCAAAGCAGTACTTCAGCAGCTCTTACCTGGATTGGTTGTAATGATGGTTTTTGATATCACCGTTGCAGTCATACAGTTCCTAAATTTGTCAAAATTGATTCTCACATCTGATGCAAATATTACTGTGCACAAAAAAAAAAAAAGAAGCCTTGTTACTACAGAGCAAGTATCACGTTTAGAACCACGACAAAAGCATAAAACTTGGACTGTTATTACCTGTTTCTCGTGGGATCCAACTCTGTGCAAGCTGGATAGATTCGTTATCCCAACTACATAAAAAAAAAGTGAACGCATCAAAACATTTTTGAAACAGCACTCAAATTGTTTAGTACTGAACTACTAAATATTATGTTTATAATTAAGTTGGTCAGAGGGGACACAGCTCCTTGGTTAGATGCACACGCAGATGACATTCCATGTATGTCCACAGGCCTCTCGTTTGCAGGCACCCAGGATGCTTTACGGACGGTCTAATTCAGCCCCTGTTTTATCCCATGCCAAACAGCATAAAAGGCTGTGAGATTATTCAAAACGGTTAAATGCAGAATATACCTGGGAAAATACTGTGTATTTACATACAACTTTGCATTGCCAGAGGAATTTCTAAAGCAAATCACAGTTAAAATAACTGCTTATCAGCTCAGCCTTTTCTATGGGAACAAGTTGACTGCTCACTGTCCCCAGGCCAGATGTTCAGCTGGCTTCCCACCACCGGAACCCTTGTAGCTGTGGTGGTGTGACTAGGTGAGGTCAGCAGTATCCCTCAGAAATGACAATGTCATGGGGAGGTCCCTTGATAAAGTCTCATTCAGCTCCTCCTACGTTTGGATGGTGAGAATGCTGCCAGAGCTCCGTTTCGTTCTGGTGGGTTTTTTTATTAATCCTTAGAAAAAGATTGAAGATATTCTATTTAAGATACATATCGGGGCTCTGAGCAACCTGCTCTAGCTGCAGATGTCCCTGCTCGCTGCAGGGGGGTTGGACTGGATGAGCTTTAAAGGTCCTTCCAACCCAATCCATTCTACGATTCTACATTTACTTTCCATCCAGCATCTCTCAGCCACCTCTTCACTGACGGCCTCTGAAACATCTGCTCTGCAATGCTGCTGCTCAAGCATTTCCTGAATTTTTGCCTCTGCCTACGGCTTCATGAAAGCACAAACTGCAGAGCTGAGGTTCAAACCACCTTGTTTCTGCTCCCGAGGGTTCCTGAAGCGCACAGCTCTGTATCACGATGTATCAGCACCAAAACACGACTGTCACCAGAGCTGCTGCTGCACGCGAACGTGGGGGACAGCTCAAGGGCTACAAAACTTGGTGCCGTAGATGCTTATTAGTGTTCGTGTGCATCCATCGACCGTGTTAAACATTACAGGGAGCGATGACGCGGTTTCTAACTCGGACACGGTGCTCCCATCTGAGGAGCAAGGGTCGTTCCGAGCAAGGGGCAGCGCACCCGGTGCAAACAGGTACCCGCAGAGCCTTGCACGGAGATAAGCCACGAGTTTATTGCACAAACTACAGGCAAAAGGCGAAAGTTCCTGTGTCAACAAACCACTCTTTACAGGAGTAGATGGCATGGACGTAGTCAAGTCTGTAAATGCGGGACGGTTTGAAAATACGGCCAAAGCAGTATCAAGATGTTTGCGTGCTATTTTAAACATGTAAAAACGATCTCAGCCTTATTTCCATTCCACTTGTTCGTGCTGCTTGGCTTTAAAAAGCGCGCGTACTCCTCTCCCCCCCTTTGCAACTGTTTAAAAGCCATTTCCTGAATTACTTCAAATTTCCACATTAAAAAAAACAATGTGACTCTTTGGAACCAAGCTCCATGTTGCTGTTCGTGAGCTAGCAGTCTGTCAGCAAGTCATAAAACCAGACAATACATATCACGACATATAATTCGCTCCAACGAATCTCTTTTTCAAGCCTCTGATTAACACACAACGCTGCCTCGTCGCAGTTGCCACCCAAATAACAATACATTTAAAGACAGTAGCATAACTGTATCCGTTACAGTTCATTTCTTTGCCTGTCCTTGCGTTAATTTGTGTGCTTCAGTGAATTAAAAAACATTTTACCACACTATTGGAAAAGACGTCTCCGTTTCATCATACAGCTTTACTTCACATCTCTGACCTTTCCTCCTGTCTGAAGTCACAAAATACTTTGGCTCCCCAACCTTCAAGAAGAAAGAGAAGCAGTCACTTTTCCCCTACCTAGTGTTTAGGAGAATAAAAGTGATAACCTGGAAAACAGAAGTGTTAGAGAAGGCAAAAAAAACCAAGTACCCCATTAAAAGAAAATCTATACAACACTAGAAGTTTAACAACAGTAATTTTACTTCAGGATAAAGGGACGCATTTTATTGTATAATAATTTGTGGTTTAAATATCTGCACGTTCTCCACTGCGTGTGCACGCAGGATTTCAGAAAGACAACTGCTGTAGGACATTCCCATTCCCTTGATTTCGCCCTTCTTGGTGCTGATGGAAACCTCAAGTAGCTCGTATGGTTGTTGTTCCTCAGCTGAAGGGGCTGCCAACCTAGAAATCCAAAAGCAGTGATGCCTGTCCACTGTGAACCCCAAAACCCACACTCACGCTTAAGTCCATTAAGTTGCCCGTGGCACAGTAGGAAGAACACCGCTCTGATGTGGCTCTTGACTTACTGACATCACAGCTGCCAGCACGTTAAGGACTCTTCCATCGAGGCTTTGTCCATTCGCAGTGATGTCACCCAGCGAATAATAATCCTGAGGGTCCTTGACAGGGAGGTGCAGCAGAGAAAGCAGCTTGGTGTCCGTTTCATAGCAGGGAGATGTTTTGACCACCGAGTGGTTTTCACTGAGCAGTAGTTTGTAGCAACTAGATAGTGTGTACAAAACAAATCACACCGATCAACACTTCAGTGAGCAGCACAGTGACAGTGTGAAATGTTTTATTATGCGTTGTTCCTCTACTGCTTTCTCTAAAGATACAGAAAAGTTTGAATTAATTTGTTCTAAAATTACTTTTTAAAAATTATATACTTTATTCTTACGGAAGACTTAGTCTTGTGCGCTTTATACTCGTTTAGAATTGAAAAGCCAGCAGGAATTGCTAGCAATTGTAAATCCTTCAGCCCTTATCCACTGCTAAAAATAAAATAAGTTCTGAAATGTCTGTAATCCGGGTAACTGAGAGGTTTGGACATCATGACATGAGGCAGCCCTACTCAGCCAGGCTGGGTTTGGTAAGGTGCTTTCAGAAGTCACAGTGTGATGACCTCAGTAATGCTTAGATTCACAGAATATATTCTGTGAATATATAATATAATAAATGGATAAATGTATTTTACAAATGCTGATGAAATCTCTAGCTTTAGAGAGGATGTCTTTCCCACTGTGAAGTTGCTACCTGACATTTGTTCTTTCACCTCTTTCTGCTTAGGCAGGAAGTAAACGGTGAGTTTAACTACTACGGCTCTAAGTTCACCACAAAGCTTAGAGGTGATCAGGGAGCAAGAACACAAAACTTCTGACTTGCCAATTTCAGGTGCATATGTGAGAATCTTATTACTGCCATATGGTTAAAACTATTAGAATATGACTAATTAAGAAAGAAACCCTAATTAAAGGACCAGTGTATAGGTCTGTTGTTACCCAATGTCTGCATTGTAGATATCTAAGATAAGTTAAAAAATAAGTTAACATTTGCAGTGTTAGTTTCATTCAAATTCAGATTGTTCGGATTGTAGGGAATATGCTGAAAGACAACATTTATACATTGCACGATACAAAAGGAATGACAATGCCTTACAAATAAGTAACAAATCACACTATAGAGTATTAAAATACCTTCTTGATAAACCTGTTGTGCGATGGATTTCGCTACGGATCTACCTTCCATAAAACAACTATGTCTAATAAAATACTTTGGCAAAATTAACTCGATTTCGAGTAATTTTAGCAGGCTGCACTCAAAGAACGGCATTTGCTCTGTTTAGTTGCAAAGAGCATTCTTACTTCATGACCATATACTCAGAAATATATTCTCTTTCGAGATTTCTTGCCCACACATGGTTGAAGACGAGAGGAAGGTGTGGCTGCATGAGACGACTCATCCAGATAATTCCACCAGTTCCTGCTGCCGCAGTTGGCTGGCAACGAACACAAGTATTAACTCTGATCTTTCTGGGAAGAGCTACCAGTCTACGCTTTAAATTTACCTGGGAGTCGCGGGGTTGAATTTTTCTTCCCTTTCCGCTTCCTTTGACTGAAGTAGCGGATTTTCAATTGTAACTAAAACAAAGCGTTGATAAGTAACATTAGAAAACGGAATATAGATACGTATGAAGATATAACGCCTTTTAAAAGCGATTGTTTTAAAGGTTGATGTGGAAAAGGCACATGCAGAAGCACCGCCAGATGTTTCCATCCCGAAAACCACATGGGACATGGCTGATGTCCCAGCCAAGGTCCTCCAGGGTCCTCCAGACATTCAACGCACACAAACCGACACTGACTTCTCGGGTGGACGCTCTTCATAGTCACGAGTTTTCTCCAAATGCTCTGATCTAGCAGCCATGGGCAGCAAAGCCTTTCTATTAACAAAATAAACGCCTGTACTACACATAACAAGAGTTTTGTTGTGTTTTTTTTATGACTAATCACAAAGAAAAAACACTAAACTACTTTACAGAGTTTATTTTTTTGTCATTTATAAAAGCTGAATAGAACTTAAGAATTTAGATCGATTGACTCCAGGTAAATTCTGGGTGGCTGCATTCGGTGGGATTGGATCCGATCTTTTTGTTGACATATTTACTGGTTTTGAATTTAAATCCTTGAAGTCTCATTCCTTTTCTCTTTATACTTAGTGCAGCGGAACAATTTGTTTCCAATTAGACTGTTTTCTGAGTCCTCAGAGTAAAATATAACAAAACCACAAACACATAACACTGATTTACTAGGAAAAAAAAGAAACAACACACATTCAAACAGAAACTCATAAAGAATAAACTCCAACTTACCACAGTCACCAACTCTGAAGCTCTCCGAAAGCGATCTAATATACTCTTCTCTGCCCCAGGAGCTCACGTTTATAAAATAAGTCGGCGAATCCCGAATAGTAAAACTGAAGGTGTATCTTTCGGACCCAATGTCTGCAAAAATAAGCAGCGTGATTGTAATTCATGAGCACGGCTTGATTTTAATCTTGAATATATGTATAAAAGCTACAATTTTGAGGCTTTCCTAGATTTTGCCATGAACTTCCCACCCACAGCATGGTGGGTACCACTAGAGGTCAGCAGACTGTGCTGTGAACCCACGGGTGTTCCTGAACAGGGGTGGCTACAGCTCACAAGGTGGTTGTTCCTCCACCATCCCATCCTTATACACCCATGTCACCTAACTTCAGAAGCTGGAGGAGTCAAAGAACCGTACGAGGCTACATTCCAGGCACGGACAAACACAAACAGGGCTAGCGCGTGAAGCCACGCTCTGAAGGCGCGTATAAACTAGCCCACATTTGCAGCAGGTAGCCTGTCTAGGTGGTGTGCTCATGTATGAGGCTACCATGAGGTTCTACAAGCTGTGGGTCATGGGTCACCGTCCATATCGCAGCAAGGGGTTTAACTGAATAAAGCAAAGTGTTTCTAGCTCTGTGGAAAGTTCCTGCTCGTGAGGGTATCGGCCTCTGAAACGCTGCGCTCCCTTTCCTCTCGCAGCTGAGTCAAAAAAGCTTTCCATGGATCGTACGGCATGACGCATAAATCAGCAATGAACACGGCGTAGCGATGGGCACCGGGCAAGCAGAGTCTGGCTGTAGCTCCATGGAGGCAGCAGGAGCGTGGCCGCTCTTTCAGGCTGGGCGGGATTGTTTCTGGTGATGATGATGATGACCGCCTTCTGAAAATCCACCTCTGGAGGAGCTCAGCATGGTGACAACACCAACGGAACAGCTGAGGGCTTCACCCAGAGCTGGAGTGGCTCGCTGCCACTGGAGGTCCTTCCTAACAGCATCTGTGTCATCCCTAAGCTCTAGATCTGTTATTTCCATTCCCACCTAATGCTGTATTAACAGCGTATTATCCCCATTTTCTCTCTTGGACTATACAAAAAGGTGGAACTGGTGCTGCTCAGACAAGGAACCACTTGTTTCATGCCTCAAGACATCTCCTTAACATTTCTGGTTTAAGAGAGAATGAACAGGAAGGGTCCAGACCAATTCCAGCAGTATTTATAGAGTGGGGGGTTCATAGCGGGACCATCTTCTTCAGACCCTGAGTCACTTCCATGACAGAGTTTCTCTGAACAAATTCTCATGGTTTAGCCAAACTAATGCTGCTCTTTCATCTCAGTTCTCAACCACACACTTTTTTATTTTTGGCACATTTTACTTCTCTACATTTTGCACCGAGAAGTCTGTTTGTCGTTGACATCCTGATTTCAGCCCTATATGCCAAATCATACCGTATAAGAAAATGAGGTAAAAACAGTTAAAATGGACTGTACTTTTTCTGTCTGGAAAGCCTCTGACATCTGTTTTCCCAATAACCACACCGATTACACTCTGAAAAATAAAGAGATTAGAGAATACGAGTATTAAACACAGATGTATATGATGAATTAGATTTCATGGGCTTGTACTCTACTGATGATAATAAACATATTTCTGACTTGTAATCATCTTAATCTATTCACTCCACGGCACCACATGAACAAAGGGCTAAACCATAAACATGCAATTTTACTTTAAGAAAAAGAGTGACTAATAAAAGTATTAAAAGAAATACATCTGTTCCTGTTTGTAAATATGATGGGAGGAGAAAAGTTCACCCAAAGCCTTCCTGGCGTTGGCTGCTCTGCCGCAGGCTCTCCTCAGGTAGGCAGCAATATTGTTGTTTCATGCTCTCTGCACAGGTCTCAGATCTCCTTAAATGCACCATGAAAAGTCTGGACAGGATTTATTTTACAGTTAAGCGTCCAAGTTCTCCCTTGCTGTCAGCACAGATACACACACGTGTACAGCCACAGGCAGAGCCATTTATCCTGCCCACATCTCAGCAACGTAAATTTGCACAGGTGCCTCTCTCTGCCGTCGGTCTCTTGACCGACTACAAGGGGAGCTCAGACAACGAAGCTCCCAAAGCTGGGGAAGGGTCTAGAGCAGGAGCGTGGTGAGGAGCAGCTGAGGGACCTGAGGGGTTGAGCCTGGAGCAAAGGAGGCTCAGGGGAGACCTTCTGGCTCTGCACAACTCCCTGAAAGGAGGTTGGAGCCAGGTGGGGTTGGGCTCTTCTCCCAAGGAACAAGCAACAGGACAAGAGGAAATGGCCTCAAGTTGCACCAAGGGAGGTTTAGGTTGGACATGAGGAACAATTTCTTCCCTGGAAGGGCTGTGCCAGGCTGGGCAGGGCAGTGGTGGAGTCCCCATCCCTGGAGGGGTTTCCAAGCCGTGGAGGTGTGGTGCTGAGGGCCGTGGGTCAGTGGTGCCCTGGCAGTTGGACTTGATGAGCCTAAAGGTCTCTTCCAACCAGAAGAATTCTATGATTCAAGGAACTTTCTGATGATTCAAATCAAAAATCAATCTTACTCTGCTTTGCCCAACCTGTATTTATTATGCAAAATCACGCTGTCTCAATTGTCAAACAAAGCTGCTAGGAGCAAACACACAGAGGAAGAAAGATTATATATATATAAAATACATATTAATAATATATAGCTTTGTGGAGTAAGCTTTTTTTTAAAAAAAAAATAAAAGTCCTCCTCAGTGTGAGACAGGAGTATTGCAGCTAATTTGGGATTTCAGAGGTAAGCAATGGAAGTTGGGGCGGTAACAAGGACTGCAAGGGTCCTTCAGAACATGAAGTGTTCTGCATCTCCTGCGCTCCCCACACAGTGCTGCTGGACCTTCTCCTTCCAGCACCGGAGGTCGGTCAGTCGGCTGACAGGGGACAGCGTGCCAGGTTAATATCCACAGCAGGCTGGATTTTGCACCTATTCCCAAAGCAATGCAGCCTGGCTGACCTCACTGGAACTACACAGTATTGACACACGCTCAAAAATTGGATCTCGTGTCCCCGGGTTGCCGCAAATCACTAGATGGAGCAAGGGAACTGCCTGATCCCGCAGTGATGGCACGAGCTCACCAAGAGGATGGTGTGTACAACACCATAGCAGAGCACTCCCAGCCTTTCTAACAGAGTATTTTCTGTCCACAACGTGTAACGATCTAGATTGGGATTTCATTTTTCTATTTTTGGTTTCATTTCTGGAAAAAACCCCGAACATTTCCAATTAAATCAGAGTGCGACACACCCTGCATCTCACCGCCAGGCATTGAGGCCGACTCCTCACATGAATTAAGCTGAGTTAAATCTGTTTCCCAAGGAGACCTCCCCAGTCCCCGCTGTGAATATATCCGCTCCCTGGCGTCAGCGCTAAGCCTGCACAGCACGCTGGCAGGAGGAAGTGATCTGGCTGGAAACTATCTTTTTTTATGGGCGGGGAAGAAAGAAATGGGGGTAGAAAATCCCTTCCTTGATCGGTTTGTGCAGTGGGACGTGCCTGCAGCGAGGATGTGGCCACGCTGCCGTTTTCAGCAGAGCGTCGCTCAAGGCTGCTCAGCCAAATGACAAGACTGCAGCACCAGCCTCTGCAGGCTCCTTCGACTCCGATCGCTTCTGCTTTTAACAATTAAGCTGCAAACTGAAACAACGCGGTGGTTTTGGTACTTGTAGTGATGTGCACTCGACCGGTTTAACGTCCTCAACGCGCACCATCAGGAGATACTAGCGAATTACTTCTGCCTAAAATCCACTGTCTTTGCTCTCTGTTGCTAATTGCAATACTCCAGATAAGATTTATTTGTGAAAGAAAAGCTTTTAAATAAGCTAGCGGATCACTCTATGTGAGAGTGACTCAAGATTAAACTCAGCTTTGCTGGGGATCAGGGGGTGTAAAATATTAGAAAGAATAAACAATGCTGCTTCAAGAGCATGTAAAACTCCTCCTCGTTCACCCCTTTTCCATGATTTCTCTTTCACTTGTTTAAAATAAATGAGACAAACGGGCTAAATGGTGCCCCCTCCCAAATAAAAAGCTGTGGGAGCAGGAAAACTCCGTGTTTTCCCTCTCCTCACAAGCCTCAAGACTTCCGTGGGGCACACAGCTCTGGAGGAGATGGGGTTGTGCCACCACAGCACCCCTCACCACGCATCACCCTCGGGGAAAATCCTGCCTCAGAAGACACGTTATCACTGGTGATAGAAGAGAAGGGGGGAATGCTGCAACAGAAGGTGACATCACCTCTCCCTCCCCGTATTACAACATCATCTTGGAGAGCAAAGAAAGAAACGCTGCGCTCCCCAGACTTCTGAATTTCTTAGGGAGGGACGGAGCACGCAAGTGAAGGCGGCAGGATTGGGCCTTACGTTGATAGCTGGTGGTGAAAGGCTATTGTAGGTTATGGACGTATTGTGGCTACATAATGCTGACTCTGTACGTGTCTTTACTAATTCCACATCCATTTAAAACATCACAAAGAAGCCTCTGATTCTTCCAGGCATTGAATTGTCCGGTCAATACCTATAGCTGTGGTATCCACATACTATGGACAACAGCAGCATCAATTTTCATTTTGCTGGTTTATGCACAAAGAAGGCAAGGCACTTTATATCTAACAATTATACTAATGCTGTTAGTGTCTAAATACACGTCAATTACATAATTTTGCAGTAATATAATACAGCCATATACGATTTCATTTGAGAACAAAAGTACTATGTCTATGAGACTTACAGGACGAGCAAGGTTTGGATGCAGGTCTGAAAGTGCAACAAAGTCCCGTGTTGAACTAGAATAAGCCATTCTGTACCTGTAACTTGAGAAAACTAATTTAGATTTAAAAAAAATATCTAAACAAATCACTTTAAACTATTCACAGTGAGAATAACAAGTCATTTCTTTAGCACAAACGTTGTGACCTGAATAGTGTCTGTTTCCAATGAAAAGCATTTCAAGCCATCAGAAGTAGACAATTCTTTATTGTTCATATTTGGCAGTGGAAGTTATGAATTTTACTATAGCTACTTATGCTTCTCGAATAAAGGTCTGCAATTTTTATTTATTTATTCAGCATTAAATGACTCCATTAGCACCAGCCTCTGAAAAATATTTACGCTCTTTCTCCTCTCTGGGAAGGCCAGCTGAATTTAATGAGGCAGTTCATATATAAAAAGCTATTTACATGGGAGGAAAGAAAAGTGTTGGGTTACAAACCATCTAAACTGAAGGTTTGGACTTAATATTAAACTACTTTAAAATGCGAGTTCATTATTTCCTCAAAGTAGAAGAGTTTTGCATTTATTAATTTTTTTAAAGATCACATATTTTCAGGCTGCCAACACCACGGTACTGCCCATTCCTGTGAGCTACTGAGCACTCAAGTCCTCTCCACTGATGCCAAAGTCAGGCCTGATGCTTTGTCAGCCTGTCTGAATGCCTCTTATTATTTCATGGGTACCCTCAGAGACATTATTGGTATTTAGCAGAGTTGTCAGATTATTTTTTTTTTTGTAAAAGGAACCCTCAAGTTGTCCAAATCTTAATAACCTTTAATATAAGAGGACTGCTGACATTTTTCAGAGGATGCCTGTTCAAGCTTTATAACAAAAGTCCTGAATGGCTTTCTCGGTCTTTATACCTGGCACCTCATGTGAGAACTGTTCACCATTTCATTGGGCGTGGGTATAATGAGCTGGTGAATGCACTCGAAAAGATTCAGACATATTTAAAAAAAAGGTAAGTAGTTCTCTGAGAAGCAATTACTCTAAAATCGCATTTCAAACTCAACCCTCACAGAAAGATATCCTAAATTTGCCTTACAAAAACTACTGAACAAGGACACCAGCAAACCTATTCCCATCCCATTTTACGGAAGAATTCACATTCACTTGCGTAGGAAAGTCACCTCAAGTATCCCTCCAAGGCATGTTAATATTCTCGCCTCAAAAGAAGTTAAATATTGTTAAGTGACGTACCTCACACCACGGCCGATTCCGGTTAAAGAAAACACGTATCAAAGGAAGATTAGAGAGGCAGTTGAGGATGTAAAATGCTACAGACCCTGACAAGGTCTTGCCCCTCAGCAGGCAATGGCACCCCTCACTTACCCCTCGGAGGCAGGGGCCGAGCTACCCAGGACAGCTGAGGGGATGTTCTCTCACCACCACCCAGGTCTTCTGAGAGAAAGAAGAAGATGGAAATAGCAACACATAACAGTACAAAGCATTCGGCATCACCGCCCAGTCCCAAACCGGCATCCTGAACTTGCACCCTCAGAATCAGGCTGGCCTCTACACAACAAGATTTTTCATGCATCCTCCTCATCCCTTTTCCCGCCCAAGCAGCATATGGCGGCTATCCCACACAAGCAAGAGCCTTTACCACAGCCCCAGCTACCGCCAAGGGGTCCTGGGGGGATACAGACTCTCTGGGATGGGAAGGGAGAGCCCAGGAGGGATGGTGCGAGGTGCTGAGGACAGGGAGACAAGATGGCGGCGGGCGCCATGGGCGGGAAAAGGGCTTCACGCCCTCTCGCCGTGTGCGACCTTCTTTCAAGGGCGCGATGGGGAGCGGTGTGAGGATGGCCGTGCCCCCACACAACGCGCCAGCCATGGCCCTGCAGCTCAGAGGATGGCTACCAAAAAAAAAAAAAAAATAAAATCTCACCAGAAATTCAAAATTCCAAGTCCTGGAGCTTTCATGTACCTCAGCACAGAGGTTCCAGCCCAGAGCAGAGCACCGTCAGCAAGCTCTGCGTCAGGTCCAGAGCTTGAGTTTAACTTTCTTTTGTGATTCCTCCGATCTGAGGGGTTTTACCAGAGCCTCCCACCATCGCTCCCTCTGGGACAGCGGCTTCATCCCGACATAGACGAGGTTTCCTGGGTAGGATGTTAATTTGAACCATCTAAATGCATCTTTTGCTTGTTGTTCTAATAAAATTTCTATATATTCTTGCAATGCTACCCTACAGCAGGGCCTGGAAGATCTTTCTCCTAACTAAATCCATTCAGCACAATCACTAGTGAGTCTCAAGTCCCTGGACTTAAAGCCGACAAAGCACCAGCCCAGGGAGTCTAAAGTCAGCTTATTCTGCTACAAATATAAATGCACAACACACCAGCAAGACAAAGCAAATTTCAGAAAGCTTTGGAGGAACTATTCCCTAGTTTTGTGTGTTTGTTTTTTTTTTTCTTTATTCCTAAGGAAAAAAAATTGCAGCCTGTATTTTATAGATGAATTAAAATTTATGGTTTGAGATATTATTTGTATTGATCTGCACACAGCACTCCTGGGTTTTCAGGCCCTGCAGAAGACTGGAGTGATTGTCCATTTATATTGCATATAAAATTATTTTTTATAAAATCGATACTCTTCTCTATCATAAAAAAAGTTTTACTCCTGATGAGTAATTTTATGACCTCAAGGTCATGGCTATTGAAGTTTTTAGTGCAGCCTGACAGATTCCCTGTGTTGACTCTGTATTCCAGGATCTTTCATTTCTTCAATTAAACAGCTGAAAATGGATACCACCTGTGCTCTCATATTTATTGTGTCACTAAAGTCCATGATAATTACACTGTGTTGATGACAAACAGCATGCCAGAGAACTGACAGCCTGGGTGGTGGGGTTTTATTTTTTTAGGTCACCTTTTATACAGGATGATCCATGGATCTAACTTTGTTCCATAGGTTTGAAGTCTCCAGTATACAAAATGAATTGTTTTTGTTGTTAGTTCTGTTGTTTTAATTGTCTCAAACTAATGAACAAGCAGAAGATAATGAATATGGTGATGGGGATGCTAATTGAATGGGAAGGAGAATTGTATACTAGCTGGAAAACGCTGGCAGAAGTACAGGTCTCATTCTTACCACCATGACTGCAAGGTAAACCAGGAAGACAAAAAAAAAACCCACCTGAAATGAGATCTGCAGAGTCTCCACCGCTGCAGAGGGTGATAAAAGCTGGATTGCAGCCCATGGGTTAGCAGGCATGGAACTTGTCTGGTATCTCAGCATGGTTTTGGTGGGGCATAGGCACCTGCTTACATGGAGCCTTGCTGAACCACACTGGGATCTTGTGCTGCTGCCCAGCATGGCCGCCACTTTCATTAGGTTTTGTCCAGGCTGAGCTGCTTTTCTCCCACAGGCACAACAGGCAGGTGAAACCCAACGCTGCCGGTGTCTCCTGCCCAGGGTCGCAGGCTTTGTTTCATTTCAAAGCCACCAGAACAAGGATGCTGTTGTGCACCACTCCTTGAGGTCCCCATAGCCTCAGTAGATGGCTAATGATCGAGTGCTTTTGCTTTGTGGTTTAGTTCCAGTCCCATTTTCAATGCGACTACGTTTTGGGAAAAAAAAGCTGCTTTTTTACTTTCCCATGATAGCTCCTGCTGGGAAGATGTTATCAGGGCCTTCATGAAGGGATGCACCGGTCTGGCCACAAAGGCACAAAGGCAGTGGACGTGAAACCAGAGTTGTTTCCCTAGAAGATGTGATTAGATACTGAATTCCTAACGTGCAGATACTGAGAAGACATTTGGTTGACGTGCCTGTCTCACGGATGCTGTGACTTCTGCCGTTCATGCAGCACACGGCACAACGGGGGCTGTTCGGTCATTTGGACTCCCATAGGTTACTGTAAACAACATTTTTTGGTGCTTATGATAAACAAATGTCTGACCTGAATGTCTCCTGCTAATTTACAGTGTCAGCTGATTCTCCAAGTTAGGAATTTTTAATACAAACACTGAAGAAAGCCTGAAAAAAACAAGTTCCTCAACTCTTACTCAGTTTTACTCAAGCTTTCCTCCTCAACTGACCTCAGAGTGGTCTCCAAAGGAAAATCAGCATCGTTATCTCCCTTTGACAACTGGAAAAACAGTGGAAGAGAAAGACCCGAAGCAGTTTCCTGAGGGCCATGCACCACACCAGGACCCGCTCCTCTCTCCAGCACTAGCACCAGCCCCTGAGGGAGGGCAACAATATTAATTCAGCATTTTTCTGGTCTAGTGCTTGGTCCACTCAAGGTCCGAGTGATTTTTAACTCTCCAGCACTTCAGCAGCACTCAGCGCTTGGCAGATTCAATCTGTGAGTGGTGGAGGCTTCCCATACATGGCTGCGCAGCCCCTGCTAATTAGGTCCTCATGAACGGATTAATTTAAATTACGCTCACTGGCGTGGCCAAGGAGTGCAAATGCCATTTCATAATTCACTTGGCAATTTGTTACGTGGCAATCGGCACTGCTTGCATGCAGGGGGAGCCGGTCCCCATCCAGCAACAGCAGAGGCATTTCCAAAATCATTTTAAAAAGGATCTTCAAAGCTAGAGCAATATAAAAATATTTGCTCTCTGATTTTTACACCGCCCACAGCATTTACTGAGCGGGCTCATTGAATATTTATGCATCTTTAGGACAAAAAGAATCCGTAAAATGAAAAGGGCGGACCTGTAATTTTGTGTAATTGCCCTGACTGAACACATTAAAAGCGGAAAATTATTAAAGGTATTCACTGTTCAGCAGCTTTGGCTGATACCTGAACTGGCTGAGAATCCGGAGGGCTGATGGAGTAATGATGGACATCTTCAGCAGGAGCAATGCAGGTGTTGATGCAGCCAACAGGTGCTCAGTGTGTTGAGGGGTATTTAATCTAAATTTCTCCCCATTGCTGCAGAGAGCCATTGTTCATCTCTTGCTTCAACCTTGTGTCTCCCCCATCCTGGTCACCAGTATTGGAGTCATCTCGGTGCTATTTCAGTGGGACTTCCTGGCTCTGAGCAGTGCCGTGACCTCCTGCAGCTCAGGAAAAGGCAGCAAGCCAGTTTTTATTTAAAATAAAACCTGTTCCTCAGTTCAAGAGAGACAAGGAACTGCTGGAGAGAGCCCAGCAGGGGCTACAAAGATGCTGAGGGGCCTGGAGCATCTCTGTGCCCAGGAAAGGCTGAGAGCCCTGGGGCTGCTGAGCTGCAGAAGAGAAGACTCAGAGGGGATCTGATCAATGCTGAGCAAGAGCTCAAGGGCACATGGGGGGCAAGAGGATGGGGCCAGACTCTTGTCAGTGGTGCCCAGTGACAGGACAAGGGGCAACGGGCACCAACTGGAACCCAGGAGGTTCCATGGGAGCAGGAGGAAAAACTTGTTTGGTGTGAGGGTGTGGGAGCCTGGCCCAGGCTGCCCAGAGAGGTTGTGGAGTCTCCTTCTCTGGAGAGATTCCAAATGTAATCCTGGGCCCCCTGCTCTGGGTGACCCTGCTTTAGCAGGAAGGTTGGAGATGATCTCCAGAGGTCCCTTCCAACCGTCACCATGCTGGGGTTCTGTGGAAAATGAAAATGTACACGAATCATGGCTGGTTCTCATCTAACCTGTGCTGTTTCTGGCTTCTTTGGCCCAGGGAAGACACCAAGACCTGAGGCTGGTGCATCCACACGGCAGCACCACGAGTGATGCTTGCGTGTCCGCAGGCAGCTCAGATGCTAAACATGTGCGTGAGCAAACAGGACCATGCACGACAACTCTCTTCCGCGTGGCAAAAGAAAGGAAAAAAGTGCCTTTCTTTAAGGTGTAAAGCTATGTGGACCATGCAAGCGCTGCTCTTTCCAGCTGCCCAGGAAGGACAGAGTTTTGAAACAACAGCTGCTCTCAAGACAACAAAGTCTCCCTGTTCTCCCTGATGAATTCACGTGAAACTGCTTAAAACCAGGCGCAGCCTTCCCCGCGGGCAGGGAGCGGACGACATCCGCAGAGCCCGAACGCACCAAGCACGGCATTCCTGCAATGGTCCGTGCCAGGGGAAGGAGCATCCCCGCTCTCCAAGGCCGGGCCTGGATGCCCGTTCATCAGCAAGCTCAGTTCTTAACTATTTCAACACTAATTAATCCCATCCAGACAAGGGTGGAGCAGAAGTGTCACGCGATGCAGGCAAGCTGGCGCAACCCAGAGAGGAAAGCAATGCAGTGCCAGCCCATGCGCAGAAACCAGCCCACGTCAGGTGGCCACCACGGAATTTTAGCAAAAAATAAACACTATAATTAAAATCTAAGACTTTCCGGATAGTCACTAAGTAGTTGGTATGTTTTCAGCAAATAGTTGGCAAATAAACCTATCCCAGACCTAATCCTGTGTCTTTTTTATGGCAAAAAGTCAGAATAAGATGTCCATATAAGACGTAAAAAGCACTGACATAGGTCTTGTCTTCAATTATTTCTCTTCACAGTGATACTGTACCATGTTCTTTGGAAGATCAGGCTTTGACTGCCCAGGATTTTAAAGCCCTCAGCCTGCTGCTCAGCTTGTCTGAAACTGAAGAGGTGGCAAGTGCTTTATTTTTGGAGCCTCCAAGCAGCACAAGAGCATTCAGACTGCAGAGAATAACTTCTCCTGCGCATAATTCCAAAATAATGTAAGTGAGGTCAGTGAAATTACTTGGATTTTCATCACTTTCCCCAAGACCAGGATTTTTCCTCCTCCCTCCCTGAGCAAAAGAAGCGATGAGTATTTTCCAACAAAACATCACGAATTAAAAAAAAACCAACAATTAAAAATAGTTCTAGTGACAGCTCCCTGACACTGGGAAGAATGCTTTGGGAGAAAAAAATGAAGATATTTAGCATTGGCTGGCTGCCATTCAAACATTTTCAGCAGTTCAAATCAATGAAACCAAACCCAAATGAATTCTATCTGGATTTCAGCTTGAGACACATGATACGGAACAATACCAATTAGGACACATGGGATGAGCGTCTTCCAGCGACAAAACTGGGGGAAAACCCTTCCAACCTTCAGCTACTCCAGTTTCCACCCAAGTCCACAACCTGATCCCTGCATGAGCACTTCATAAGGAGGAAAACTTGGGACATAATTCTCAAAGACATATGGGGATGGCTGTAACAGAAATCCGGGATCTTCGAGTAAATAAATTCTTTTTCCCCACCACAGAATTCAGTGAACATAGCACCAGCGAAATCCAAACGACCCGTCCAAGCTAAACTTTCCAGCTAAAATAGACCTTTGATCTCCTGGCCGAGTGCTTGGCCGTGGCGAGGTGGTGGCAAACCTCCCGTTGCCTCCGAGAGCCAGGACCACATCCAGCTCCTTTCCTAGGTAATCGTGTGTCAACGTTTCCACGGTACGCCTGGCTGCCTGTCAGCCAGCTCGTTAGAAAGTTCCCGCAGCCTGACACTGGCATTTTCAGTTTTTATCCACTAGAAAAACAAAACCTCCTCCCAAAGCCTGTTCGGAGTGCAAGGGTCCGGGACCTGATCAAAACAGGACTTTATCAAGAAGTTTTCCTTTAAGAAAATGAACACTAGAGGTCAATCTAACAGCTTGTCCCGGAAATACATGTCCCTGGAATAAAATATTACAGACTTCTGCTGTGTACTGTACACCTCTCTAACTACATCCAGATTCGCTGGCTTGGCAACGCGCTTCGGATCTAACAAGAGTTTCTTCTATTCTTCTGAATCCGTTCTTGTCTTGCTCAACGTTAGTATTTCCTCTCCCGGAGCTCGCCCGTATGATCGCTGTCCTGCTTCACGTGGCTCACTAATGCACTTAGCTACCCGTTTATGAAACGAAAGGAGAAATTGGCACTTGCGTGTGTAAATCCTGGAGGCCAAATGCGTCCCTGGTGTGACCGCGCAGCAGCCGGCGGGGTGCGATTAAAGCTGAGTGCCGAAGCGAGGCGCAGCCATCGCCATGCAGATGAAAGCCCGTCTAACTCGGGAGCTTGCATCTCATGGAGAAATCCCTGGTTTCAAAGAGGCAGCAGGGAGCCTGCGGAGAACCAGGCCGGGGTGTGAGCGGTGGGTTTGGGGCTTCCAGCATTCAAGCCTGATTCCCTTCCAAAGCGTCTCCCATCCCATGGTGACGGAGATGACTTCATTACCTGCGCCTCGCTCACCTTCTGCACTCAGATTCTGGAGAACCTTGTGCCTACAAATCCCACAGACTATTTACACGTAACACACACAAATGTTTGGGGGTTGATTTTTTTTTTCCCCTTTATTATTCTTAAATACCCAGCATTCCAATTTCAGTGAATTTCTTCCTCTCCTTCCCCTGCTTTTAATAATAGAAATAAGATGTAGCCCTACCAGCCTGCCTCAGCCTCCTCACTGCAGCCTTCCTTAGCAGATCTCCAGCTCCCCTTTTATAAGGCTCTTGTCTCTGCCAAACTCGATGGAGGGGCAGAAGGAGCACGGGCTTCACCAACACGGAGTCTGCCTCCACAAGGAAAGCCAAGGAAGAGTCAAGAGACAAAAATCAAGTCCAATAAATCATAGAATCATTAAGGTTGGAAAAGACCTCTTGAGATCCAACTGTCAACCCAACACTACCATACCCACTAGACCATGTCCTGAAGCGCCACATCTACACATTTGTTGAACCCCTCCAAGGATGGGGACTCCACCACTGCCCTGGGCAGTCTGTTCCAATGCTTAACCACTGTTACAGTAAGGAAAAATTTCCTAATATCCAATCTAAACCTTCCCTGGTGCAACTTGAGGCCATTTCCTCTCATCCTAGAGGACATCCTAAAGGTGCAGATGCAGGAAAGTGTGTTTAAGCACAAAATTTCTCCCGGGAGTCACCGGGACAGCTCGTGCGCTGAGCACACATGTGAGTGCTTTGCTGAACCTGGGCCAAAATGCAGTTCTTCTTCATGAATGCGGGCCAGATCCTGTAGCACTGAATAACAGCAATGAGCAACATTTATTCACACAAGTGGTCTCTGTGGAGAAGGGCTGCCAAGTCCCAGCCCTGGATGATTTTTTTTCTTTAGCAAGCAGCCAGAGCAGAGCTCCATATGGCAACGCCGACTCCTCACTCAGCAGCTTGCCTGCTGCCAGCTCCTCCGTGGAAATGGCCCAGAGAGGCAGAAATGTTCCAGCCCAACCTTCGTGTTACAATTACCTTTAAAAAACTGCCAGATAAATTCCTTAAAAGTCTTCCAGGGGGTTTCTTCTTCCTGTGGCTGCCTGTACGATCGTGGTCCTGGCTGTGGCCAGTGATGTTCTTGCACCTGAGCCATTCCCAGGTGAAGACATCTCCCAGGGTATGTCCAAAGAATGCCCATCCTGAGTGCCCAGCTCCATGGCACATCCCAAGCCAGCCACAGAGGTGATGGACTAGCAGGAAAAGCCTCTTACACTCTTCAGGCAACCTGGCCTTAATGTGGAGCTTAAGCTTGTGCAGGGACACATCTCTGATAGCCCTTCCCAGTTAATGCACACACAGGAGAGATTTAGGAGGGGTTCAGGAGTGGTCGGGTACAGAGATGGATGCCTTGGTGCCACCATGCAGCTCACATCCAGTAACACTCTTGCTCCAAGACAGTCAAAATTGGGCAGAGCTGAACAGGAGACCTCCATTCTCACCAGCCTCCCCTGCAGCTCTCCCCAGAAGCTGGAGGTCTCCTGATACCTCGTCTTGGTAGCTTTTCTTCCATTAAAACACACACAGGAAGATGCAATCACCTTCAGCCACAGGTGCTGCCCTTGCCCAGTGCCACCATTCATCCCTATCCTCCTGAAAATTACTGCAGCCAAAGGCTGGGTGCACCCAGAAGCTCCTGCTGAGGACTGACAGCAGCAACCACAGCCAGAAACCCCTTGTCACAGCAGAGGCTTGGCACAGGGCCCTCGCCAACCCCAGTGCCAGCTGCACCAGCTATGAGGACCTTCCAGGCACTGTGGGGACCCTGCCTGAGCCTCTCAGCACTGCAGGGAACCTGCAGCAGAGAGCAGCAACCACCCATCCAGGGTCCTGCAGTCATCCCATGCTGTCTCCACCCTTCACCACCCGCTCTTCCGAGGCGGTGTGCACATGCAATTCCTCACAAAGATCCATAACAGGAGCTGACACTTCACAAAGATCTCCAAAGGTGCTGAGCACAGCACTTCAGAGATGTAGCCAGCAACAACTGGCAGCAGTCAATGGGGAGCATGACCATCACACATCCCTCACCACCAGCAGCTGCTCCCCACCACCTCCAGCACAGCCCTTGGTGCCATCACCCTCCTCATAGGGTCTGGACATACAGCAAAGCCAGCAGCGACACTAGAGCAGCAAGAGCCACCTCAGTACCTAATATACATGGGCTTAACTCAGCCACGGTGAGACCTGCTGAGCACCCAGGCAGGATTAGGCCCAAGGCAAGGCTAGTGGTGAGCCCAGGTTAGGTGTCTGGAACCTTTCAGCATCCCCACAGCCTCACCCCAGCATGAGCGTGTGCGGTTACTGCCAAATCGATATGTGCGTCTTCCTGGTAAATAATTGTGTCAGTGGGACGTTAATGGTGCACAGCGCTCGTGGTGTCAAGGCTTTTTTTTTCCCCCTCTTCTTCAGCAAAGCAAAGTCATTCATTTTCCTCCCTCCTTCCCCCCTCAAACGCACAGAATGGGCTCCAGACCCACCTCCTGCAAGGAAATGAGAACCAGCCCCAGAGGATCACCCAGCAAGAAGCCTCTGTTTGGAGATCTGACGCCTCTTCAAAGCTGGGGGAGCAAATGGGCTCCTACCTCCGCTGATTTATGAAGAACGTCTGCGTCACCGATGCGGGGGAAACGCTTAAACGCTACCAGAGGGAAGGGGGATCGAGCGCTTGCCGCCCGCGCTTCGGGGGCCGCACCGAGGAACGCCTCCATTTATTACAGATTGTTTTCATAGAATTTGATCTAGAATCTATTTTGAAGGAAAACAAACATCCTCCCGACTGCCGTCCCCGCTGCTGGATTATTTGCTCGCTAGCAAAATAAACGCCCGGTGTGGCAGCGCCGGGACCGGCTGATGGCAGGCGGGACGTGCCAAAGGTGGCTCTCGAACAGCACGTGGCAGCAGCCGGCCTGGGACTGTGTCTCCACATGCGAGGAGACGCTGGGGAAGCAGGTGGCTTGCCCGTGCTGGTGGGCAACGGCCAACATCCCCTCAGCTGGAGGCAGGAGCCAAGCCAGAGCCATGGGCAGCACCCCAGGAAAGGCCGGAGAAAGGCTCGATGAAGCCATGGGCATGGCCCAGGAGCGTGGTCTGAAGCTGTTCGTTTCCTTCTCCCCATGTTGAAAAATTTGGTGTGTAAATTGTTCTAAGTTACATCTGCGTGGTTTTAATTTGTGCTGATGCCCCGCTGTTATTTATGCTCTTGAAATATAGCCGTAGGCACATGTATAGCATCGCACTCGTGAAATACAGCCCACTGCTTATAGTGTTTATTGATCAGGGCAGTAAATAATTCCAACAAGCACAACTCATCCAAGTGAGCAGAGGACACAGCCGAAGGCTGCCCATCTGCCAGGGCCTAACGCCCATCCCAGGGCTGGCAGGATTGCACCAGGGCTGACAGAGCTGCTCCCAAAGCACTCTTTTTCATCCAAAAAGTGAAGCCAGAAGCGCCAATGCAGCTCCCAGGTGGGTCTCGGTGGCAGCTGTGCCCTGGACTGGCACCGGGCTCCCAGCCAGGATGGCCAGTGCTGTGGGGACATCCCTGGGGACACAGGATGCAGCCCTTTGCCCACCGTGGGATGCTCCCAGTTAACACCAGAAGGGCAGGGACAGACAAAAAGCAACTGCTCGACTGCATCCAAGCTGGAGCAGAGGCACCCGAGGGACATGCAGCCACCCCAGGAGCTGGATCTCCACAGCACCATGTGCTCCAGGACAGCCAGGAGGCCACTGCTAGAAAGAAAAGCTCTCTGCAAGGATCTTTCCTTGGTTTGATTGGACCACGCCTGTGGAGAAGAGGAAGGCAGTACCTAACAACCCTGCGTATAAGCAGTTGCTCGACTAGCATAGTTAATTTCTGTGGAATTTATTCAATGTCTGGATTCTTGCCCTTTTTCCAGGGGAAGAAAACAGTGGGCTCTGCACCATACTGTCCATGCAGAACTGTGTGTCTCAGCTGCCCTGAGTGTTCCCCTGGAACCTCCCCTTGTCCTGCAGCAAGAGAGACCCGGGCAAGCAAAGCACAAGGCTGGATAGATTTAGCGTTGCTACACTGGGACTCATTTATCTTAGCTCAAAGCCGACACCATCCTCAAGGGCAGGAGCTTAACAAGCAGAGTAGGAAGATCTGAACCAGATCTTGACCTGCTCTCAATCATGCAGCTGAGCTGAACCAAACAAGGTTGATTTATGCCAGCAAGGGTCCAGTCTCAGACTCAAATTCATGCCCAGCTCCCAATGCCACCAGCGTTGCTGGAGCTGCCTGTGCACGCCGGGCAGAGCTCATCCCACTAACACCAGCTCTTCCAGCAGCTCCGGGATGGTCAGCAGCCCAGCGCAGAGCCGTGACACCAACACTCAGACAGTGGGACACACACACCAAGACATTGTACCACTGACCTCAGCATCCTGCCTCATCAGCAGCCTTAAGAGTCTCGCAGTAAAATAAAGACCCTCAGAAGGGGACGTGCTGCGGCAGACACTCCTCAGGGTTTTGCACGGCTGCCCATCACCGTGCACCTTAAACATGGTCTGGTTTTAGGAGAGACCCTCAGCACCACACGGTACCTACAAGACCATCCCAACAGGCACTCACAGGCAACCCCTCTTGGCTTTGCTGCAAAAATACAACTTCCAGCAAAGATAATCTTGCATGAAACTTGTGTCTCAGCCTCACAGAAGCTCCCCGATCAGGGCCTGGAGCAGGTTAGAGTGGAGCTGTGCAAACCTGCAGACCAGGAGTGGATTTTGTGCAGGGGTCCTCTTGTGCTGCCTGCCTGGGTCACCCTGCACACAGGGCACCTGCAGCGCCCCCACATCCTCTGCCAACACTGGGGCTCTGCACCTCGCAGCGTCCCCTGACTCTGGCCAGGACAGCAGCCACGGGGCTGTTGCAGGGACATCTCCAGCAACGCTGCGAGCTCTGGCCTTGCTGATCCCAGTTCATCTCCAGGCAGCGTCACAGGCAGCATGGAACAAAAGGCTTCTTTCATCAGCTTTGCTAATTTTTACCCTGAGGCGAGCGTGATACCCTGACAGCCTCTCACCAGGGGACAGCTCCTTCCAGTTTAGCTGGTCACTGTCCAAAAAGGGCGAGCACTATCTGAGACACCCTGGAAACCAAAGAGTGATCCCCAGCTCTGGGCAGCACAAGCTGTCAGGTAGCTCTTCCTCCAGCCAAGGCCCCCACTTTGCCCCGCTCCTGTGCGCACCAGGAGCCTTTTGCCTTCCCAGGCTCCCCCCAGATCTCTCTTGCTCCACAGACACAGAGGGACATGGCAGCAGACACCCACTGGCCCCATCTCCTAAGGTGCCCTCAAGCTCAGCACCTTTCCACCATCAAGGAACCTTCTGCAGCCCCAAGGAGCTGCAACATCTTCCACCTCCTGCAAAACACCCCAGCTCTCTTCCAGGGCTCAAGACAAGTCCCCTCTGGAGAGATGCCCCCATGCACCCTACATTGGCAAAGTGGGGGGACCAGCACCCCAAACCCCACAGACACTGAGCAGAGCCTCCTCACCTTGGCCCACTCCCCAGGTCAGAGCTCCTTGCCAAGCTCAGACTTGGATCTAGCAATAGACTTTTGTTCTTTGGCTCACGGATCCTGAAAACAAGGGCTTTAATCATGGCTTGCTTTTATGTGCCGAGAGCCAAAATCGTCTTGTTAAATACAGTAAGTGATCAGTGCTCGCAGGAAAGAACGTTTCAATGACTGCTTGTGTGGGTAATTATTTCAGGCTTGCCTCTCTTCCCCTCTTGAGAAAAATTACGGAATGTGGAAATTATTGCGAAGCCTCTCCAGACTTGGAATGTTTTCTGCCAGTTCCAGGCTCTCGCTCTGGGCAGCACTTCAGCCTCTGCCTACGTTTTGCTGCCTGGTTGTCCACTGTCCCGCTCACCAACGAGCACTGGGATGACATCCTCCGCAAGCAGGTACGCTACTGGATTTAGCCCAGACCAGTCCAAATAAACCTGATACCTGTCCTAAAGGCAGTAGGAGTCTCTGCTCTGCCAGCTTTGGGGTGAGCCTGTCCTCTGCCTGAGCACAGCACATCTGCACCCATCAATCCAACCCAGAAAACGCTGATTTTATGGGTTCTTTCCCCAATTCTGCATGTGAGTGGCAGCCATGGATCCGTGCTTGAGATTCCCGGCTGTGCTGTGGCCCCAGCACCAGGCAGGAGCCCTTTTCCCCCAGCACTTCTCTTCCAGTCCTCTCCAACATTACACTAAAGTTGCCTTTTAGCTTTTATTGTGATTTTTTCCAAAGATTAAAGAGTGGAGGGAGCCCCAGCACTAACCTGGTCATTGCAGTTGGCAGGGTGGGGAACATGAAGCTCACAGAAGCTCACAGAAGCTCACAGAAGCTCACAGAAGCTCACAGAAGCTCACAGAAGCTCACAGAAGCTCACAGAAGCTCACAGAAGCTCACAGAAGCTCACAGAAGCTCACAGAAGCTCACAGAAGCTCACAGAAGCTCACAGAAGCTCACAGAAGCTCACCACATACCTTCACCTTGCCAGACACTTCAGGGGTAGCTTTGACCTCCTGTACCTATCCCCAGCCCTCCCCACAACCCGGCCACAGCCTCAGCACTGGTTCCTGGCACCGATGTCCACCCCAGCGCTGGATCTGGGACTCCCAATCCAGTGTTTGCATGTGCTGGGGGCGAGACCATATTGTCCCCTCCCAGAACCAGTGATGCCACCAGCACACTTCCCTCACCACTCTAGTGCTGCAGAAGCTGCATTAGATACTTGGGTGTTGCAACCAGGTCAGAGAAAGGGGCTTTTTCTCTCCCTCCAAGTGCAGAGGGCTCCATGTCCTCTCCTCCCAGGCATGGTCCCATTTTTCTTTCCCTAATTTTTTGGGAGGCTGGGGAGCAGTGGGCTGGAGACCCATCACCTACACACAGGGCCAACAGGAAGGGAGACCTTCCTGAGGAGCATTGCTTCTAAACCACTCCAGTATGGCAAGGCAACGTCAACCAGCTGGGAAAACACCCTAAAAACCCTTAATTTAAGTCTGGCTGTTGCACAAGCCCCTTTCCCACCCCCACCAGAAGCATTTCCCAGTTCACTGGGCCTCTCCCCTGCTGCCCTCCATTCCTCACACTTTCTTTCCTGCTGGCATCTGTTGGCAGCACACTGCAGCATGTCCCTCCAGCAATCAGCCTCTTCATCACCTGGCCATGGTCTGCACCACCCCTCACCAGCCATGGTAGAAATCATGGAATCATAGGTGTTGGAAGGCACCTCTGGAGATCATCTCATCCAACCCCCCTGCTCCAGCAGGTCACCCAGAGCAGGGGACCCAGGATCGTGTCCAGGTGGGTTTGGAATCTCTCCAGAGAAAGAGACTCCACAACCACTCTGGGCAGCCTGGGCCAGGCTCCAACACCCTCACACCAAACAAGTTTCTCCTCCTGCTCAGGTGGAACCTCCTAGGTATGGATGGGTGCTAAACCCAGTAGATTGGTCACAAATAAATAATTCAGTTAATTATTTCAGTAACTACTATGTTCCTAAAAGGCTCTTGCTGCCCGCTCACAGGCTTCCAGAGGGGCTGAGCACATGGGCTGTGCTCACCTCACCCCAACCCCAGTTAAACCAGTAAATAACCTCACCCAACATCAGCCCAACTCACTGCAGCATTAGACGCAAGCACCACGTGCTCTGGTTTCTTCATCACAGTCACAGATCCTGGAGCTGCCTACACCTGGTGGTGGTTATTTGTGCCCCCATGTGGGATCCAGCCCACGCTCTACATGACTTGGAAGCCACCACTGGGCACCTGGTTGCAATTATGGCAGCCTCTCCCAAGGCGTGGGCATTTTCTTGTCTGTGGGGAAATACGGCATGAGTTTGTTGTGTGCATTGAGATCATGTCAAGATGAAAACCAGAGCAGAAGCCAAAAGAGTTGGAAAACGGAACAGTGTGAGGGGACACACATGTCCCGTCTAAGAGGTCTCCGTGCTGACCAGGAAAGAGGCCACGACAGTGGGCCCTGCAGCAAGAAGCATCATGGCTCTGGACATCCTTGAGCATGGGATGAGGCAGAGGTTCGCAGGCAATGCTGTCAGCACTGTGACTCATTTCACCAGGAAGCGTGGCCATGTCCTGCAGGAACAGCCCCAGCCCTGCTTGCTGCCCCACTCCCACAGAGCCACTGGCCCCCATCATACACCAAACAAGCACCAGTGGTCCTAGGGTGAGCACTCAGATCCCCAGGGAGATGCGGGACTGCACCACAGGACAGACAAAGCTCCTCTTGGAGACCCCAAGCACAAGCACCAGAAACCTTGAGATGCACCAGCAGCCACAGACACTCCCTGAGCACTGCTGCATGCGGCCACTCTGCTGCATCCCCAAACACCACACTGTCATAGAATCATTTTGGTTGGAAAGGATCTTTAAGATCATTGAGTCCAACCAAGCACTACCACATCACCACTAACCCATGTCCCTCAGCACCAAATGTCCATGGCTTTAAAACCCCTCCAAGGATGGGGATTCCACCACTGCCCTGGGCAGCCTGGGACAGCCCTTCACGACACTCGACATGAAGAAATTGTTCCTCATCTTCAACCTAAACCTCCCCTGGTGCAGCTTGAGGCTGGTTCCTCTTGTCCTGTCTCTTGTTCCTTGGGAGAAGAGCCCAACCCCACCTGGCTCCAACCGCCTTTCAGGGAGTTGTGCAGAGCCAGAAGGTCTCCCCTGAGCCTCCTTCTCTCCAGGCTCAACACCCCCAGGTCCCTCAGCTGCTCCTCACCACACTTGTGCTCTAGACCCTTCTCCAGCTTCGTTGCCCTTCTCTGGACACACTTCAGCCCCTCAATGTCCTTCTTGGAGTGAGGGACGCAAAACTGACCCCAGGATTCAAGGTGCAGCCTCCCCATTGTTGTCATTGGAGCCCTCCCAAGCCACACAAAGGATTCCCAACCTCCCCAGCAGCCCTCTCCATCCCTTACCATCCAGCTCCTGCTCCTCACTGGTCCCTCTGCACCCTCCACAACCAGAGCAGATCTGGTTGCTCCAGAAGACGCCAGCCCACTCCACCCTCCCACATTTATAGCCCACAGGTGGCAAATGGCCCCAGCAGCACGAGCCCCACCTGGGGACCACGGCATGGGGCAGGTGCAGCTGCAGGCACCCAACAGGCAGGGAATGGGATGGATGGGGTGTTTTCAGGGAAAAATGTGGCTTTCCCTGCCACAGGTAGTAAAACATTCCCAGGGCACACCAAGGTGAGATGTGTAATTATGAACCAGCTCTGCTGCTCTCCTGCATCTCCAGGCTGACACAAAGCCAGGAAAGTTGTAATTTCTTCATCTTGCAGCTTTTTTTCCCCACCCTATTTTTGTTCTTTCCCTTCTGTCCTCCTAAATTTGGTATAAGAGAAAAAGGAGTAAATAAAAATTTTGGAAAGCTCTTGCAATGCTGCTCTGCCCAGCTTATGGGGTGGTTGGGATGGAGGGGGAGGCACAGCGACCACAACACTTTGAAGAGCTGGATTTTCAAAACAAAGACAGGCTTAGAAATGGAAACTTTGGTTAACTGAGATGGGGATGAAAACTTCCATCTGACCCTTGGCAGCAAAGCTGGATCTCTTCCTTTTTCTCACTAGTCCTCGGCTCTTGGGGAGATGGCCCAAGAGCCGTGTTGTGCCTCTGCCAAGGTGCGAGCTGACACCTTCAGTCCATCAGCTGCTGATTTTTCTTAAATCTCCTTTTTCAATTAGGTGGCTGAGGCAGCGATGGCAAAGGCAGTTTCTCCTCTGGATAGACATGAGGAGAACATGTTGCCCCATCACAGCTGGTGAGGGGAACCCACCTTTGCCCATGGCAGGGAGGTTGGAACCAGGTGATCTTTAAGGTCCCAACCTTAAACCCGACCCAAACCATTCTATGATTCTATGACCCTGGGGAGCAAAACATCATGGTGGAGAACTGCTTGGTGAGCACAATGATTTTCAAGGAAGTGCTGCTGGAGCGATGCCCACCCTTCCCATGCCCCAGCCCTTCCCTTGCATGCCAACTGGAACCAAAACCCCCATGATGTTGGGTGGACCCAGGCACAGGGCAGCACGAGTGGGACGTGGGTGCTGCAGGTGACCGGGGAGCAACGCGGTGCAGATCCCAGCAGAGCTGCTTCAGTTGGAAGCATATTGCTCCTCTGGGACTCTTGAAAGCAATAGAAACAACCCAAAATGTTGCCGTGGTGGACATCAGCCTGTGCTTGTGCGAAGAGCTTTCGTCGCGGGCACCTTCCCCCTTCCTCTCCAAAGCCCCTTTTATTGTCTTGATCTAATGAAGTGCAGACTTCACCTGGACAGACCCATAAGTGGCTCCTCTCGGAGGCAATGAATACAAATACTTGACCTCATGAGCTGCGGGGCAGCAATTAGTTTAAGCAGGGGGTTTGTGTAACACTTCAAAAGTCTTAATCCGTGCGGTCAGCCCTGGCACGGTCTTTGCCAGAACCTATTGAGTAGTCTTAATGAGTCTGCAAAGCAAGCTTTCAATACATTTTGGGTCGCTTCAGATGCTTTAAATGGCATAGTCTATATGGTATTGTGCGGCTTTGGAAAGGCCCGGGCTTTAAAAAAGTATGGTTCCCTTTCACAGGGCAGACAGAAACCATCTTTAGAGCCGGGACCCTCAACGTTTTGCATATCAATATGGCTGGGGCTGAATGCAGTCACTCAGCTGAGAAATAGGATCACTATCAGCGTTTCCAGGCTTTCACAGGCACTTGGGAAACTTTAAAGCCCTTGGTGGAGAATAATTTGGTCCAATGTCGTGGCTGGAAACAAAACCTAAACAAGCAGAGCGCAGTCCATCACGCGGAGCTGCCAGCGAGGCTGACAAGGGGCTCCAGCCGCTCCGACATCCAACCCCCAGCAGGATGGGTCCCGGGGGGACACGGCCGGGGGGGACCCTGCACTGGGCATGGGGTGCTGAGCCCGTCCCAGCCACGGCTGCGTCGCTCCGAGGGCTCTGGGATTTCAACCAGCAGAAAAACTGTCCTGATTTCATCTCTTCTTGCTATTCTTTTATATCCCAGTTTCTTAGTACCGGCCATGAAGCCCTCAGGGTCTGGCACGACACCAGTGGCATCTGTGTCCGACACTGGTGGCATCTGTGTCCATGCCCCGGTGCCTCTCGCACGCATGGACCAACACCAGGATGCCCACGCAGAAACAGGCAGCTGTTTGCATTTAACTCTGACATCTCATTAAGCCCATCCCCACATGTCGCTTGTCCCAGCAGTGACCAGTTGAGCCCAAAGGCTGAACTGGGCCAACTGAACCTCAGCCACTGCTCAGCACCTGGGGACAGAAATCAGGCGTCACCTCCACGGGGCACAGAGGAGGTGCCAGCAGCCAGGACATGGGAGCGGGAAGGGCTGTGCAGGGTAAAGCACAATGTGTCGGCGTAAATCTGGGAGCAAAGGGGCTGGTGCTTCTTCTGCATCCTAGAAGGTACCTGCCATGTCCACCACCAGCAGCAGTGGGAACAGGTGACGGCACGGCTGGTAGGACAGGCTGGGCAGGACCATCAGCTGCCAGTGATGGAAGAAAGGGCCAAAGCATATTTGCAAACAATGCAGGGCCTGAGGGCTCTTGAAAACACATAATTAGCTCATTAAAGAGACAAATACATGTCACTAATAAGATATAGGAGGTTAATTAAATGTTTTCCCTGTCTTTAATTAAGGGAAAACTAGTTAATTCAGATTAAACTAATTTCTGCAGCCTCCCCTGATGGCCCTCTGCAGCCCCAGATTTGAAAATCTATTGAGATTGTTGAAGTGAAAGGTCAGAGTTTGGGGCTTTTATCTGCTGTGCTTGGGTGAATTCGGGGTATTTTCATCCTCAGAGTCAGAAACATCCTGACTTATCATCTGGGATACTCACAGAAGACAAGGAGGATGTGATACACAACTCCCTCTCTGTAACCCCAGACCTGGTGTTTATTTAAAACCACTGCCCTTGATTGTTTTTCTTAACTAGGAAATTTCCCCAGGCTATTTTCTGTCTGCAAAACTTAACCCACACGTGGGGTCTGCAGCTTGGCCGGCCTCACCCATCGCTCAGCACCAGAATTTGAGTTACAGCCCCAGAGACCGACCGGTTTCCAGAGCTTTTCTTGTGGCTGGCAGAGCCCTCGTCCCCACGCACACACACCCATCCACGCACCCACACGCTCCCGCTCGCCACCCAGCACAGTCCCGGTTAATATAGATTAGCAAGATTTATGTGGAAGAATATTTAATCTGGTCAGGGAGGGGAGAGGGGGTCATCTGTGGTTTTATTTCTTAAATATTTCTCTCTACTCCAGAAGGGTTCGTTTCTCGCCAGAAAAGGTCCGATATAAATTAGAACGAAGGAAGGAGGTTGCTGGTGGGGCTGCCACGAGCATCCCTGGACCACAGCAGCCACGAGCATCCCTGGACCACGGTCCTGGCTCCGCACAGTGCCGGGCAGCCCAGGTCCCAGCACGGCGGTGTTCCTTGTGGATGGCTCAGTCCCACCCGAAGTCCTGCCCTGTCATCTGATAAAACTTCATGTTGAAGGGTCTGTAAAACTCCCGCAGGCGCTGGACCACCTGCCCATCGATTCTGGGGTGCGGCCGCCCCTTGGATTTCCCCAGGCAGCGGGGCTTGCTGCCGCCCTCCGGCTTCTTCAGGCAAGGAAAGCCCTTGGTCTCATTAAAATAGAAATGTTTGTCCGTCACCACCCTCTCGAGACCCAGAAAGTCTTGGACACGGCCCATCTCCCCAGCCGGGTCACTGACAAGCCTCTCCCCACTGACGAAGAGGAATTTGGAGAGGGGGAAGTACTGCAGCCAGTTGTCCAGGTGCTTGGCGTAGATCCCGATCCTCACCGCGCTCCAGCTCGTGTCGATCAGTCCTGTGCTGACGTTTTTGAAGGCCAGGGCCTGGAAGCTGGGGATGGTGGGGTTTTTGGAAAGCGTCTGCGTGTAGTCTGAGATGGCCCGGGTGACTGGGTTCCTCACCACCACGATCAGCTTCGTGTCCCGAGACATGTTGTAGATGCGCCGAGGAGCCTCCTTGGTGACGAAGTAGCTGGGGGTCTTCTCCATCGTGATCTGCCCCTCCAGCGTCCGTGGCATCAGGCTCCTGGAGAGAGAAAGGGACATGGTCAGGGCTTGGGGCACGGCTGCTCTGACCTGATGCTGCGACGGGGACAAGTAGGACCAAACCCCAAAGCTCAGCCAGAAGTGCCCAGGAGCTCCTCAAATGTGACGGCCTCTATCCTTCCCCTCCTGCCAGGCAGGGACACCCCACCAGTCATATCCTCATCTTCAAATGCCTTCCTAGGAGCCGCCCTGCCCAAGTCTCTCCTTTCCTCACCTTATCTCAGCCTTCTCTTCATCACTCCCAGGGTTGTCCCCAGGAAGAGACTCCCTGTCACTACCCCACCAGCAGCACCATCCAGAGGACACTTGCAGGTTGTTGATCCCCCTCGAGGTCCTGACCCTGTTCCCAGCCCCCAAAATCCCTCCTCCTTGTCCATCCCAGGGAGTTTCAGTGACACCTTGACATGTGGTTTTTGGGGATGGGGCTGGTTTCCATCCCAGCCTCTCAGTGACTGCATGTCCTGGAGGTGCCGACTGGCCACACTGGGATGCAAAGAGGAAAAATCTCATCACTGGGGTGTGCACCATGGGGGCTAAGCCCAAGCAGCGGCTCGGGATGGAGGTGCCCACCAAGGCTCTCACCTCCTCTGCCTCCAGACAGCAAGGAGTTAAGACCAGAAAAAGACTGTTTCCTTTTTTTTTAAAAAAAAAAGGCAGAAACCCTCTCAGGGCCTGGCCATTGTACTGTGTAAAATTCACTGCCCTGATTGTTCCCTTGTGCACTTTAATGAGGCATTAATTGCCAGAGAAATTACCCAGGCATGTCACCCTATGAGGAGAGCCAGGGGCTGAAGAGTAGGTCTCCCTGCCACCAGTGCAGGCACCTGCCCCAGAGCCCCTCATGTCTCCCTTCTTCTTGGAGGTGGACACATCTCCTCTGGCCATCCTGGAGAAGAAGGGACTTGGTTTCCCAACAGCAGAGCCTCCCCGAGCCAAGACCATGGGTCCAGCTCACGGGTCGCTGCAGGCACGGCACCAGCATGGCTCACCAACACACAATGCCACCCCAAGCTCCTGCTGCTTCCCTTGCTGGCAGACGTGCCAGGGGACTGGCAGCTCTCACTGCTTCATCCAAACCACGTCCCACCAGCTCACTCCCATGGCACCCCACACAGGAACCCTCGCCAACAGACCCCACGTGGATGCAGAGAAGGAGCTCACTCTTCATGGGGCTCATCCGCAATCAGAACAGCTTCATTTCCTCTGTGCTGTCACAAGCCACGGTCCCCATTCCCTCCGTGGTGCTTGGGGTGACACACACAATCCCAGCCACGTAAACCAGAGGAGCCTCTGAGCTGGCAGCTCATTCTGCTCAGGGCACAGCAGCGTTCTGCTCCGGTGCTGAGGCTCAGCCCTGCTGTCCACCCAACCCACACGGTTCTCCTTGCTCTGGGTCTGCCTTTCAGAGCTTTGCTTAATACTGTGGGAAACGACCAAACCTTTTCCATCGTTCTTCTGACATAGAAACTACATGTCTGGGTGTACATAGAAATACATCTACAGAGTCAGAATGTCCTTTGGTCCCACCCAGGGCTTCCCTTAGCAGATGGCAGAGCACTTAACCCAGCAGGCAAGTGCTGGTTTGCAATGGGAAACCAAGGCTCCAAGCACAGACGTGGCTTCTGTGGGAGCTGCTGTGGAGATGCCTACATTCATCCAGCCAAAAACCACAGAATCATAGAATTGCTTTGGTTGGAAAAGACCTTTCAGATCATTGAGTCCAACCGTTCCCCCAGCACTGCCAGGTCACCACTAACCCCTGGCCCTCAGCACCACATCTCCACGGCTTGGAAACCCCTCCAGGGATGGGGACTCCACCACTGCCCTGGGCAGCTTGGGACAGCCCTTCACAGCCCTTGCCAGGAAGAAATAGTTCTCCATGTCCAGCCTAAACCTCCCCTGGCACAACTTCAGGCCATTTCCTCTTGTCCTATTGCCAATATTCACCCTCCTGACACAAAATCACTTGTATGGGTCAGCAAACACCAACCCAAGCTGCTCCACACCCAGAAGCACACCAGGATGAGCTCCAGGGATCTGGAGGTCTCTTGGAAAATGTACCAATACCTGAATATTATATGTGACAAGGATAAAATAAAGCAAAAGAATCAAGTCTAACCTAGAGTTTTCACTCAACTGAGAGAGCTGGAACCGGACAGACTCCTTCCTACAAGGACTTTCCATTTTGCCTGAACCTGGAAGAATCCTGGTTTTGAAACTCGAGGTTCCCCCTGAGGTCTCCCCTGCACCCCTGGGGCTGAGGAAGCCCATGCAAGGACCCAGAAAACTCCAAAACCCTGCTCCACATCCCTGCAGGAATGCCGGCAGAGCAGGAGGATGAGGATGAGGATGAGGATGAGGATGAGGATGAGGATGAGGATGAGGATGGGCTGCCGGCTCTCGGCAGCGGCACTGTGGGGCAGGACGGGGTGTTGCCCGATGGAAGCAGGGTCCCGGCAGCAGCCAGGGCTGTGCTGTGGGGAAGCCAGGGCTCTGCCCAGCACCATCTGTTCCTTATGTAATGGGAAAAGGCTTGAGGTTTTGGAGTTTTTTTCCCCTGGACGCAGGAAAGAACACTTTATTAAAAGCATTTGCTGGGCCCCGCACAGCTCCCCTCCTCCAAACAAGCGGCAAAAGCCACTTGTGGCTTTTTTTTCCTCCTTTTTTTTTTTTTTTTTGATATTGCCCACGTTTTCAGAGCCACTTCTCATCCCCGGTGTCTCCACCCAGCAGCCCAGTCCCTCCATGTGGCACCAGCAGTGCTTGGGCGGGCGGATGCCCTTTGGGGGTACCTGTACCCTGAAGCAGCCATGGGTGGTTTCTCCAAGCTTTTCAGCACCTTTTCCCCCTGTTTCCAAAGTCCTGTGCTGGGCTTCCTGTTGGGAAGCACCTTCCCAAGGCAGGATCAGGCCCTTGCACCCCACACCCCATCCCCTCCCGGTCGTGCCCAACCAGAGCCAAGCAAAAACCAACTGCCCATCTCCGAAAGCTGCTGGTAGCACATCTCCAACCTGCTGCTTAGGCTTCCCCCCACCAACCAAGTGTGTTTAACTCTAATTATGGTCAGAAACCTGCCGTAGGGTTTGCCAGGCTGCTTCTGTGGGCGTCTTGTTGAGGCTTTTCTGCAGCACTTCCCCGGATACCATCGGGATTTCTGCACAGCAAAACCTTCCTTGTGCTGCTCGCCCAACCCTCTCTCAGCAAACACGGACTGAAGACCTAAATCGGTTCCTCTCCTCGACAGGCGATAAAATGTTTATTATCAAACACTTGGGATGACGTGATCCGAGAGCCTGGAGAGCCCATCTTAAACCAAAACATCCCTTTTCTCAGCCTCTGCTCCCCAAACTGGTTGTACCCAAGCACAGGGATTCGTGGTTGTGCTCCGCTTTCGTAAAACATGGTGGTTTGGGTTTGCTGCAGTTGCCATCGCCGTGTAGCTGAGGGCATCTACAGCTTTTTTTCCAATGGGAATGGAAGAGGCAGAACCCCCTATAGTCTGGACACCACTGACTTGGTTTTAAACCCTTGATCCCACGCTCGGATTCACCAGCCGCTGGGATCAGGGTGGAGGAGCTGGGTCCCAACATCCTCCCAGGACCACGTTGAGAACCTCAGCAGCCTCCCAGCAGTGAATCATGCAACGCCTCCTCTTCCTCCGCAGCTCAAGCACTCCCAGCTGCCTCCAAGACAATGACGCTATGTCACATTTTCATTAACTCCCTAATACTTCCCCCTAAATTACGCTGGTTAATTATTGATAACCCCCCTCTCCCTCCAGATCTGGCTTAAACTGGCAAAGAGCAGACCAGGCTTCTGTTACACTCCCCTTTAGTCCAAGCATTGGAAACTTTAATTGAATTTACAGTTAATTGTTACTGACCTTAAGGAAGCACCTCGGGAATGTTAAGCATCGCCTCCAGGTAGGCGACACTGCAAGGAGGGAGCCTTGGAGAGAATTTGTATTTCAAGAGGAGACCACGTGCCCAGGCGGAGAAATAAAACTGGTTTAGCTCTCTGTGAAGCTGATGAATTTAGTAACACACCTGGCATTTCAGAGGCATCAGAAATGGGATTTCCTCTGCAGAACTATTAAATATGTGAAGTTGTTAAGGCTTAAAGAATCACAAAATCATGGAGAGGGATGGAAAATGCCCCTCATCTACTCCAAAGCCTCCCAGGAGCTGTTTCACTCATAGTCTCACCCAGTTTTCCTTTCCACCCACCCCGCTGACCCATCCCCGTGCTCCTCCCCCCCTCCAAGCTGTGGTACCCGGCGGGCGATCCCTGTACCACCCAGTACCCGGCAGCTCCCGTCTCTAACATCCCCTAACTGCTCTCCGAGGTGCATTTCCAAGGGCTGCTGGACCTCTCTGAGACACCCCCTCTATTATAGGCAATGGGAAATTGCAGATTAGGGCTGTGCTCCCAGGGGCCCTTGTTTAGATTAATTACCTCCTCTGTTGAGGTAGCGAGATGCAGTAACTTACAGCCCTGATAAAAGTGCAGAAAGCTGCATTAAACTAGAAGCAGCTCTAGGAGGCAGGTCATCAAAGCAGGCTTCAAAAAAGCCCGGGCCAGCAGAACTTTCCAGGGTTAATTGGTTCACGATTCCTTGGTTCCGGGATGATTTTGTTGCAGACGAAGGAAAACTCCTCCCAGTACCCAGCTGAGAGCATAAAGTAATCGTAGAATCATTTAGGGTGGAAAAGACCTTTAAGATCATCCAGTCCAACCATAACCCTACTCTACCAAGTCTGCTGCTAACCCGTGTCCCTCAGCACCACATCTCCACAGCTTTGAAACCCCTCCAGGGATGGGGATGGAGGACAACCTCGCAGATAATAAGCCTCCATCCCAAGAGCATCCCTGTGGGACAGGTTCTGCCCGCAATTCATCCCCCCCCCGCCAAAACTCCAGGCATGGGCGCAGATCCAACCTGTGCTAGGAGCCTGAAGGGAGGCTCCGAAACCCTGGATAAACCACAGGCGTGGGCGATGGGTGCCATCCAGACCAGTGCTTGCAGGTTCTATGTTATCACCAAAAGTGGAAGAGAAAAAGGGGGGAAAAAAGAAAACAAACCCCGCTCTCCATTATTATTAAAAAAAACCCCGAGCACTGACCAAAAAAGCCCCCGACAAAAGGGAGTGAAAGGCGAGGGGATTTCTGCTGGAGGGGGATATGGTTGAGAGCTTTCTGCAGGGCCAAAGAAAGTGACTCTTTCAAGGCGATAAGACGGGCGATGGGGTGACGTGGGGGGACAAAACCGGGCGGGCCAGCCCAGCTTAGCGCGGTGATGGCTCCGCTCACCCAGCCCAGCCTGGGGTACCCAGCACTGCCCGGCCGCGCTTCCCGGAGCCCTCCTCCCTCACAGGCCAGGCGAGGGGACAGGGCTCAATGGGGGACAGAACCCTTTTTGTGTAAATGTAAAACAGTTTGGAACCAGGAGAGGGGGGACAAGGCCTGGGACAGATTTATCCTCTCCAAGCAGACACCCGGTACCACCCGGATCTGCATATGAATCGCCCCACCAGGCTTATCTCACCCGGCGGGACAAGGCTGCCTTTGTGGCCCCACAGCAGCTATGAAGTTGTTAAACTGGAACCAGTTTTGTAGAATTCAAGATACCGGCCTTTTCCTTCGAGGCGGCTGAAATAGCAGCACCTTTGCTGGGAAGCAGGACGCGAGGAAGCAGCGATGATGGGGATAGAACGGTGGGAAGGGCAAATCCAGCCTTGTGTCCCTGCTCCCGGCTCTGCCAAGGAGACCTTGGCTGCTGGGGGGTCCCCAAAGTGGAGTGGGGGTCATGCATGGGCAGCCGTGCTTACCCCCCAGCCCAGACCCCTCCATCACCTCCTCTTCCCGGAGGAAGCACCGGGGCATCTGTTGAACCTCACGGAAAGCTGAACTCGCCCGGGAGCAAATTAGACCATGTTCCTTTTTATCCCTAATTACTGCACTGTTCCCCCTCTCCGTCCCCTTCGGAGGAGGCAGCGGGTCCTGCCAGCACCTCCCCGAGCAGGCAGAGCCCCCGGGCGCTTTCCATCCCAGGCTTGCCTCCATTATTTTTTATTCTTTCACCAATTCAAAAATGTGTAAATGAGGCCACGGCTTCCCAATCAGGCCTGGCCAGGAGCTAATTGGCTTTAAGCAGGGAAACCTGAATATGCTAATGATGGCAGTAACAAGCCTGTGATGCGCCTGGAAGGGGAGCCAAGCCCTCGGCTCAACGATCGGCTGACTCTGAGACACGTCAATTAACAACAAGGAAGATAATTTATTAATGCTCCCGTGCACCTCCCTGCCCTTTGCTCCTAATTACCGCTGGATACATGAAACATCGCGGAGGTTTACCGGGTCCTGCCGCAGCCCCGATCCCAGCCAAAGCATCCCCAAGCATCTCCTCCTGCCCCCAAGCAGCCCCTCGCCAGGGCAACAGCCCAGGACCGTGACTGGAGGGTCGCCAGCCAAGGCTAAGGACCCCAGAGCTCTCCCACCAGCAGACCATGGGGATCGGGGTCCCTGGGCTGGGTTCAGCCGGGTCAGGCTGCAGAAGAGGCTCAGAGAAGGGGGATGGGATGGGATGGGATGNCCTGGGCTGGGTTCAGCCGGGTCAGGCTGCAGAAGAGGCTCAGAGAAGGGGGATGGGATGTGGTACCACCAGCCAGGGCTGCTCCTGCAGGGTCCAAGCCCCAGCAGACCCTTCCCAAGGGGCTCTTGCTGGCTGCAGAGCCTGGCTGCTCCATCCCATGAAGGGCAGAGGCTGCAAAGCAGGGGGGAGGCAGCAGCAGGGGCTGTTGGGGGGGCTCTGGGAAGGGCCAGGAGCTGGGGAATTTGTGTTTGACTTAGCATCAAGATGTGGGAGATGTGGAGCGAGGGAAAGGGGAGAGCTGGAGCCAGCATTAGCATTTCTAATGGAGTGGCTGCTTTCACAAGTCACCCGACACCCAGTTATTAACCCAGATAAGAACTGGGGCCGTTTGGGAAACCATGGCTGCTTTGTCCATCTATCCAAAGCCCTGCTCACCCCAAGTCCTGGGCAGGAAGGTGAGAAAAAGCCCATTTCCCACCCTCCCCAACACCGTGGGGCAGCTGCAGCCCCCTGCTCCCACTCCTGCTCTGGTGCAGACCTGGACCCGCTCCCCTCCACCGCCCGGCATTTGCATCACCGTCGTGCTCATGTTTATGGCTGGGGCTTGCAATTATGGGCAGCTCAAAGCCCTGAAGGTTGTTTTTTTTTTCCTTTGCATGGTTATTCCAGTGGGGTCGTTAAGGCCAAAGGGCTCCCGGTGAATGCACACAACGGCATATGATTATGAAGAGCAGAATCCTGAGTTAATAAGGGCACAGCTCCTTCCCTGCTTGGGAGTGACAGCTCTGGAGGAAGAGGCTCTCGGCCTCTGTCAGCATCCAGGGGATTTGGAGATGGCCCCTCCTCAACCTTCTCTGCATGGGGTCACCCCAAAAACACAGAGCAGCTGAACCCTCATTGACATCTGCCAGGGACCCATCACAGCCAGCATCGCTCAGGTCCCCCTGTGCTCTTGCCAAAGGTGGTGTCCCCTGGGCAAGGCACAAAGCCACGACCACCCTGGGAGTCTTGCTCACTGCTAGAGCCATCTCCCATGGCTGCAGCAATGAGCATGGGGCACCCCACAGTCCATGGGGACATTGCCCAGAGAGGTGGTGGCTGCCCCATCCCTGGAACCATTGCAGGTGAGGTTGGCCGGGGCTCTGAGCAACCTGCTCTAGTTGCAGATGTCCCTGCTTAGGGCAGGGGGGTTGGACTAGATGAGCTTTAAAGGTTCCTTCCCACCCAAAACAGTTTGATTCTATGACATTTGCTACCTCCAGAGCTCACCTAGAGACAGAACAACAGCAGGACGGTGCCACCTCCAGCCCTCAACGGCAGGAGTAGGACGCAAAGCACAACCAGCCTCCTGTTCCCAGGAGCAATACTTCACCTGCAACAAGCAAAGACGTCTTTTGAACAACCCGCTGAACCTGCTGCTTGGGTTAAAACAGGCGAGGAACAGGACAGCTCCGTGAATCCCCCCAAACCCTACAGAAAGCGTGGGCTGGCACGTGCCCAGCCTTGGTGGGACGCTGGCCTGGGGTGGTGTGAGGCGAGGGCAGGGCTGCAGCGGGGACACCCGGCTCTCTCCATCCCTCCGGAATGAAGCGTGTCTGCACGGCAGCAATTAGAAATCCTCTTCTGGCGGCTCACTCCCCAGTGTCCCTTTGATTCCCGCGTCCCGGCGGCCCCGGGGGTGTGGGGACAAGCCTGTGGCAGGTGTCTTGCCTGTGACCCGGGTCAATCGAGGGCTCTGATCTCCAAATGACCCTGCCCAGCAGTGAATATGTACCCACGCTCAAACAGCTTGCAGATGAAGGAGCAACAGACTGGAGATGATTTATTCAGGAATTAAAGGTTCAGTACCCCTTTTAAAGGCTGCGCCTCGGCACTGTCAGCCTTCATTGCACACAATTAAAGGGGTTAGCTGCCCCGGCTCGCCGCGGCTCTCCTCCCTTCCAGGGGAATGGAATTAAACAAAACCAACCCCCCTGCACACCCTCACCAAGCCTCAGTCCGGTCCCTCCAGCCTATAGTTGGAGGCAATGAAGAAGAACTTGCAAACTTGGTGCAGGAGTGGCCCCGAGCTCCAGCCTGGGAAGCTGCTCCAGCTCCTTTCTCTGCCAGGAACCAGCTCAGCTCTGCCTGGGATGGAGGGATGCAGATGCTCAGCTTTTGTCCCCACTCGCAGGAGGGGCTGCTCAGGGTTGGGGTCTCTGCTCGGCTCGTGGCAGAGTTAGCCCTGGTACCAGCCATGCAAAGCCTGTTCCTGCAGCTGGGGCTTGGTGAGGTGCCCCTGGAACCCTGGAGCAGGAGGGTTTACACCTCCTCCTGTTTACACCTCCTCCTGTTTATGCCTCCAAAGCAAGACCCGGCCCCAACGGCAAGACGCGATCCCCCTCCGCCAGCTCAGCACCTTCAGGCTCCGCGCAGGGAAGGTGCTGGTTGCATGGGAGCTCACACCAGCATCATTCAGACACAGCCTCGAATTTCCCTCTCACACCTGAGAGGGGAGATAAGGATAAAAACTGGCATCGTCCGGAGAATTTCTTTCCTTGCTCAGCTGTGAGAACTGATGTGGTGGCTTGGCTGCGGGGGGGAGCATCGCTGGCGGGCGCGAGCAGCAGGAATTCAATGAAAAGCTTCCTTCCTCTTCCAAAAGAAAAGGAAGAAATCTGCTGGCGGCAGCAGCTGCCGATAATCTCTTTCCAAGGCAGTAAATTTTCCTGCAGCTACCCCGGCAAGTAATCCGGCAGATTATTACACCTTTCAGCAGAACCAGCCTTTTAAATATGCTCTCCCCTCACCGTGCTTTATGACCCGACTCGCCGTCTGAGCACAGGGAAACACAAATTACGCTCTCCCGCAAGCGGAGGAGAGGCACCGGTGACAAATGTTATACCTCTGCTCACGGGGATCCGCGGGCACTGCAATAAATAAGGACAATTTGCTCTTAAAGCTGCATGGGGCTGCCAGGCTGGGGGCTCTGCGGCAGGACAGCGCGGGGAGGGGAAGGGACCCCCCGGCCACGGCTCTGGGTGAGCACCCCTCTAAGCCAAAATTAATTGCTTTTTACAAAAATTGAAAAAAACCCTATCCCTGAGATCACTAGAAGTATGTCTGAGGTCTTCGTTTTCAACAGCAAATCAAAAATGCACTTACTGGTTTTCACTAAATTATTTATTACCGATAAATAGCAATGGGCGAATCATTCCCAGTTTCCCACCCAGATGGAGGGGAGCACAGGAAGGACACAAAAAGCCCACCAAAAAATCTTGTTTTCTTCATATTTAAAGTTATGTGGCCAGCAGAAATGGGAATTCCTCCGCTTCCTGATGCTTGAGTGGGCAAAATGAGACCAATCTAGTCAAAGAGCAACTCCTAAAAGACAGTGAGAAAGCACAAGGGCGACAAGCCTCATACTGCACTCAGGTCATGGCATGAGAGGGGCAACACCCACCCCTCCGGCCACCTCCTCCCCGACCCTCATGACTCTACATCACCTAACTGTGGCCAGATCCTGCCTGGATGCTCCGAAGGTAGAAAAACACCCTGCACCCAGCACCAAAGCCACGTTCACAGCTCCTCAAGCACAAGGGTTTCCCCAGGCAGTGTCCAGGCAATCCACCATCCCAAAGGTCTCTGTGCCCATGGGCAATCCATGATTCAAATGATCTCTGTGCCTATGGGCAATCCACCACCCCAAAGATCTCCATGCCCGTGGGCAATCCATGATTCAAATGATCTCTGTGGCCGTGGGGAATCCACCATCCCAAAGATCTCTATGCCCATGGGCAATCCACTATCCCAAAGATCTCTGTGCCCATGGGCAATCCATCATCTGAAGGATCTCTGTGCCCACAGGCAATCCATGATCCCAAAGATCTCCATGCCCACGGGCAAACAGGGTTTTTTTCTCCCACCTCTTAACCACAGACACAGCACCTCGGCATCTGCTGCTTTTGAGAGGGGACATTAAAAAATAAAAGAGATTTATCCATAATTCTGCACTTGCCTCCGTGGGCATGGGCCGTGGCAGCCGTGCCACGGAGCTGCGATACTCAAACTGGAGGCAAAACCCTCCGATCTTTCAAGTGCACCCATCCCCTCGCTGCCATATCCTGAGCCTCAGCCACAAGCTCTCAGCTAATTAGCTCAAACTAATTGGCCAGGGTGCAGCGCTGATGGTAAGACCTGCACTGGCCCCCATGGCGATGGGTCCTTGGGATGCCTCCTTGCCCCGGTGACGGGATGCAGGCGAGGAGCATCCCTGGCAGCCCTGCCCAGCCCTGCCCAGCCCCGGGGAGGGCGCGTGGGCAGGAGCCCCAGGTTGGACACCCTGGTCCCAACCCCACCGCAGGTGCAGGAGCAGCGGGAGCCCCCGTGAAGGAGGAAGAAAAGAGGAATCCACACATGTCTGCCAGAGCGAGACCTTCCCGCTGGCCGGCGAATTGACAGCTGCTTTGATTTGATTAGCAGATGCTGACGAGGCATCGAGACAAGTCCCCAGAGCCATGAATAATTTCAGGGTATTTGTGTTTATTTGATCTCAGTATGGGGCTGGCCCTGCCGCCTCGCCCAGCCCCGGCCCCTTGCAGAGCCGTGGGGAAGGGGCTGCCGGGCTCTCCAGATGGCCCCTCCGAGGCCACCACCGGCAGAGCTGGATGTCCCTGGCCAGCGTGTGCTCCAGGAAGGCGAGAGCCTTTCTCTTCACCATCCTCCATCCACTCCTCCTGCACGGCCATGCCACCAGGCTGAGGAAAGGACACTCTCCAGAAGCTTTTGGGGAAGAGAAAACATCCCCTCAGCCTCACAACTTTTAACAGAACTCATTCCAAGTCTTTTTTACCTTTTCCCCTCTTCTAAACAGACAGAAATGGGAACTTCACACTTTCAGGTTCCTGGGCCAGAGCTGGGATCAGAAGCCATATGCCAAAGCCACCAAGTCCTGCTGGCATCACCAAGGGTCAGATGCTCGTTAGAAAGCAATTCATGCATTTTAGAGTCATAAATTGGCTGTAAACACCCACGGTCCGACACATAAATCCACCAGAAGTTGCCTCTGAACCACTATATCCGAGCACTGCACCAGGCGTCAGGTCTCCCCCATGAATGAGGGGGGTCAGGAGGAAGGGAGAGCTGGTCTGGGCTCCAAACTGGAAAGCCAGAGGAAAATGCTCCTGGCAGAAGGAATCAAGAAAAGCTCCCTCCCTAGGTGACCCGGGAAGCTCAGCTCCTCTGCCCCAGGCACACAGACCCAATCAGGGCTGGAGAACAGGGGTCTGAGCCCAGGGCAAGAGCTGAGATTCCTCTCACGGCTCCTCCTGGGGTGGCTTTGGGAGAAGATGAGCCAGGACCATGCTCAGCAGGCACAGCCCTTGCTGTGATGGTGCTGGGGGCCTCCCTGCACCTCCCTGACTGAGGACCTCAGGTCCCACTCCAGCAGGCAAATCAAGCAGTAAAAGCCCGGCACATAGTCCGGATTTTAAACCAAGGAAATTCAGCTGCTTCAACAAAAGCAATTCTAACGTAATTCTCCTGCCCACAGCACCTTCCAGATCCAGTTTAAAGTTGCACTGGTTGGATCTGATGACTTAGAAATCAAAGATGCTCCGAGCGAGGGGAGAGCCCGATGCCTGCCGTCAGAGTAATGCCTCTCCCATCACCGTGTGCCCGTCTAGCTCATGGTGAGTCCACGGCTACATTTCATGAAGGCTTCTGCAAAAACCCTTTCCCAGTCTGTCTCTCCCCCATCAAACAAGCACCGAGTCCTGCTTGAGGCTCCAGCTTCAAACCAACCACGAGTCGTTCTGAAATGCATCCAAAACTGTCTCATTTCTACCTCAGAAAACATAAATCAGTCCTCAACTTGTGAACCAGAGCCAGGTCTGAGGTCTGCAACGAAGCCATGGGGATCCATCAGCACAGCTTCCAGTGACAGTTTTAAGCTCTCTTGGCTGGATCCACAAAGGTATTTGAGAACCCAACGCTCACCGACACCACCGGTGACTGTGCACCTCGATCCCCCTACGAACGTGACACCCCGGTGCTCCGAAGGAGGAGAACCAAGCCCTGGTCCCCCCACCCTCCATCCCAGCCTGCCACAGCCTTTGCTTGCCCAGAACATCCCTCCCTGTTGCCCCTGCATGGGGGGACCCTGTGCCCCATAGCCTCAAATCCCTCCAACACCAGACACCCACTGCCAGCAGCTGCCGCTGGCACCGGGCCGGGAGCAGGAGGGTGCCCTGGGCTGCCCGCAGCGAGAGGGGACAAGAGCCAGCAGTGCCAATCCTGCCCTCCCCACATGGTGCTGGACCAGCCCAGCTCTGCTCTGAGCGAGCAGCAGCTTCAACAAATAGCCCAAAGTGATGCACGAGCAGTAGAGTTTGGCCCGAGGGAGGAAAAGCACCATATTGGTGCAATTACCTGAGTTCAGACAAACCTCGGCGGGTGCCTGGGCCAGGTTCAGCGTCTGGCAGATGGGCAGCATCATAGAATATCATAGACTCATAGAACCATAGAATGGTTTGGGTTGGAAGGGACCTCTAAAGGTCATCTAGTCCAACCTCCCTACAACAAGCAGGGACATCTCCAACTAGATCAGGTTGCTCAGAGCCCCATCAAGCCTGACCTTGAACATCTCCAGGGATGGGGCCTCCACCACCTCTCTGGACAACCTGCTCCAGTGTTCCACCACCCTCATATTAAAGAATTTTTCCTAACGTCCAACCTAAACCTACCCTTTTCTACCTTAAAACTATTCCCCCTTGTCCTGTCGCTACAACCTCTCCTATCATCTGCAGCAGCAGCTCTTGGCTGGCGCGCAGGGACCTTCCATGGGGCTCGGAGCAGGGAGCAGATGTCCCGCAGGCGCTCGGCCCCAGGACCCACTGCAGGTGTGGGGCAGGAGGGGAGGATGGGCGGGCAGCGAGGCAGGAGGGGCACAAATGTGCTGAGGCAGCAATGCCGCGATCGCAACCCCCGCCTTGATCCCCAGCTGTGGTTGGGTTGCGGGCAGGATCCGGCCGTTGCCATCTCCCTGGCACCACTGTGATGCCTTTGACAGCTCGGGTGGGTGATTGCTGGGCTGCTGCCCGCCTGGCCCTGGCAGGAGGGACGGCTGCGCGCTGCCTGCGTGCTGCCTGATGGCACAGAACAGGCAGCAGCTCTGCAGAGCGGTTACCCCCAGGCTAACCCGTCTGAAGGTGACGGTTACTCCCAATCCCTCAAGAGAGCTGCCTGCAAGGATGCAGGGATGGAGCCAGGGCTGCAAGGATGCAGGGATGGAGCCACGGCAGCAAAGATGGAGCCAGGGCTGCAAGGATGCAGGGATGGAGCCACGGCAGCAAAGATGGAGCCAGGCCTGCAAGGATGCAGAGATGGAGTCAGGACTGCAAGGATGCAGGGACAGAACCAGGGCTGCAAGAACACAGGGATGGAGCCAGGGCTGCCCAGCCCTTCTCCTTGCCACCTTCCTTGGCTGAGCGGGGAGAGCAAGCCATAACTGCATCTGAAAGGAGAGAGGTTTCACCCTTTGGTTGGAGAGCAAAACCCAGAGGGTGCCCAAAAGCCTCCAAGCAACACCAAACCATCCCCTTGTCTCCCCCTTCCCCGGAGCAGAGGTCACAACAGCACCCATCAGCCACAACCCTGCATCCCCCAGCTTCTGCATCAGTGCTGCAGTTTGCACCTTCCCTCCCTGGCTTTGGGGGTCTACAGGGGAAACTTTGACTGAAAAGCCCTTTGTTGTGGCCACCATCTCTGCACCCGCTCGGAGCAGCTCCTGACTCTCTGCAAAGCACGTGCTACATGTGCTACAGCTCAGGAGGCCTCCGAGCTGGAGGAGCTCGTCCACCCTCCACGCCTCTGTCAACGACGGAAAACAGAAATACGGTTTGTTTGGTGTTTGTCTCGGGTTGAATGTTGTCATGCTGCTCTTGCTGGGATGGAGAAGGCATCCAGTTTTCCACCGAAACAAAAAAGATTCCCCATCTGTGTCGAATTTGTAATACAGCCTGGGGGAAGATGGGAAACAAATTTAGCTCTTTTTTTTTTCACTATCAGAAAAAGCCCCGTTTCCTGGCAAAGAGCAGAGGCGAGCTTTGCCCCAGAGCACAGCAGTGATGTGAGCCACCACAGCTCACGCAGCCCAAGCTGCTCCGTGCCATCCCGTCCTGCGGCATCTGCTGAAACACTGGCAGGAGCCAGGCAAAGGGAAGGGGGAGAGGAGCCCCGATGTGCAGCTCGTGGCGCCGGAGCTGCTGCCAAAGGGTTCTTAGCATCACAGAATCATTTAGGTTGCGAAAGACCTCTACGATCATCCAACCTTCATCCCAACATCTCCCTGACCCCTAGACCATGTCCTGAAGCACCACATCTACTCATTTGTTGACTCCACCACTGCCCTGGGCAGCCTGTTCCGATGCCTAATCACTCTTTCAGTAACGAACTTCTTCCTGATATCCGTTCTAAACCTCCCCTGGCACAACTTGAGGCTGTTACCTACATTCTTCTCCCAGACAACCTGCTCAGCCATTTCCACGTGTGTGCAGGACTTCCCTCCCCAGTCTGCAGCCCATCCCAAGGGAGCTAATAACCGTTTTCTCTGCAGATAAGAGAGAAGCTTCAGAAATCCAGCCAAGCCCGGACAACAAGGCTTTGGGCTGCTGCTGGCTGCCCAGCGAGGCAGCGGCTCGTCCTCCCCCTCCCCTCACGCTGCGGTTCAGCTGGTCCCCAGGCGAAGGAAATCCCCCACCGAGGAGGGAGACGTGGGTGGATTACGCACTTTGCTGTGAAGAAAACAAAGCTGTTCCTCCAGCTCTAGGGAAAGGGGCTGTGGAGGGATGGGGAAGGCTCAGAGGATGCCACCATCCCTGGAGGGGTTTCCAAGGCGTGGAGATGTGGTGCTGAGGGCCATGGGTTAGTGGTGTCCTGGCAGTGCTGGGGGAACAGTTGGACTCAATGCACTTAAGGGTCTTTTCCAACATAAACAATTCCACGATTCTATGATACTAGCGTTTCTCCATCCCTGTGCCCAGGCTGAGCTGTTGGAAGCTCCCAGCTCCCCATCACCCACGCTGGATGAGCCCCAGGCTCCATCCACAGCCTGGCAGGCTCAGGTCTCTCACCCCAGCATCGGTGCTCCCTCCTTCCCTCCCTCTCTCCAGCAGGAACAACTGGGAATTCTCTAACAAAATATTTCTTCACTGGAAAAGCATCAGTTTGTGGCAACCAGAGCTGTTTGTGGGAAAGGACTGGATTCGGATTATTTTTAGCCTGGCTTCCTAAGGAAATGTGGCTTAAGCAATCACACGGTCTGTCTGCCTGTCCGCCCAGCCGTCTGCCCGTCTTCCCCCAGCCACGTCTGATCCCACCGGGCGATTCCAGCCAGATTTGATGGAGGACAAAGATCAAAATGAGGAAGTTTGCACATTTCCATGAAAAGCTGTGGCCGAGAAGTGGCTGGGACCCACCATCGACTCAGGACAAGGTGACACCAGCACAGCCCAAAACCCTGCAGCCCCATCCACACCATCCTCATCCACACCAGCCCCATCCACACCAGCCCTGTCCATGCTGGCTTTGCTGGGCTTCAGGTCCTCCAGGTCCCACTCAGTAACATGGTATTTGGGTGGCCAGCGTTGCAAAGGAAGGAGAAATACACTCCTTGCAACTCAAATGCATTTGCAGAAGTTGGGAAGACTTGATAGGCTTCCCATGAAGCAGCTCCCCAGAAGAAGAATTCAAAAGCTACATTATTTGCTCCCAAGTTATTATGCATCAGGATGGTAGATTTAGATTAGATATAAGGAAGAAGTTCTTCACTGTGAGGGTGGTGAGAGCCTGGCGCAGGCTGCCCAGAGAGCTGGTGGCTGCCCCATCCCTGGAACCATTGCAGGTGAGGTTGGCCGGGGCTCTGAGCAACCTGCTCTGGTTGCAGATGTCCCTGCTCCCTGCAGGGGGTTGGACTGGATGAGCTTTAAAGGTCCTTCCAACCTGAATTCTGTGATATTCAAGACAGTCTTAAGCCCCCAGAAGCTGGTGGCCAGCAGGGCAGCAGAGGTTGAAGCGTGGAGGCTGGCAGAAGCAGAAAGCTGCTCTTCATTTTGCCCTGGTAGAGGAGGGAGTAATTCTCGCACCACCTTTTCCATGATGCAGCGACAATAACACATATGTAATTTAATTTAACATTAGCATCCTTAACTAGAGGCTTCGGTACCTGGGTGATGATGGACGGGCAGAGGGATGATGGATGGGAGCGTGCAGCCAGACGGACAGATCAATCCCCGCATCCCTGGCAGCTGCTCTGGATAAGCCAGCCCAAGGTGGGGGGCAGCTGAGGGCTTCCCAAGGGCCAGGGTCTGCAGTGGAGGTCTGGACGGAGAGTTTGGGGTGCAGAGGCTGAGGACACGTGGAGCCGAGCCCACACCAAGGCTGCAATGAGTACAACAGGCTGTATGTAAAGCAGTGGTGGGTGACATCAAGGCTTGCAGCAGCTGGTGGTCCTGCTGTGAAAGAGCTTCATGAGCAGATGCTGATAAGGAAAAGCACGGGGGACCACGGCTGTGGACACAGCAAGTGTGGCTGTGCAACCTGGGCTGGTGTCTGCTAATACCTAGCCTAAGGAATCATCAACAAGCAGCAGTCATGGAAACCCCACCCTACGCAACCGATGGGGACAGTGAGAACCAGGCACATAAAATGAACCCAAGAGCAGCCCAGCTCTCTGGCTACCATCCCTGTCCTGGCAACCAGCAACTGCAGCCAAAGAGCTGGTCCATGATGAAGCCCAACACTACCAGCACCCAAGCCAAGGACCTGAGCACCCATAAAGGGAACAGCTTCTTGTTGCTCCTGCAGAAGGGCTGCTCCTGCCTGGTGGGACACAGCCATCTCCACAGCCATCTCCGCAGCTGCGACCAGCACAGAGCAGCACGGAGAGAAGTGCTGATCCCAGTGGTGCTGAGTAACCATGGTGGGTCAGATTAGCCCACTACTCACTAACACGAGTGCACTGGTCCACCAGTGTCCCTTGGCCAGGTCCCCAGCCACCACAACACTGAATCCACACATCTTTTATCCCCCAGCGCAGCTACACCCATGCTCCTGCCAGAAAAGCCTCAGGATCAGAGGGGCCAGTGCAGAGAGGAGCAGGATGGGGTGTCAACGCCACTTTATGCTCCTTTTTCCAGGGTGGGGTGGATGAATGGAGACCATCATGGAGCCCATCATGGAGTCCCACCACCCCTGCAGGCACCGGCCATCTCTCTGTCCACTTTTGATTGAATTTGCCCCTTGCAGGGATGGATGGATGGATGGATGGATGGATGGATGGATGGATGGATGGATGGACGGACGGACGGACGGACAGACAGCAATGTAGCCCAGAAAGTGCTGGTGGTTTCCATTTTAGAGAGAAGCAACCACCAGGATGGTCTGTCCTGGGATTCAGGGGTCCCCTCTGCTCTTTGATGAAGGTTGCTCCGCCTGCTTGGAGCACTTCTTCTGGGGTTGTCTGCCCGTCAGTGTGAGCTTTCTGCTGACGGGGATCTCAGGGGATCCCAGGGACAGTGACATGGCACCAGGATCCCACCAGAGCCCCTGGGCTGGTGCCAGGCACGGGGCACACGTTGTCCCCTCTCCCAGGGACCCAACCCAGCAGGCACATGGGTAACATCAAACTAGATCCCACCAAGCCAACCAGCACCTGCCGAGGATGCCACGTGGGGCCAGGAGGAATTCCGCTTTAGGATGAAATTTCATGTCAAGGGGAAAAAAAAAAAAAAAGTTCTGAAAAGCCACCTTCCAGTAAATTGCTTTTTCCCCGCACGGCAGTAGCTCTAAAGTAAAACAAACCAAAACACAAACGTCTTCAGGCATCTCAGAATGGTTTTCCCGAGTTATTGTGCACATTTAGATCAGGAAACGTGTTAGGTAAAATATTCAATTCCCCACAGCCTGGAAAGCCCTCATCAAAAATCCATTTGAAGTATTACTCTCAAATCCCTCATGGCAATGGGATATTTTAAGGTCAGTTAAACTTATTATTCACTCAAGATTTTCTTTCAGGCCCCTGCATATTTCAAACAGATTTTTCCCCATCTCTAGCCCAACTGTGTTACAAAAAGCCCTTTCCTCCTGAAAAGAAAAAAAAAAAAAAAAAAGTTGTCAAAAGAAAAGATACTAATCAGAAACAGCTTCTGAAGTCTTAAAACCCGCTCTAGTTTGTACTTGTTACCAACAAAACTCCGACGCTATCTCCAGATCCCTAAATCCCTTGACTTTTAAAACGCTGAATGGAGCTGTGCTTGGAAAAGAAGAATTAAACTCGAATTTGTTTTTCTTATTTGCAATTCATTTTCCTTGAAATGGGGTTTATACATGGATTTGGTTTTTTTTTTCCCCTCCCTTCCTTTCTGCCTTTTGAAAGCAACTTCAAAACCTGCAACCTGCATTTGTGCTGGATTATTGAGGACTACCAACTTAGTGCAACTCCAATTTCTGCTCCAGCCATGCCTTTCCCCTCAAAGGACACTGGGCATCTTTTCTTAAATAAAGATCACCCCCAAAATACAACTTTTTAACTTCTGAAGTGTCCCCACCTTAGGGAGGAGCAGAGCGGCTCTTTGAGCAGCACACGCAACCCAAGAGGGGTCAACTCTCAAGTCAACAGAACCTGCAGGACCTGTCCCTGAAGAGACCACACAACCACCCTGAACGTAATGTCTGCTGCAAAACAACTATTTCAGAGAAAATATAACAATATCTATGTTTACAGCCACCCACAGAGAAATTTGATGTCTGCTGCAAAACACAAGTAGGGACATCTACCTAGGTCAGGTTGCTCAGAGCCTCATCAAGCTCTCATCAAGGAGTGGCTGGACAGCGTGTGCTTGTCCCATGGATCTACTCCTGCTCTGCTCCAGGGAGCTGGAAGGGATTTTGCTCATGTTTGGCACAGATGCGCCTGTTTTCGAGCTGGCCCAGCCAGGTCAGCGTGAGTTAGAGACCAGCCTCCCCCAGGACCTGCCCCAATTACTGCGGGGCTGTGCAGACCCTATAACATCTCTGGGACCTGGGACCACCACCAAGGCACTTCCAAAGGCGCACCTCCCTGGGATGGAGGGGTCATCATCACAAATCATTGGCTGCTCCCTGAAAGATGCTCAACGTTTATACCCCAGGTAATAATTCCACAGATTTCCGAAGGTCACGAACAATATTAAGAGCTCCACTCACAGCCAAGAGTAACGCAGCCAACACGGGAGGCAAATGGAGCAGAGAGGGGAAGGCTGCAAATGCCTGGAATCTTGCTCCAGAGAGCAAAGAGTTTAGGAATTATTAAACAGTTCTCAGCATTTCCAGCCATCTGGCCTGCATTTCTCCATTTACTCAAGCAGACACGTGTTGCTTTGATCCCCACCACTGCCAGCTCTCCCCTGGTCTCTGTGGACACGTGCATCCTCCACTCTGCTCGTTTCCAGCCCAGCACAAAGCGGAGGCTGCGAGGTAGGCACAGTGAGGGCTTCTACCAAGTGAACGTGCCCCTCAGAGCCGCTTCCACCAACAGATTTCTCCTGCTTGTGCCTAAAGATCAGCGCTGGCACAAAACAAGGTGGCCCTGGCAGGCTGAGATGAAATTTCAAGTTGGGAATCCCACCGCTGCAAAGCAACAACACTCCACCAAAGCCAGCGGCATCCCATTGATTTGTGCCAGCCAGGGCATGGAAGGAGAGGTCTCCTCCAGCTGGGAAGCTGTGGAGGACCAGAGGCCACTAGAAGAGTGTTTGCTCTCAGATCCCACACTGCTCTTCAAGCCCACCACACGCAGGCTCTGTGCAATAACACATCCAGGTCGCCCCTGCCAAGGTGCAGCACCACAAACCTTCATCAGCCCACACTTTGCACCCTTCATCTCCATCTATGATTTCTTCCTCTGACAAGCAGAATGCCCGTCCAGAGGAACCAGCAGCCAGAACTGCAAAGAGCATATCAAAAGGCAGAAAGAGGAATGCTGCACTGCTCCAGCAACACAAGTTCCCACCACTCGAGCCAACTGCATCACCCTGGACCTCTACAAGCTTCAGATGGCAAAAGAACAAGGAGATCCAGCAGCCTGTCCAAGGACGGCCAATGTTGTCACACTAGTGTTCGACATGGGAAGAGACCTATGAGCCATGGAGGCTGTTCGGGAGCTACAGTCATCACTAGCAAGAAGATAGAGCTATTGGTTGGTATGAGGCTTAGCTTCCACCACACATGACAACTCCAGCCCTGGCTCTTTGCCACCTGGAGATGACATTTTTACCACAACACGACCCTCATTCCCCAGCAGCCCACAGCAAAGCACATCTCCTTTTTCACATCAGCTTTGGTTGCACGTTTCTCTTCCGTGAGGCTCCTCCAAAGACCATCCTTCAAGCTGGAACAGCCTTTTCGAGTCCGCAACAGGGCAAGGAGTGAATTACGTTTAATTACAGACTGTCCAGGGTCTTAAGTATCAGGCCAAGTGTTACCAGATGTGCAGGGATCTCCGTCAAAGTGGAGAAGCCAGTTTGGATATTTAATATGTTGGTATCTGGGGTGTGAGGGTCAGAGACGGGGTTTTCGAGGCAGATGTTACAAATCTTTTCTACTCTTACCATCACCTTTTAATAACACCATAAATCATCAGGCACTTCTCAGGTGACCACATAATTGCCCATTTGTGAGCGAGCTTATCTGGACTCTTACGCTTTGCTGCCAGCAAAGGAGACCTGCTGAGAGCAAACTCCAGGGTTTGGCGTGTCCCATCTCTCCTTCAACAAGTCATCTCCTGGCATATGTGCTTCAGATGCCTCGTGGCAGCACAAGGAAGGCAAGTAACTGATACGGGGAGATTAAAAAAAAAGGTTGGATGGGTCTGTTCCTAATGCGAGCCTTGCTGCTTGCAGTCCTTTGATTGCAGCAGAAAGAAAAGATGGAAATTCACTGGAGGCAAAGGAATTAATTAAAGGGAGAATAAAGGAGCATCAGCCTGTCGGAGTCCTGGCATCAATTCTGAGACGAGTTTTGAAGTGGCAACAGTTTTACTTGTTCTTTCAAGTTGTTCCTCTACGTCCTGCACAGGGAGCTAACGTGCAGCACGTGCAGTGCCTTATGCCAATGGCCTTCCAGGGACAAGACAACCCAGCCAGCGCAGGACCTACCTGCCTGCCTGCTGGTGAGGACACCCAGCCACTGCCCCAGCATCCTGCCACCTTCTTCTGCTTCAAGGGTCTTCCTCCAGACCTTGGAGAAAAGGAGATTTCTGCAGAAACCAGGTCTCTTCAGGACCTCACACCACGATCCGACGTGAACTGCTCCTAACTGCTTTCTTCTGATCCACTGAGATCTTCCTATCATGGTGGAGCCCACATCCTTCACCGGGCTGCCAGCATTCACTTGGGGCTCGTAAACTGTCTGCAAGAAATAACTGCTCAGGTTTTTCTGCAGGTGAGAAGAATGCTAACGACCTTCAGCCAAATCACAGCTCAAATTGAGATTGTCTTCAAATACAGCTATGCACATACATAGCCATGGCTCTCCAAAGCTTTCTCCTGGTTCCCAAGCCTTCAGCTTTCTTGTCTTCAGGAGATACTTGCTTCAAACAAGAACTGAGACTGTCCCTGTCCCATGATTCCAGGAGCTACAGCTCAAAAAAACCACCAAGTCTCAATATTTGTAACAAAATCAGAAGAGCTCCCAACCTTGCCCTCCACCTTTAAAAGTCCATGCTCAGCTGCCATGTGAGGAGCAGGATCTGCCCCCAGGAGCACCCCAGCTGAGCTCAGGAGGGTTTCATGGCCAGATTTCTTTCTAAAGGGACCACCAACCACCCTTCCTCTTCATCTACCAACTTGGCTCCAACTTTCCCTCCACAGAAGCACGGGGTCCAGGGACTGTTTTCAGGTCAGAGCTGGGTACCTCGCACAGGCACAACCGGTTGGGTAATTCATCTGCCTATGATGTCATGCAACCAGAAACCCGCTAACGACAAGGTGTGTGTTAACACTTACAGGCCACTCGTTGAGCCGTGATGCCGACGCTGACATGAGGCTCCCACAGCTGGACACAGCTGGAGTTAGGTGGTCGCCAAACCTTGGCAGGATTCAGGCCTGAATTTGCCTTTGTTTTAAAAGCCATTTGCTTAGAAAAAGAAAACGTTTAGAAGAGTGATTAACGCTGAAAAGGAATTCAAGGTTCCCGTTCAGTAATTCAAGTTTTATGAACCTTTTAGCTGACTGAGACCTTATCAAGAGCCCAGCTAAATCCTGTGAATACGTCAAGCCTTCACACGCTTCCCGATGCACCTCGAAGCAGAGAAATATTAATTTTTAATCTACGTAACAAGATCAGAACTGGACAAGGCCACCCCTTGTTATCTGCCTTGTAAGAAGATGAGGATCAAACCACGGATGCTGCTCTTGGAGAGGACACGGTGGCCAGGCTACACCAGCATGTCCTTCCCATCTGTGCAGCAGGTGATTAGCCCGCATCCCACACTCACAGCGCCCGGGCTAATGATGGTGACCACTGGGACCAGCGTGGGCTGTACTGGGCTTGGTGGCCCCATCTCTTCCCCAAGGCTGATGGGTTCTGACACCACCTCCACTTCCCCATGGGATGCAGCTGAAGCACCAGGCCTGAGCTCCAATGCCCAGCAAAGGGCAATGTCACCCCCCCACCATTGTGCCCTGAGGTCCAGGACAGGTTGGGGTGATTCCAGGTGCTCTCCTAAACCAACCCAGCCATGCTGCAGAGACAGGGACGTGCAGCAGGGCTGGGGACAGCCTTCACCACTGACTGGAAGGGACAAGGTGCAGACACCTGATCATGAAGCCAGTGGACAGGAGTGACCCGGAGCCATCTGCCAGGGCTGACACTCTCCAACAAAACCATAACCCACCTTCCTCCCATCTAACCCACCCTGCCTAAGATGAGAGCTGAGCTTCAAGCCCAGGTGGACACAGAGCCTTGGCATCCTTCTAGCAAACCTCCCTCTTCACACAAACTCAATGAGCAGCGGCTGAGGGAACTGGGACTGTTTAGTCTGAAGAAGAGAAGGCTGAGGGGAGACCGCATTGGTCTCTACAAATCCCTGAAAGGAGGTTGTAGAGAGGTGGGTGTTGGTCTCTTCTTCCAAGTAACGAGCAATAGGATGAGAGGAAATGACCTGAAGTTGCACCAGGGGAGGTTTAGATTGGATATTAGGAGAAATTTCTTCACTGAAAGAGTGGTCACACCCTGGAACAGGCTGCCCAGGGCAGTGGTGGAGTCACCATCCCTGGAGGTGTTTAAAAAACATGTAGATGTGGCACTTAGGGTCACGGTAGTGTCGGGTTGACAGCTGGATGCGATGATCTTAGAGGTCTTTTCCAACCTTAATGATTCTATGAAACTAAACAACAAAGGACAATTCCAACTGCAGGACCCATCCAGACGCAGCCTGGACCCTGGGTAAACCTGGTGGCAGAGGGCAGGATGGTGCCCTGCCACAGCAGGTTTGGTCCCCATCTTGCACACGGTCCCTTCCCTGGACCAGAACCCTGGGATGTTCCCACCATCCCTGTGAGACCCTCATCTCTAACGCACACACTGATCCGGCGGCATCACCGGCCCTCCCCGCGGGGCAGGATCAGACCCTCAGGGATGCCTTTCTCCCCTCTCTTCCCAGCCCCTGCCCGACAGCTCCTTTGTGAAGCAGAGGCGGCAGCGACAGCCCCGCGCTGCCCGGGTGGCAGTGGAGCGGATGCAGGTTGTCACGCTTGGGTCTCCGACACCACGGGGGGACCTTCAACTCCCTCCCTCCCCCCAACACCGGCTTTTCACGGAGACAAACGATCCCTTCCCTCAACAAAACCTAAACTCTCCAGCCGAAAGTACTTGGCAGCGGCCCCTTGACATTTTTCTCATGGCTTGTGTGGCTTCGGAACATGATTTTCCAAAATATAAAAGCAGCCGGAGGAAGCAGGCGATGCTCTTGTTGAAGAATAACCCCCCTCCCCGCCCCGGCTACGCATCCCGCTGGGCTGTCGCTCTCAGGGATGGAGCCGGCAGGTCCCGGCCAGCCAGGTCTGAGCGGCTGGGAAAAGCTTTGCCTGGCCATCAGCAACCCACAGAGCCATCGCCACAGCCGGGCTGTGCTGGCTGGGGACCGGAGGGAGGGCTGGTGGTCCCCTCTTGCTCCCCAGCATCCATTGCTGAGTGGCAGCGATGAGGGATTGCCCTGACGAGCGCCTGATCAATGGCACTCATCGAGCTCCCCTCTGCGCTCCCGGTAATGGGAAGATTTCTTTCCCTTCGACTTTTATTGACGTTTCCTCCCTGGCAGGGTGTCCGGAGGGGTACCTTGTCACTTGGAATTACAGGGGAGCTTCGGGAACAACAACGTGCGAGGTAGAAGCAGGGAAAACATTCGGGGCATGACCAGCACCCACAGCCAGCCTCCAGCAAGGAAAAATTAAATGAAATAAGCTGATGTAGGACTAGAGAGGTGGCCGAGGCACCCCAGGATCCTGGGTCCCCCTTCGCTGCGCCACGGTTTGCTCTGGGGATGTGATTCCACCCAGAGCAAGAAGCGAGGCTGCTGATGGGGGAACCATCCTGCCCTTGGCAGGGTACTAGGGCCAGGGGCAGAGCGGGCAGGCAGCCAGCCCTGCTCCCAGCACTGGGATTTGGGATGTGCTGGGCTACAGAGCAGCTGGGAAGTCGGGGGGGTGCAGGAGGGGCTGCGCCAGCCCCTGCACCCGCCACGCCGGGCAGGAGGCAGAAGCGTGATGTGGACCCCAGGGATGGGATCTGTCACATTTCTCATCCCTTCCCATCAATCACCAGCAGCTCCTTTTTATTTTTTAATTTTTTTTTTTCATTTTGCATAATACCGGGCCCTCCAAAAGCAGCTCCTCATTCCCCGGCTGAACCAGCCCAAAGGGGCAGGCGAGGAGATGGTCGATGCTTCCTTGCTGCAGAAACATCTCCTGCATGCCCATGGCCCCGGCCACACACCTGCGGGCCAAGAAATCAATCTGATTCTCTGGGACGACGCACACCGCGATGCCAGCTCGGTGCTGGGGGTTTAGGCAGAGCCCAGGAATGAACGGGGCAGTGCAGGATCAGACCCGCGCTTCTCCGGACTCTCAATCAATAGCAAAGTGGTCAGGCCTCTCCCCCAGCGAGGATGCTCGGCAAGGTCACCTCCTGGTTCTCTCCAGGCTAATGAGTGGAGATTACTAATAAGACCTCGGTGACAAGTGACTGTATTAATGTAATTCTCTCCCGCTTGTAATCAATTGCGTGCGTTAAAATGCACGGCGAGCGCGGCCGCCTGGGATGCTGGTGCCACCCCCAGCACCGCGGAGATGCTGGATGGGCTGGGCTGGGCAAGAGGAGCTTCATCCTCCTCACGTCCCCACCAGGATGGGGGTTTTCCTCAGCAGAGGCCATACCAAAATCACTCCCAGGAGGAACCCAGCAGCGCATCCCGCTCCCAAAGGGTTGCTGGTCCCACCTCAGCTGCCTGAAAACTTTCTGTGCTGGGGCACAGAGGAAGTTTTCTGCAACTGCTTATGAGAAGCTGATTTCAGCCGTTTCACCCCGTATTTCAGCCTCGGATGGTGCTGGCCCCAGCACCCTCTCTGCTCAGGTCAGGGTGGTTTGTGTCGCGGGAACAGCGATGCTCCTTTGGATGCTCCTTTTGGCTCTGGAGCACTTTGGCCGCACAAAGCCTGGATCTCCGCAGGCGGAGCCGTCCCTGCACACCGGGACGGGCATTCCCAGCCCTGTGCACCGGGATCTCTCGCAGGGTCACGCTCAGTTAGCCGGGCACGCTGCCTCGGTGCCCTGGTTACCGCCCCAGTGGCCTGACCCACTCCAATATTCCCCATTTGCATTTCAAACGACTCTTCAGATCAAGAGTGACTCACTTAAGAGATGCATGAATAATTTTGAAGAGTTCTGTGATCTGCGAGCTGTCTGAGCAGAGGGAGGAGGAGGCAAATATCAGAATGAGCTGCTGTGAATTTTCCACCCAGGACCACTGCAAGATCCTACAAGAAAGCTGGGGAGGGACTTTTCACGAGGGCTTGTAGTGATGAGGGGTGATGGCTTCAAACGGGGAGACAGGAGATTTAGATTAGAAATTAGGAAGAAGTTCTTCACCCTGAGGGTGGTGAGACCCTGGCCCAGGTTGCCCAGGGAAGCCGTGGATGCTCCATCCCTGGAGGTGTTCAAGGCCAGGTTGGATGAGCAACCTGGTCTAGCGGGAGGTGTCCCTGCCATGGCAGGGGGTTGGAACTAGATGATCTTTGAAGTCCCTTCCAAGACAACTCATTCTATGATTCTATGATTACCATGAGAGGGGAACATGTAAAACCTGAGCAGCCATGAGCACACCCTGAGTACCGACACGTCAGGACCTTGGGCCCTGCCAAGGGGAAGGTCCGCCCAGCCCACTCAGAGGGACTAATTCAGACAAGTTCAAGGTAAGACAGTCTGCTAGAGAGATCCAAATTGGATCCTGCAAACCCCAGCTGGTGAGAGCAATGCACGGCATTCCCCAGAGCCCCGCGAGCTGTTGGGGAGCAAGGATTGTGCTTCCACATCCAGCCTGTGCATCCTCTTGCAAGGACAGACTGACCTTAAACCTCCACCCTGGCTGGACCAGACCTGGCCAGCTGGCCTCCTCCCCACGCCTCCCAGGCTTGCAACCAACTGCTTTTCAAAGACCCACAGAAATCCATCCAGAACATCCCTCTGCTCCTCGCTTCAATACATTTATAAACAAAAGCACCAGAAAAATGTGGTGGGAGGCGCAGAGGAAGAGCCAAGAGCTCCGTTGGCTCCTCTGTCCTCCATGCCCAGGTAGATGAGATGCCCAAGGAGGGCTCAGCTGGTGGAACAGCCTGGCCCGAGCTCGGTGCTGGGGCACTTGGAACATCTCAGTCTCTGCCTTAGTCCTCACTAAAGGGCTGAGATGTAGCATGAGAGCAAGGGTAGGAATTAAACTGAGCTGTCCAAGATGCTCCATGGAGGAGGGTAGCAGCGGGGGGACCCGGCTGGGGGGAGAGCAGAGCACCCCGAGGGGTGCCAGGCAATGCCAGCCTGCCTGAGCCCCTCCAGCCATCCCGAGAGCTGGGCTGTGGAGAAGGAGCCTCCAGGCTCGAGGCTCTCCCAGCTCCTGGAGCCCCATCAGCCCTCGCCATGGGGCAGAGCCTGCAGGACACGGGAGCATCCCTCGCTAAGCAGGAGGATTTCCAAAACCCTTTGAAAAGCCATTTAGAGCTAAGTCCTGGTATTAAACCCGGCCTTTCATTAGTCAGGTTTTCAGTCTCTGCCCCAGCCTGTTTCAGCAAAAAAAGTTTCTTAAAAGGTCAGGAAGAAGCTTTTAAAGCATATTTGCCAATTAACTATTGTAACCCCCTCCTCGACGCGACGCGAGCTGCCCGCTTCCGTCTCAGGGGACGGTAATTACTGTTTTATAAATAAGCTTTGAACTCTCTTAAGTCACAGTCTCTCCTTGCATAAAAGCACCCTCTAAATCCACTGGCCTTTTCCACCTTCTGTCACTGTCTGCGTCTAAAAATAATCTAGGTAAAAAACCAAACCCAACCCATCATACTTTTCAGAAGAAACTCCAAAACTCTCTATTACTTTGCAGTGACCATTTTTCCAGCCCCTCAATAACTCAACCAACAGAAGCCCCACAGCTTTCACTGCTGCTTGTGAACTTCTCATGGCAGTTGACAACTTTGTAAAAAGTTCTCCAGAGTTATGTGTAGGTGATAAAAAAAAAAAATTTAAAAAATCTATCCGTGTTCATATGTTTACATTTCTGAGGTTACAGAAAAGTAACCAAAAGGAGCACAGGGAAAAGGGGAATGCATGGAAAAAGGATTTTCCAAATGTATCAATTCATATAACGTTGATTTTTTTTTTAAGCCAGACTCATGATTTCTCAGTGCCCAGCTTTATATATTTAGTTAAGCCACCCGGGGTAGCGACACCGGCAGACTTGAAATCCTTCGGAAACTCCAGTTACTCCTGCACAGCCTGCATCTAAGCCCAGCATCGCTTTAGAAGAGCCAGCAGCAGAGAAGGCATTCCTCTGCTGGGAAGGCCACTGCTCGTTCCACTCTGCAAGTCACAGCTTTTATCCAAAAAAAAATAAAATCAGAGCCACCACTGACACGCGGCTTTAATCGCTTTGGCCTGACACTATCTGCAGAACAACCCCGCTTGATTTTTTCACCTTGCAGCTGAGCCAGGCTGAAATTCAGACTGGCAAACCTGCTGGTATCAGCAAGCAGCACTCCCTGGGCTTTGGGTGGGGAACAAAACTCGGGAGCTGCCACAGGAATAACGTCGGTGTGAAAGCCGGGGGGGCAGAAGGGCCAAGTCATGCTCGTTGCCCCATCACCAGCTTGGTGCTGGGGGGAAAGACCCCCCCAAAACAAGGCAGGCGCAGCCCCTCTCACCTCCCCTCCGTCACATCTCCCCAGGATCCTGTTAGAGGGTTTCAATTCCTCATCGTGACAGCACGAGCTATTTTTAATCCCACGTGAAAGCAGTTTGCAGAAGACCAACCGTTGCACGTGTTAGGGATCGCTTCCCGCGGACGGGGCGGGAGCAGGGGAACGGGGGCTCGCCCCTCCTGGGGAGACCTGTCCGGCTGCCACGGACACACACGGCTCTTAGACCCGGTCCTAAGTGTAGAGCTGGGACTAAGTGTTGTATAAACCACCAGTGATACAAAAGGGACACAGAGCCCCTCGATGCACCGACACGTTTTTTCTGACAGCGAATCCAGAGTATCGTGCATTAAGTAAAGGCATCAGAATATCTTCACAGGGACAACACTCCAGCTTTTTCCCAGGTTTCCTCCATTTTTTTCTTTGCATTTTAGGATTTATTTTCCAAACGCGGCGGGGGGGGAAGCTGATACAGAAAGGCCCTATTTTTGTAATGAAAGGAAAAATAATTAAAAAAACAAAAAGATAAGAGATCGTGAAGCAATAAGCTGCTGCAGGACTGAGTTTCTGCAAATGCACCAAGGCAAACAAGGGCTGCTCTCAGCCATGGAGCGTTGAAACGCGAGTCTATCAGGAGGACAGATTAGCCAGTGTCAATGAATAAAGATAATGTTCCGGAGCAGGTCTCGGTGCATCGCTGCCTGATTCCCGCACAAGATTCCTTTGTCTCTTCCCACCTACGTATTCCTTAACGGCGGCTGTGAAAAGCTCTCTCTGGAAGGGGATACGAGCTCTCTGCCAAAACACAGCCTGGTGACTCCGGAGTCGCTGAAACATTGGGTTTTATTCAACAGCTTGAGCTATAGAGTGTCTCGATCTGTCTGTACAATCGCAACGCACACAAAAAAACCCCTCAAGGCATCGACTTAGCTCTACTTTTCAACTGCCAATAACGCGCCCAGCAGAAGTCAAAAGAGCAGCGCGGGAGCCGCGTCCTTTCCCTGCCGCTCAAAGGCTTTGGGGTTGCAAGGTTGGGAGATAACAAAGTCTGGCTCAAGAAATCCTGGATGCCTTTCAAGAACATTATTAGCTCCCATGAATGGGTTTGAAGGATGGGGGGGGGGGAAACCTCAACCAAAAAAAACCCAACTCAACTCATTGCACGTAGCAGCTCTCTGCCAACCACCCCCCTCTCCTGGGCACCCACCGATGCTCCCAAGCTGGGACTTCCCCCCCAGCACCGTTTAATACATGCACGGAAGCACGGTGTGATGCCTGACGAGCCACAGGAAAAGTTCCTCCCCTCAGCATGCAAAGCTGCATCGGATCAAAAGGGGAAATGACAACAAAAAGTCAAATGCAGCCTCCGGGAGAACTGGGAGCCCTGGTTCGGCGCCGGAGGATGCTCGGCGGCGATGCCGCTGCTGCTGGCCGTGGGGGTCCAGCGTGGCTACTCACCGGGAAGCGTTGGCCAGCTGTTACTCACCATCCCATCCCACTTTTTACAAGTTCTGCTCCTAACTGTAAGAAAATAAGGAATTCTTTACAATTCCTATGGAATCCAACACGTGCCATCGCCCAAGGGCACAGCTTCTCAGGGCACAACCCCAACGGCCGCTTGCCCGCGGCCACTCAGGGATGTGATGGGTCATTGGGAGCCTTGGCCCAGCCCTACTCCTGGGCAGCTCTATTGGAAAAAAAAGCAGGAAAAGGAGGTGGAAAAGAGGGATGAGGATCATAGATCATACAAGGAAATACAAGACAGGGGAGAAGGGGCACATCGAGCTGGTGTTGCTGCAAAGTTTTGGTGCATGGAGACAAGGAAAACTGTTCTTTGTATAAGCTACATCAGGTCAAGCTCCCCCAAACCCCCTTTTCCACGAGCCAGCATCTGCAGAGCCCCCGCCCCGCGCTGCCTCCGCGCTCCAAACATGCCGATACCCACCGCACCTCCTGCCCCTTGCCCCTCGGCACCGAGTTACGGTGCCAGGCAGGAGCGTTCCCAACCTCCATCAACGCTGGGCAACCAAAAAGGGAACAATCCTGTGCAAGGATCTCAGCTATGGCCCCGAAACGTCGCCTGCGGAGCAGAGAGAGCCCGCAGCCCCGCTTGCACAGGCATCGTACGAAATGCAGCCCCACTGTTCCCAAGCACCCCAAATGCTGCCTGCGACCCTGACTCTGCACCGAGGAGATGCTGGGGGGGTTCCCCCCTTACACCCGCAGCCACTCGCCCCACAGTCATGGGTCTCCTCAACATGCACAAGTAAAGGGCAGGATTTGGCCCCGTGCTGTTACCGCGAGCGTCTCTTCAAATTTTGGCAAGGACGTTCTAAGTATCACCGGCAAACGTCTCGGATTCAATGAGGTTCTTCACGTTTGCCTTTGCCTGCATTCCCACAAAGCAGGCAGACAGACAGACAGACAGACAGGTTCCCAAGCAGGACACCGGCACTCCCTGAAGCTCTCCGTGAGCAGAGCAGAAGACACGCCAGCGTCACCTCTTCCTTTGACCGAGGTTTACTCTCAGCAGCACCGAGTGCCAAAAAGATTAAAACGGTGTTTTGCTTTAGGATAAAATGTCACCTCACGCTTGGATTAGCCATTAGGTAATTTATGTCGCGGTCTAGAAAAGGTGTTTAATCTTCTCATAATTAGCTAAACCTCCAGCAACTCCAGGAATTTCATGTGAGATGAGTTGCTGCTTTTGCAGAACGTTTGCTTTTCGCTAGCGAGAAGTACTCCCCAAAAAGGGACTTTAGGCTACTCCAGGTTTAAAAAAAATCACAGAATCCATGAGCTTGGAAAAGACCTTTAAGATCATCGAGTCCAACCATTGAAGGAGACACTCCAGTAAGAATAAACGGTTCCGGTCCATAACTTACGTTACAACATAAACTGCTTGGCACCCACCAGCAGCTCCTCCTGCCACGACAGCGAAATCACTACAGGGCCAAGCTACCGAGAAAGAACAAAACAACTCAGTGGCGAGATTTCCAAAGGATCTTTTTTTTTCCCTTCTCTTCTTTTCCCCCTCCGCATTTACTTAAGACAAGCAACAACCTACAGGTGCCTTGGGGCTGAATATCTTGGCATGAGATGCGCTTGGTGTAATTTTGGTTTCCTAGCAAGTTCAAATATTTTAAAAATGTTTACACCGCTTTGAGATATTCATTGGAAGAACCTGAGCTTCTGTCCAACCTCAACTTTCCCGCACTCCCAACACACCCCAGCTTTAAACATTTAGCTCCGTCTGGCTTTCCCGGGGTAAAAAAACAAACCCTTGGTATAGCCAGGTCTTGTAAGAAGACAAAACAAGAGAAGAGGAAGCTCAAGAAAGGAGCGTGTGTGATTAAAAACACACTCTACGCAGAGTTAAAGCGAAACATCTCCTGACTTTCTTCTCCCACCAGAAAGGACGCAGCGTCTCCGAAGCACAGCGCACGCTGCCCCGCGCTGCAAACCTTCCCCGATCCACTTCTCCAAACCGACCATAAACCAGCCGCAGAATCACCTGAAAGCATCGCGCTGGTATCAGGCCAGGAGCCCTTCCAGCAGCGCTCCAGAAGGAAGATTTATTTCTTCTCCCCTCGCTGCGGTCCCCCCCGCGAGCATCTCGCCGGAGGACGACGAGCGATAGGAAAGCGCTCCATCTTCTGCGCCCGCGGTCGTGAAACTCCCCTTTGGCCAAGCGAGATCCATCTCATAATCCTCACCCCCAAAAAGATGAGTTATCTTCGTTATCAGCATAGGTACAGACGGCAGGGAGGAAGGGGCTAGTGAAATCGCGGCGATATTAATCCAGGCATAAAAATAAGCGCTCTCCTTCCTGCGCTCGAAGGCGCGTTAAGTCAATAACTTTACAGCCCAGGCGCGGTTGTACCAGAGCTGAAACTCTGCGAGTAAAACTACCGCTAAAAATGACACATTCTGTGAAACACGCTGATTTTTCACAGGTTCTTGCTTTGGCGAGGATTGCAAAGCTGCAACCTCCCCCCCAAAAAAAACCATCGAGAAACACGAAGAGCGCGTCAGAAACGGAGTATTCCCGCAGGGGCTGGGGAGCAGGGGATGGAGCGGCAGGAAGGACAGGGAGAGCTACTCCTTTTATTCTTTTCAGATGTTTCCCCCCGAGAACACGGCGGCGCTTTTTATACATCTACACATTTGGATTCTCTTCAAACTAACGGAGCAGATTCTTTCGCTGCCTTCGAGGGACTCGGCGCTCCGACTCCGCTTGGCCCGGCCGCGCCAGGCTTGGCCGGGAGACGGGGCTTTAATAGACACCACATGCACAGTAGCTGCTCTTCCCAACGCTTTATCGCCCGGAGAGCTCAATCCCATTGAAACCCTCAAAAACTGAGCAACTGCCTCGAATCCGCCCGGCTCTGCCCTTTGACACGAACCCCCCGAGGAACCCGAGCGATCCCGTCCGACCCTTCCCCTGCCTCCGCTCGCTCCCCGCACGCCGAGCTCCACGCTCCCTTTATTTTCATAAGCCACTCGAATAATAAAATAATTCCTAAAGGAACCCAGTGGGATGGCTGAGAAGAACGTGTTAAAAGGTTAAAATCGCAAAGCCTGGAGAATTTTAAAAAAATAAGGCAAATTTCTGCTGCCGGCCACCTGTCCTCGACTGTCTGGGTTGCGGGGTGGGGGACATGGGGACACACAGGGATGGGGAGGACGCGGGGAAGAGGGGACACGGGGGAGACACGGGGAGAAGGGAGGACAAGGGGGGTGCATGGGGATGGGGAGGAAATGGGGAATAGGGGGGACAAGGGAGAAGGGGAGTACAGGGGGACAGGGGAGAATGGGGGTACATAGGGATGGGAGGACAAGGGAGAAGGGGG
>VZZY01008364.1:192020-218054 GCA_013400335.1 Eurystomus gularis
AGGGGAGGGGGAAGGGGCACACGCGTGGGGCACCGCCGGGAGACCCCCGGGGCAGCGGAGCACCCTCCACCCCTGAGCAGCCCCCTCCCAGGAGCCATGACCGCGGCGGAGCGAGATGCTCCCGGTGAGCCCGGGCGGGGGGGGATGTATTTTCCCATGTTTTTTCCATATTTTCCCGTGTTTTGCCGTATTTTCCCAAGTTTTCCCATGTTTCCCAATATCTCCTAATGTTTTCCCCTCTTTTCCTATGTTTTGCCATGTTTTCCTGCATCTCCTAATGTTTTTCCCTATGTTCCCAGATGTTCCCACACTTCCTGTTTTCCCATGTCTCCCCACATTTTCTGTTTCCCCACATTCCCTCATGTTTCCCCATGTTTTCCCACATTTCCTCACACTTCCTCATGTTTTCCCATGTTTCCCCACATTTTGTTTTCCCCATATTTCCCCACACTTCCTCATGTTTTCCCATCTTTTCCCTCATTTCCCCATCTTTTCCCACATTTCCTGATGTTTCCCCATATTTTCCCACATGTCCCATGTTTCCCCACATTTTCCCCCATTTCCTAATATTTCCTAATATTTTCTCTTCCCACGTTCTTCCCACCCCCTCCCATATTTTACCATTCCCAGGGCCGCAGCGGGTGTTTTCGGCCACTCACATCGCGCAGGGGCTCGGCAGCGATGCGGGACCCCTGGGCAGGCACCGGGCTGGAAATAACGACCCGTCGCCCACTGCCACGCAATTAGCGGGTGGCACACGGAGTGCTAATTAGCCTGCACGGGGCTCCAGTGGAAACACAACCCCTGCGCGTGGATTAATTGCTCGCGATGGGAAGGGCAGTCCTGGGGAATCCACCCATTTTCCGAAATAAGCCCCACAAAGTGGTGGTTCAAGGGGTTGTGATTTAAAAGGTGCGTGTGATGGGCGGTGGGGTGGGATGAGGTAGTTTTCCCGTGGCTGGTGGGGAAGCCCCATTCCCTGGGGAGCATCCCGGGTGCTACGTAAATCCCATCTGGTGCCACACATGGGGACTGGACCCCACGGCACCAGGTGCCCGGCCTGCACCTCACAAGCAGCAGTGGCCCCATCCCAGCTTACTCCTGCCCTCCCGGTGGCATGTGACATCACCCAACGCAACAGCCAAGGTCCAGCCCCAGGGTGCCCATGTCTGGCGGGTCCCACGGGGCCATCATGCCCAGGAACCGCTGTGGCTTCATCAAAACACTCCCAAGGTCCACCCTGCCCCACGCCTCAGGACGCTGAGGCTGATTCCCAGTCTTGCACTAAAGCCTTCCTCTTCTGTCTCTGAAATCAGCAGTGTCTTAATTAACCAATTAATGTAATTATCTCATTCTATAATTAGATCCCCTGAGTCTTCCAAGAGCTGGATCATGGTGGGGAGGGAGAGATCCGTGGCCCAAGTCTGGAGGGGAGCTGCATCGGGAGGCAGGGATGCTCCTGCATGGCTGCGCGGTGCCAGAGCTGCACCGCTGCAGGCTGGCACCACGGCACGGCTGCGAGACTGCCCGGCTGCAGGGTGGCATGGATGCAGGGTGGCATGGATGCAGGGTGGCACAGATGCCCAATGGCGTGGGTTCACAATGCCATGGCTGCAGAGTGGCACAGATGCGTGATGGCATGGCTGCGTGGTGGCAGAGCTGCAGGATTGTAGAAAGGAGTCTCCAATCGCGGCACAGGATGGCACGGCTGCAGGGTGGCACAGACACAGGACAGCATGGCTGCAGGGTGGCACGGTGCCTTGGTGGCATGGTGGCAGGGCTACAAGGGGGCATGGCTGCAGGGTGGCATGGTAGCAAGGTGACAGGGCTGCAGGGTGGCACAGATGCAGGGTGGCAGCAGGACGGGGCTTTGTGCCCTCTCGTGGCTGGCACTCGGAGCCTGCGCGGGGCCCGAGCTGCACGGTAGCTTTTCACGGAGAGGAAACAATTGCGGCTGGCGATCCTTCCAGCTCGCAGCGCGGAGCTTCCCCGGGGAATGGCGAGGAGGAGAGACTGCGACGAGGAAGCGAATCTGTTATCGGGAGCAGTTTGATAAATAAAACCGCATCCAAGATCCGCCGCGCGGCACTTGCCAGCTCTTGTTGGGTTTACGTAAGCGATTAGAAATAGGAACTGTTTCACTCCGGGCGAGAGCGGGTGGGAACGGCTCCAACTCCCTGTTTGGGCTGGGGCAGGGGGGATGTTGTTGTTGGAAAATGCCAATTTGTCGAAATGGAAACGTTTGGCAAGAACATCTCCATTTCGACAAAGTTCTGTCAAAACACAGCCAGGGAGGCTCGGGAAAGGCAGGACGGGGAGCAGCCCAGCCCAGCCACCCTCCTCATCCTCAGCGCCGGGGGATCTCTCGGGGTGCGGGGCTGGGGAGCGGTGCCTTTCGGTGCTGCCAGCTCCCCCCTTGGTGCTTGCTGCTGCTTGGGCACGGGTGGAGGAGCAGCAGCCTTGCCTTTCTCACCTTCAGAATTTGGGGGGAAAAGGCATAAAACATGAGCTCGGGCCTCGCTGTTGGGTGAGGAGGGGAAGCATCAAGCGCTGTGGGCACCAAGGCTTCTCCAGCCCCATGTTTGGTGGGTGGCCCTGCAGGAGGGTCCATGAGACCCCACCAGGCAAGGACCAGCTCCCTGCCTTGCTGGCAGCTCAAGAAATTAAGGACGTTCAGGTGCAATTTGGTGTAGGTTGGACATGAAGAAAAATTTCTTCCCCACAAGGGTTGTCAAGGCCCAGCCCAGGCTGCCCAGGGTAGTGGTGGAGTCCCCATCCATGGAGGGGTTTCCAAGCCATGGAGATGTGGTGCTGAAGGACATGGGTTAGTGGTGCCCTGGCAGTGCTGGGTTAACGCTTGGACTCAATTATCTTAAAGATCTTTTCCAACCTAAAGAGTTCTACGCTTCTAAGTTCAATGCCCCTCTGATGCCCCGTTCTCAGCCAGGATGCTGCGTGTCTTCCCTGTCCCTCAGCATGTCTTTGTCTGCAGCTCTGACAACACACCCTACCAGAGCACGCAGCTTTCCCAGAGTTGGGTGATCCTGCTGAAAGGTCCTGCCCTGGTCACAGCATCAGCCCTGACATCAGGGCTCTGCGCCCTCGGGTGGCAGCCACAGCCCCCGTGGGGCTGGCAGCCGTGTCCCCACGGGCACGCCGGGAGCACAGCCAGTCCCCAGGGCTGCTCTCAGCTCGCAGGAGCCACCGATCTGCTCCGGCAGATGAAAGTGTTTGGGGCTGTCACCGGGCGTTATGGATGGGCTGCGAGCAGACACTGCGGATGTGGAGGGAGCCTCCACGTTTCCGACCCCTGATGGATGAGATGCAAGTGCCGGTCGCGTCACTCACTATATCACCGTTGCCTCAGCCCTTGGCTGGGGTGAGGGTGCTTTGAACCTTGGAGATGACTGTCTCCACTGAAGGACAAGAAGCGAGCAGATCCCCGGGAAGCCCCGTGACCTGGCTGATGTACCCATCAGCCTGGTCATCCCCTGAGCCAAGGGAGCAGCAAGCAGCGGCCCAGCCCCCCGCATCCCCACCTCGCTGGGGTGGGACAGGCAGCTGGGGTCCCCCAGCCTGTGATGGTGGGAGCAGCTTCCCAGCCCGGCTGCAGATGCCCCCACCATGCCAAGGGCTGTGGGGTCAAGGGCTGGAGCCCATCTTGGCAGATCTTGTGGCACAGAAGCAGTTGGAAATGTCTGGTGACCATCTCAAAGGGCCGTGTGTCTGCGCAGCGGTGAGAGCCCGATGCCAGACATGGCTGCACACATACATGTGGTTTGAATCGGGTTTTTTGGGAGGGCTCCCTCCAGCCAGGTGCGTTGTCCTCTCCTCTCCCAGCACAGGGCTGGACCTGACAGCCTCTCTCAGGGTAGCTCAGCCCTGGAGGGAGGAGGCATCAGGACAGCACGGGATCTTAGAGCAGCCATCCCCAAAACTCCAGGTGCCCCATCCCAGGGCTCGCCCTCTGCAGAAGGGTTAGCCAGACCCACCACGGGCTGGTCCCAAAGCCGGCGAGGTTCACACCTAATCCAGGACAGCCAAGCAACAGACCTCACCGAGGTCCAAACAGAGCAACATCAGCACAGCACATGAGCTCGATGCTCCCCTTGTTCATCCGCTCCCCCACTTCAAAACCCGTGGGTCTGAGCAGGATGGGACCAGAGGTTGCCCAGAGAGGTGGTCACTGCCCCATCCCTGGAACCATTGCAGGTGAGGGTGGCCGGGGCTCTGAGCAACCTGCTCTAGTTGCAGATGTCCCTGCTCCCTGCAGGGGGGTTGGACCTGATGACCTTGAAGGGCCCCTTCCAACCTAAAAGATCCTATGATTCCATAACCAGCCAGAACATCCCGGCCCCTCCAGCAGCCCCTCCTCCAGAGCCCCCCCTCTGCCCGCCCCAGCGGGCAGGAGCCGCAGCGTGGGTGCACTGGGATTTCCCAAACTTTGTTATTACAAAGAAAGAAACAAAAGAGTTCAAGGGATCAGTGGGGATGAAAAATGCTTTAGAAAACACGGGAGAGCATTTAGCAGGTCACCTCCGCAGCGGCGCTTGCCAAGCTGATAAAGGCGAGCAAACTTATTAAGGCGCGCACAGCTTGATTCGAAACGGCTGCTCCCAAACAGCCAATTACCCCGGGCCGTTCCAATCCAATTAGGAAGGCTGTTTCCCTGATTACAGCGGTGTGTTTTACAAATACAGCACAACTCCTCGGGTTCAAAGAGCAATCCGTAAAAGGGAGCTCGGGAAGAGGCAAAGCCAGCGCCTGCAGCCAGGAGAGGCAATCCCCATCCCTGGGATGCAGGTGTCCCTGTCCCCAGGGATGTGGGTACCATGGGGATGGGATGCCCAAACCCCAGCCATGGTGACACTTGCTGGAAGAGCAGCCCTGTGACCATCCCTGAAGCAGCAGAGCCCCACCAGCCAAGGAGATAGGATCTCCAAGCTGTGGTCCACACCAGGAGCTGGATCATGGGGGTGAAATGGATACGGGATGCCACCAGGATCTCCATCAGCACCACCACTCAGAATCACAGAATCATTTATGTTGGAAAAGACCTCTAGGATCATCTAGTCCAACCTTCGCTGGCACTTCGGGACACTCCATTGTCCCCTCCAGAGCCTCAGCAAAGGCCACCCCTGGTCACCCAGCTCAGCTGGCCTGTGACATTTGCAATCCTTTCCCCAGAGACCTGGAGAGCTTTGAGGTTTATCCACTGGGTATTGAAATAAAAACCCTCAACGTACTGTTGAGGGGGCTTTGCGCCGATCCTGCCGGTGGGGAGAGGCAGGTTTTACAGAGGGAGAAACCCAGATGGGACCATCGGGGCTTTGCCCAAGCTCAGCCGAGCCAGCCAGGCTGGGTACAACCACAGAGGAGAACAAATCGTATCTCCTTCTCCCTGGGATCACGGGCCCTGCGGTGCAGCAGAGCTGGTCCTCTCCAGACCAGGTGTCCCATCACCTGGGGCAAAGGAGACACCAACAATGTCATCCCCATGCTCACGCAGAAGATGAAAGATGAACCCATAAACTCGGTCCAAGACGCTGAGCTGGGCTGGGGGGGCAGGAAGGGCCTTGGCTGAGCCAGCAGCATCCACGGCCGTCCAAACCCTCACCGCAACCGCTCCAACGGGTTCGCTTCAAACTCCTGGCGCGCGGCCACCTCTGGGGTGTAGCACGGCCCCTGTTATTAAAATGTGTGACAAGCAGCTCGAGATGGAAAGTGAAGTTGTACATTCTCCATCTGAAACTCCGGGAGGAATTTCAAGCAGGGGAATGCAATTTCCAGCCTGGAGGAGAGCCAGCAGCACCAGGGCGAGATTTTTCTTAATATGGTTTTGCAAAACTTGAACACAGAAGATTGCCCGTAGCTATAACAATACCCGTGAGCTGGAGACAGCCCCGCTCGGGGAGGAGGAGAAGTGTTCGCACAACAAAAACACCCATCAGCTCCCCCAAACACGTTGTCCTCTGCAACCACCACAGCGTTTGGCCACCTTAGCTCCCCTCTCCAGCCTGGTCTCTGCTGGGATTTGGAGGCTGAGCTACACGGAGGCTGCGTGGACCAGGGCAGAGCTGCTCAGGAGAGCAGCTTGGGAAGGGAGCAGCATCCCAGGAGCGAGGGTTTTGGCAGGGAAGCAATGCCCCTGGCATCGGGCGCTGGCTGCAGCCTCACAGAACTCCCCAGGGGATGGCAGGACACGGTTGCCCAACATGATGCACCTTCTTGCAGCAGTACTGGTGACCAAACAGCAGCAGCATCTCACAGAAGGCAAAAGCCATGCTGGTGACACCAAAGGGAGGATGTGGCTTTTCCCAGACCCTCAGCACTTGCAGGTCTCCACTCCCTCCATCAGCCCAGGGGAGATGGGGGTTCACCAGCTCCATAACAGTGCTTTGGGGAAGTGGTGGGGTCACAGCAGGGCCATGGACAGGACCCCAGCCACTCTTCTGCCTCTGCACCAGCCCAAGGAGTGTTGCCTGCTCACGGCAGCACAGGCACAACTGGCTCCCGGCCAGCTGGACTTACAAAAGGAGCCTTCCCCCTATTCCTGCTTTTGATTTAAATAATCCCAATAAGGGGATGAAGCAGCCAAAACCCACTGGTTGGTTTTTTGGGGTTTTTTTAAAGCTTCAATTAAAAAAATATATATATATATGCAAAACGCGCGATTTTTATTAGAGCAGGCAGAGCTGCAGAGGATCAGAGACAGCTCTTCTCTAAGCCAAGCTCTGCCCCAGGACACCAGCTCTGAGCTGGGCCAGCCAGAGAGCTCAGACACCCTCCGCACAGCATCCCAGCCCTGCCTTGGCCCCACTTCCCTCCTCATTGCCCCTGCAAACACCAGCACTGAAATCATTCCTGCGACGGTGCCCTCCTGGGAGAAGGCACAAAGGTTTCACATCATCCCGGGAGTGAAAAAATACAGGGATGGGGAGGAGGCACAACAGCTAAGGGGTTTTTTTTGTGTGTGTGTTTAATTTGCTGTTAGCCAGTGTCTGGTCACACAGGGCTGTGGAAGTGGAGGGGTTTCTTTCCCCTGGTTAGATGTAGGGGGTGACAAGGCCATTTCCAGCTGGGAAAGTCCCTTTTGGAGAAGCTGGGCGATACCAGGCAGCTGGATGGTGAGACATCACTGTTGGCAGGTGGCTGATGGCTGCAGCCGACGCCAACCGAGCAGAGTCCATCCAGCTGCAGCCCACAGAGGGAGCAGGACTTTCAGCATGGTGCCCAGCACCCTGATGGGTGTTTCAGGGGGATCTACAGCCCAAAACGCCTGGGGACAAGGCGGGTTCGGTGCTGTGGAGGTGCCAAAGTCCCTGTGGGTTTGCTGGAGCCACGAACCAAGGGTGAGCTGGTGGCACCTCTGCCTTTCCTGGGCAGGGAGGGAGCAAGATCCCCCCAACACCCCTCATATCCCCTGCAGTTATTTCTTCATCTCTGCTACATCAGTCTCCTCAAGGAGCGGTTGACTGACCAGCCAGGGCTCTCTTGACAACTGCTTACCTGCTCTTTACAAGCTCAGTGGAACCATAATTATATGTCCATTGCTGATCTCATTTAGAGTTAATTACCTGCCAAACAGACATATCTCTAATGTGCTTGGAAGCATCCCAATAATGGCTCTGAGCAGCCCATCGATATGGGCCTGAACACAGCAATTCGTCCTGCTGGGTGGTCCACCACCCACTGCTTATTTGCGGGTCTAAATCAATAGCATCAGCCCATTGGGGTCGGTGGAGGAGGAGATGTGGCATCAGTTCATCTCCGAGGGAAGAGATGAACATGGGGGAACCTCTCCTGGCCACAGCAGATGAGATCTGACCCATGACACCATGGGCAGCCCCAAACCCATCAGCTCTGGCAGCAGCATGGCTAGCACAGGGCAGTTATGCAGATAAAGTAACATGCCACCCTGAAGTTCCTCATTTCTTTTCCAAAACGCATCTACAGTGGGCTAGCAATAGGGTTAATGCATGGTTTAATCCCACTTCTTCAGCCTAAAAGTGGAGCTGATTCCACTTGGGTCATGCCACTGTTGTATTTCTGGGATGGTTGTGTTCTGGGGTTGTTTAGTCTGGAGAAGAAAAGACTGAGGGGAGACCTTATCCCTCTACAACTCCCTGAAAGGAGGTTGTAGAGAGGTGGGTGTTACTTCTCCCAAGTAACTAGCAACAGGACAAGAGTAAGTGACCTTGGGTTGCACCAGAGGAGGCTGAGGTTGGGTATTAGGAAAAATTTCTTTCCTGAAGGAGTGGTCAAGCCCTGGAACAGGCTGCCCAGGGCAGAGGTGGAGTCCCCATCCCTGGAGCTGTTCAAAAAAACATGCAGACATAGCACTTCAGGACATGGTTTAGTGGTCATGGCAGTGTTGGGTTGATGATCTTCAAGGCCTTTTCCAGCCTTAATGATTCCATGATTTCCCTGCTGCTGGGCTGGGGGCTGCACCAAAGGCACTGGGGTGGGACTGGGAGGTGCGCCAGCACCCCACAAATGCTGGTGGCAAGGGAGAGATGCCAGCCCCGAGGGACAGCTCATCACCTTGAAGGGCAGAGCTGGAGAATTCATTCCCAGCCGCTCCCCAAACCAGCCAGTAAGCGCACAGAGCTGTTCCCAATCAAGCATCCTCACTGCGTGCTGGCTTCCCCGCGGCACAGCCAGCGTGCTCCCTGCCACCATGGCCAAGCTCTGCAGGAAAAGGCTTTATTTCAAGCAAATCTGTTTATAAGTTTCCTCTTTTTAAAAAAAAAAACAACCAACACTAGACCAAACCCAAAACCATTTGGGGGTAAGGGGTTGTTGTGCTTGTTTGCCTTTAAAAAATAATGTCACCAGGCACAGATGGCCACATTTACGAGTCTGTGAAGCTCTGGCTAATTCCATGCACAGGTGGGGGTAGCTTTCATTTGGCTCTGGTTCAGCCAAATATTCGGTGGCCAAAGGGAGAGGAAGGTGTGGGATCGGGAATTGGAACATCTGGAGCAGAGCCGAGCAATAACGCAAAGTTTTACGGAAAATGCCTCAAATGGGATGGAGGAGAAAAGCGGAGTTTAAAAGGCTCCCAGCAAGGAGGGAGGCAAGCTCCCAAGGGCCCTCCTGTCAGGTTTTGAAAACAAGAAGGGAAAAAAAAAATAAGGTGTCAAAGAGGGAGGTAAAACCAAGCACTGGATTAAACCCCGGCCAGCTGCACCCCAAGCAAAACCTGCTCCTGCCCTGCAGGCAACACAGATTCCAGAGCTTAACGCCATAAAACCTGAATTTCAGAACTTCCTCAGTCGTAGCAGAGGGATCAGACCGCCACTTTGGGTCGGAAGCCTGATGAGGATGGGATGGTCCTGCTCCCTGGGCCAGCCCGGAGCTCTCCCTGCATCCCGCGGTGATGCTGGGCAGCCCCTGGCACGGGGCAGTGGCTGCAGGTGCCCCCGGCATCACCCGGGCTCCGCTCCCTCAGCAGCCCCTCCAGCACGATTTAAGTCCTGTATGGGGGTAATGCGTTGTCTTTGTCTGTTTTTATCATCGATTCCAGTCTTCATTCTGCAAAACCCCTACGACAGCACAATATTGCACCATTAAGAACAGCTAATGAAGGGATAATGAATCTGGTAATGAACGTAACGAGCTAATACTCTCATCCCCCCATACAGTGGCACGCATCACACGCGCCCATGAATTACAGCCGCCGAAATCAAAGCCTGAGCAGCTGGCAGGTCACGCCGGAGCTGTGCATGCCAAGCGTGCCATGACCCTGCTTTCTGGGTGAAGAATGCCCGCTTCCCAGCAAGGCTTTGGGAGCGAGACGAGTGGAACGGAGCCGCTGCTGCCGGGAGCTCCCGCCGGTGCGAGGGCAGGGCCTGGCCTCGCTGCCGTGCCTTCGCCCAGCAGGCAAAGGGCTGGTCCCACTCGTCTCTCATCATCTGTGATGCACATGCTGAAGCAATCAAGTGGGGAAAAGGCTGGAAAACCTCCAAAATGGGAGAGGGCGCAGGGTACGCTCACGTTCCTGCAGCCCCCGGGGCTGCGATACCTCCCGCCCCAATAAACCGCAGGTGCTGGGGCACTGCGAGCACTTGCCCACGCACTTCAATCGCGTTCGGATCCTGCCTCCCGGTACCCTGGCCCCTTCCCGGCTCACGCACGGCGGGGAAAGCATTGGGGAAAACAGCTCCATTCAGAGCCAAAAGCCTCTTGGTGGGGAGACTCCCCCTTCCCAGGGACAGTAGGCAGCTGGTTCCTACAGCGCAGGCACCCACACGTGCTGCGTGACCCCACGGGCCCCATCCCCTCCCCAGAAAGGCAGGTCAGCGCTCGCCGGCTCTGCAGGAAGGAGCTGGGGCTTTGTCTGGAACCCAGCCGACAACAGGAGCTTTCAGACAAATCACCCAGGTTCTGCCACATCTGGGAGAGATGGAGCTGAGAGCAAAGCTGGTGGTAACCTGAGGCTCAGCGGCCCAAGAGCTCTGCTCCACAGGGAGAAGCTGCCCTGGGGGCCCTTGAACCAGCATCACTCCACATGGGCTTGTGGTACCCACCAGCACCCCATGCCTCAAAGCTTCATCTGAATATTTGCCTGCTTGTGCTCCAGGACTCTCCTCTCACTCCTCACTTCCACAGGGGTTGGGTTCCTCTCCCAAGGAACGAGCGATAGGGCAAGAGGAAACGGCCTCAAGTTGCACCAGGGGAGGTTTAGGTTGGACATGAGAAACAGTTTCTTCCCCAAAAGCATTGTCAAGGGCTGTGCCAGGCTGGGCAGGGCAGTGGTGGAGTCCCCATCCCTGGAGGGGTTTCCAAGCCATGGAGATGTGGTGCTGAGGGACGTGGTTTAGTGGTGCCCTGGCAGTGCTGGGGGAACGGTTGGACTCGATCTTAGGGGTCTTTTCCAGCCAAAGCAATTCTATGACTCTAAGCCCCCAGCCCCAGCTCACCCACCCAGGACTCTCTGCCTGTTCTTCCATCCCCTGCCAGACATCCCACCAGCACCAGCTCTCCTGTCCTCATTGGAACGTCACAGATAAACCCCCAGAGTAAGGGAAGGAGAGGACAGACAGCCCTCACCACAGAGTGCAAGAGCATCCCCACCAGCTCTCTGGGCTGCAGCACCCTCCCAGCAGCCACCAGCCCATGGGGATGTACCTCCCTGTCTTGGGTCTCACCCATCACCTGACCCAACTTGTGAGCACAGAGAGCTCATGAATCCAAAACACTGGCAACTTGTTTTAGGACGGTGCCTTAGGAGTGAAACCCAGACAGACTCCTGTCTCTGCTGGGGCTCAAGCCCCCACCACAGCACCAGACAGGACCAGAGCAGCCCAGCATGGGTGACCAGCATTCTCCAGGCACCTTCTCATGCCAGGGGTCCTACACAGCCACAGCCAGGCTTTTGCATCCCAGGCTGTTGGGATGAGGCCAAAGAGTGGGACAGATACCAAGCCAAGGGCAGCTCAAGCTCAGCCCCCCTGACAGGGACACATCTGGGATGAGGCTGCTGGCCCTGACTTGGCCATGCCTTCCAGAGCATCCCTGCATCCCTCGTGTCATCCCCATCTTTAACTCACAGCTGTTGGAGCTCCTCAGACCATCCTCTACCTCCCCAAAGCACTTAGGGCTGCCCAATGGGGTGCTGGGAGCTCTGATGGTGCTCACCCACCCCAAGTGCAAAGCTGAAACATGGGGCCAGGCCCCCCCAGCCCCACTTCCCCCCCACGGGACCCACCATCCTGGGGCTCATGTGAACGCCCCGCGGTCATTTTTAACCTCAGATCTTTGGCATTATTAATAACAGCCATGTGGGGCTCGCTTCCCCTATGGGATAACATCTGGGGGATATTCATCACGGCCACCGCGGGCTGCAGCCCCCCGCTCTCCCCACGGAGCGGGATGGGTCACATCTGAGCACCGAGCCGCTTGATGTGGAGTCATTAGCATGCACAGACTTCCAGCCCAATTACTTGACAGATGAAATCAAGATCCGTTGGCCTTATTGTTTGCATCTGGAGCGCTGCATCCGCACACACTCCTCCTCCTCCTCCCCAGCCCGGCCGTGCCAGCATTGGCTTCATCTGGATGTCGTTTACCACGGCTTGGCGTATGGGAATGTATCAAACACTCCATAATAAAATTAGCCCTACACAACAGCAATTACCCACAGCACCTTCAGAGGGGAAAAGATGCACCATGTCCTGACCCTCCTTTCTCTGCCCGCTGGGGAGAGGAGCTGCTGGTTTTCCTCCCAGGAGCAGCTCTCGCAGGAGGAGGTTTGCTCTTCAAGTGAAGCCCGGGCTGATCACCCCCCAGCCTGTTTGCACTTCCAGTTTTGCAGCCATTCTACCCACCGATTTTGCACAAAGGAACAATTACGCTTCATTTCTACCCATTAACACGTTCAACGGCATTGAGCTTGCTCAAGAGAAGGGGAAAAAAAAAAAGGGTTGCATCAGAAATATTTGAGGCGCTGAAGTCAGCGGGCAGGTGTCGGGGCTGACGCCCAGCAGCGTGCCAGAGCCAGCCCAAGCAGAAAACTCCTAATCCCAGCGATTACGGCCCATAAATGCGGACACAGGGATGGAGCTCACACCCCTCACACCCCGGCTGGGTTTGGCTTTGCCCAGCAGCCTCTTCAGGAGCTGTTAATTAGGGCAGAGGAGGTTAATTCTTGCCATGTGTCTCCCACTGCGCTTTGCTCCTCTCCAGGAGCTGATGCTTCGCCCAAGGCTCTGCTTGGCTGCAGGATGGGGATGTGGGGTCTCTCCAGAGGAAGCCCCGAGTCTTCCTAGGCCATTGCTGGGGAAGCATGAGGGTTGGCCGTGGGCAGAGAGTGGGGGTGGCCCTGGCTGATGCAAGCGCATCATCCTAAGAGGTGCTGGTGTCCCCAGGGTGGCTCGCCCAGCATGCAGAAGGATGGCCAGCCAGCCCCGTGGCCAGCAGAGGGGACAAGGGCTCGCCTTGGGGGCAGGCACTGAGCAGCAGAAGGAATTTGGGTTTCTTTTTTCCCCCCCTGTAGCCCATCTGTCCTTAATTTCTTTGGGGGTTTCACTCCAAATTCTTCAGATTCTACGGCAAATGTTTTGCAGTCCCCGGCTCGGCGGCTGCCCAGCTCAGGGCTGCCTGCGAGCGGAGCTGAGGGAAGGGAAAATACTGACACCACAATCCACCAACAAATAACCCATCAACACAGAGGCGGTGGGAGCCTTTACTGGGGGCTGTGCCGGCCGGTCCCTCCGTGCAGCAGCAGGGGATGATAGACTTTGTGCAGGGGACACCAGACTGTGCACCAGCCCCGCTTCCAGCCCATGTCCCTCCATCGCTATGTGCTGTGCTCCACAGAGATCAGGGTCCCGAGCTCTGGCCCGTTTTTGCCAACACCTGGACCAGTGGTGCCATCCTGCCCGGGATGCGCAGGCACAGGCCACGCTCCCGCTGAGCATCCCTTCCCCTCCTGCAACCCACAGCACCAGGAGCCAGGGTCCACCTCGCCAGAGCTCTGCTGGGAGGTGTTTCCGTTTGCTCTCATAATTTGTAGCAACAAATCACTTGTTTTGCCTCAATTTTGCAATTACAAGACGGTAGCTCAGGGCTACAAGCAAATGCAAAGATCTCAGGCTGGGGAGCAGAGCAGCATCGCACGCACACCCATCCCTGCAGCACGATGTACGCTGCGGTCACTGCTAATTAGCTGCTAATTTTACAGACTTCTTTATGGCTTGTAGTCATTTAACCTTCCCCACGGGCTGGAGCCCTGCAGCCAGAGCCTCGGTGGGCACCAGGAGAGCTCTGCAGCAGCTCCCTGGGGAGAGCCAGGCGGCAGTGCTGGTGATGGAGCAGGACCTGGCACCAGCCACAGCCTCATCTCCAGGATGCTGGGCACAGCCTGGGGAGCATCTCACAGCCTGGCTGAGACCAAGCTCCGGGTGGTCACAGCTCCCCGTGGGTGCTCCCACCTCCCCAGGACGCCGAGATCTGAAATCTCCCTTGAGATGCAAAGCAGAAATTCAGATCCTGGGTAAAAACAATCCTGCTCCAACCATGATCCACACAAGCCCGTGTCTAAGTTCAATTTGAGCCCAGTTTTGAAGATTCCAGCAATGCTTTGGCTTGACACAGGCTGTCTGAGAGAGCACGTTTCCTCCCCAGAGCCTTCGTCCAAGCCCCGGGTTTGATAAGGATCAGGATACCGCCCTGGCCTCAGATGCAGAAATTAAACAAATACTTTGCATATTTTGGCGGCTCCCGCACGTGAGCAGCTGTAATTGAAGACACGATCTGATCTGTCTCGCCCTGCAGCATGTCCTGGCAAATCAGTGCCTCGCCTCATTGCCCCATTTAGTCTGCACCGAGGCAGAGGCACTTGTGTCGCGTTCACCCCTCGCAGGGAGCCCAGCTCCCAGCAAATCCCTGAGGAGCAAGGAACGCTCAGGGCTTATAGAATCATGGATTTGTCTTGGTTGGAAGAGATCTTTCAGATCGAGGCCAACCATTCCCCCAGCACTGCCAGGGCACCACTAACCCATGTCCCTCAGCACCACATCTCCACACCTTGGAAACCCCTCCATGGATGGGGACTCCACCACTGCCCTGCCCAGCCTGGCACAGCCCTTCACAGCCCTTGCCAGGAAGAAACTGTTCCTCAAGGCCAACCTAGACCTGCCCTGGTGCAACTTGAGGCCGTTTCCTCTTGTCCTATTGCTTGTTCCTTGGGAGAAAAGCCCAACCTCACCTGGCTCCAACCTCCTTTCAGGGAGTTGTGCAGAGCCAGAAGGTCTCCCCTGAGCCTCCTTTGCTCCAGGCTGAACCCCTCAGGTCTCTCAGCCGCTCCTCACCACACCTGTGCTCTAGACCCTTCCCCAGCTTTGTTGCCCTTCTCTGGCCACATTCCAGCCCCTCAAGGTCCTTCTTGGAGTGAGGGGCCCGAAACTGACCACAGGATTCAAGGCTGGGCCTCCCCAGTGCCCAGTCCAGGAGCACAATCCCTGCCCTGGTCCTGCCGGCCACACGGGTGCTGACACAAGCCAAGATGCTGGTTGCCTTCTTGGCCACGTGCTGGCTCATCTCCAATCAACCAGCAGTCAATATCTTTGCCCCTCACGCACACACCTGTGCTGACAAAGCCCAGCACACACATGGGCAGCTGCCCCAGCTCCAGCCGGGTGTCCTGGCACATCTCTGCCACCCAGTGCCCAGCACAGCCAGGACGTTCTGCACAGGGGTCTGCAGTGTGCCAAGCACTGCCTTGGAGAGCCTGGCTACGCAGGAATATGCAATCACTGGGAGGTTCTTCCCCCCCCCGTAAATCATATCTCCAGGTTAAGCTGGGTCTAGGCAGATGGAAAAGAAAAAAACAAACCAAACTCTGCAGCCTCATCCTGCCCATACTGCCCAGGAGCCTCAGCAGCAACGCAGCTTTGTGAGGAGCCTCCTTCAGCCCCAGGGAGCCAAAGAGCTCATAGACACATCCCATGGGCAGGCTGGGCTGCACTAACCATCACATTCCAGAGGGAAACTGCCAGCAAAGAGCCCGAGTGACCACGGCAGCCTCCTTGCCATGAGAAAGCCATCTGAGAGTTGCAGCCCCCCCTTCCAAAGCCCCTTCCACTGGGGGCTGATCCCTGGCCACTCATTATCACCCACCTGGATCCCACCAGCAATGGACACAAGCTCCAGTAATGAAGTTCCCCAGCTAAGACCTTCCTGGGCTCCCTGCTCTCTGGAAGACTCATACACCCACATAACAGGGTGTTCATTAGGGGTTGTGGGGGTTCAGAGCAGAGGGTGCAGGAGCCCTGCTGAGGTGCTCCACCACGGGATCCACCACACAGACCCACTGTCCACCACAGGATCCACCACGCAGACCCACCATCCACCACGGGATCCAACACCCAAGCCGGGTGCTCCTCACTGCAGCTCCCACCTCACAGCCAACACTTCACCTGGTGTTTACCAGCTTTTATGTGACATCTATTGTTCAGTTTTTAAATACAAAATAAAGTCCATAAAATGAGGACGCCGCTCAGTTTAAGTCAAGTCTTGGGGATTTGCTGTATTCAGCTGAAGCATCCACTCACCAAACGGGGCCATCAGGCAGAAGAGTTGCTCCTGGTGACTCCAGCGATCTCGACCTGCAGAATTTGAGGGGGTCACAGCATTAACAGAGACCCCCCCACAAGCAGCTCAGCTCATCCCAGGAGAGGCCAGTTCTGGCTGCTCCCTCTTTTATGCCCTGCTCGGGGCAATGCCTGAGGCAGGTGGAGCAACTTGGCCCCATCAGTGTCCCCACACCCACCACTGCACCACCTGGTCACCCATCAGCTGTGCCGGCAGGATCAGGCCCATGGCCCATGTCTGCAGGGCCCTCAGAGCCAGGACCCCACAAGCTTATGCCCAGCTCCAGCACAGGTCCATGGGCACGTCCTCCACTGACGCATCCAGCTCAGCAAAACAACGGGACAAGCAGGGCTGAGCTCTCCATGCCCATCAGCTGCTGTTTCTGGGCTGCAAAGCGCCTGTTTCTATCCGAGCACCACCTGAGCTGGAGCAGCACAAGCAGCTCGTCCCTCCTGTTGTCCCCAGCATCCCACCGGCGCGGCCATGCCCGGTTGTAACCATCCCTTTGCCACACGTGGGCTGGACAGGAGAAAAGGACAATCTCCAGCACTGCATCTGAGGAGCCACCAGTTAAATGAGCTATTTTAATGAAGCGCAACCTAAGTGATGCGGTAATGACAGGAGGGATGATAGAAAACACTCTGCTTGGCCTCGCCAGCGGAGAAGGAGGCATTTGAGGAGCTTCATTAGCCCGGGACCCGTCGCCGACCTCATCCCTTGCTTGCACCCACAAACCCCGCTCCCTTCAAGCCCAGCTTCCCAGGAAAAGAGCATGGCAGCCCGTTTCTGTCCCACCAGCTGGGATGGGTGTGTGGAACGCCCCATGGCTGGGGTTAGCTCATCCAGACAGACATCAGGGAGCTGTGCTGTGCACTGTTCTGTGCCCCCACACCCGGACAGAGGGATGGATGGATGGATGGACACGGGACGTGGCTGGGAGAGACAGCACCTCCTGCCTACCTTACACCCCTGTCAGAGCCTCGAGACTTCACCTGCCGGAGCCTCAAATTAACCCGAGATTAACTAGTTTGATCCCTTCCCTTGAATTTTATGCCTGCGCGATTTTTTTCTTTTGTGGAAGCGCAGAGCAGTTCCTCTCCAGCAGAGCCGTCGTGCCGCTGGCAGGCACAGCCGCTGCCGTAAAATACCAGCCCTGACTCCAGACGTCAGAGGGGAACAAAGATAGACTGTGATGCAGAAAAGATGCACGCATTTAAAATAACCCCTGAAGAACGCAGCGCAGCCCCGAAGACACGTCCCCAGCGTCCTTCCCGGGCTGCTCTTTTCCTCTTTAACTAGACCGCACCGCTTCTTCCCTCCCAGTGGCCTTCCATGCTTTATTTTGCGTCTAATAAGGATGCAGTTCAAAACTATCACATCCTCCCAGTCCCTTCGGGAAGCTCCTCGGAGGTGGCCGCTGTGGAGCTCCCGGAGCGAGAGCCTGCGGCCCCGGAGAAAACCAGGGGGGGTTTTGCAGAAACTCTTGGCAGCCATCCCACAGCTTCCCTCCTCCTGAAATTAAAGGATCGAGGCACAGCAACCCCTCCGTCCAAATTAAAATGGGCTCTATTTACTGTTCATGCGAATTGAATTAGGTGAACTCTGAGCTGGATGAGAAGCAGAAGTCGTCCCTCGCAGTTCCTGGGCTTAATGGGCTCAGGGCTCAAGCGAGCACATGCCCGTGTGTCATCGTGGTCACAGCAGAGGAATTTGGTCCTGTGCTGGTTTTGTCCTTCCTTCAGAAGGCTGCCCGGGGGTCTTGGGGGGGTTTCTGAAGCGCTGGAGAGTCCTGTGCAAACGCTGCATTGTTTCCTCTGGAGGAAACCCCACCAGGGGGGCACGGGTGGTGCTGGATGGTGATGGCAGCACCAGGATGGGCTTGGGGTGATGCCAGGGCCATGTAGGCAATGAGCAGAAGCTGGTACCAGGGATGGGAGCAGCTTCTCCAGGGAGACCTTCTTGTGGCCTTGCAGGACTTCAAGGGGCCTGTCAGAAAGATGGGGACAGACTCCTGAGCTGGGCCTGTTGGGACAGGACAAGGAGTGATGGGTTTAAACTAAAAAAGGGAGATTTGGACTAGAGAGAAGGAAGAAATTGTTGACACTGAGGGTGGTGAGAGCCTGGTGCAGGTTGCCCAGAGAGGTGGTGGCTGCCCCATCCCTGGCACCATTGCAGGTGAGGTTGGCCGGGGCTCTGAGCAACCTGCTCAAGTTGCAGATGTCCCTGCTCACTGCAGGGGCTTGGACTGCATGACCTTGAAAGTCCTTCCCACCCAAACCAGTGATCCCATGATTCTCGCCCTGGTCCATACCCCCCCATCTCTGCAGGGCTGCCGTAGGGCAGGATCCAGCCTCACCCTCTTGCTGCTGCAAGATCCCATCCCCGTGCTGCCGTCCCCACCGTCCCCATCCAGGCAGGTAGGGAGGGGCACAGCCTGCAGCACCCACCCGAGAGCTGTGGCAGCGAAGGGCTCCAGGCTGGGACAGAGGACCATGAGGTGACAGGACAGAGGTACAGTGGAGAAAGAGAACATGCCATCGGCCCCGACACCATCAAGATGGACTTAATTTGAAAAACTCGGGCAGGAGGCTTCAATAAGACCAAAGGACCCTGCCAAGAGTCACACTTCCTATATCGAAGTGCGTAAAAGCTGGACATGTAAGACATGAAGAAAGCACTGTCAGGGTAGGCCAGTGCCAGCCAGCAAATATATAACAGTGAGAACATGAAATATTAATCACTGGTGCATAAAACAATAGGAAAAACCTGCCTTTGGAGGCAGCCATCAATCCTCACTCAGCAGGGAACATCAAGAGACGCTAATTCCACACAGGTTCTGCTTAAACATTTGCCTTCCTTAATGCTCACGCAAGAAGCATTTGCTTTGAAGTTGAAAATAGACTGTAAATGTCTTTTGTGTGAGATGAAACATGATAAGACATGAAACCAGGAGGCTAAACTGTAGTTAATCACGGTGGTTTTACAAGCAACAAATCATTATTGTAGACAGTGAGGTGTATTTCTCAACTGCGCGTGCCACAAGGCTCACCGAGAGAAGAGCCCCGGCCGGGCATCGCCCAGCAGCGGTGGGTCTTGGGGTCATGGCCCACTGGGGTGGCCACAGGAGCAGCAGTGGTGCTGGACCAGTGCTCGCAGGGCTGAAGGGGTGCTTGCAGGGCTGGAGGGATGCTGGAGCAGGGCTGAGTCAATGCTGGCACAGGGCTGGAGGGATGCTCACAGGGCTGGAGTGATGCTCGTGGGGCTGGAGTGATGCTCACAGGGCTGGAGTGATGCTCACGGAGCTGGGCCGATACTCGTGGGGCTGGAGTGATGCTCGCAGGGCTGGAGTGATGCTCGTGGGGCTGGAGTGATGCTCACAGGGCTGGAGTGATGCTCACGGAGCTGGGCCGATACTCGTGGGGCTGGAGTGATGCTCACAGGGCTGGAGGGATGCTCGCAGGGCTGGAGTGATGCTCGCAGGGCTGGACCGATGCTCGCGGAGATGATGCCAGCCAGGCTGGACCGATGCTGGCACAGCCCAGAGCACCTTCTCCTGGAGGGACCTTTCCCCAGGGTGCTGCATTTTTGGGATGGTTCATCCAGCTCCATGCCAGGGCACGGGGAGGGCAGGAGTGCCATGGGCATCCTCATGCTGGCACTGCCATTTCGGAGGCTGGTACCAGCTCTATCTGCGCCCATGGGATGGGGTCAGGCCAAGGGTGATTAGTCCCACCCTGGAAAGCCACCCCCAAAAGCTTGGGATGCTCTTGTCTGAGGATGGAGCCTGTGGTGGACACGGCTCTTTGGGCATGGGCAGGGCAGCTCCACCAGCAGCCCACGCCACGTCCTGGCCCAGCCGCAGCCGCTGCCAAGCACGGGAGGATGCACCACGGCACGCAGAGCCAGCCCGGGACAGGCAGCAGAAATGAAGCTCATTATTAGAAGTGATCTGCACTTGGGAGCGTGAGATAAGACCCCAAAGCAAACGTATGACTGATTAACAAATAAACCCTCACTAATTGCCTTAAAAAGTCAGATCTCAACAGCCAGGGAAGGAGAAAAAAAAAAAAATTTAGTTTTCCTTAGGCTAAACATTTCTCCAGCGTGCTCAGACTCGCTCTGAATGTCTCCAGTCATTATCTCCCTAATTAACAGGCACCACAAACCGAAAACAAATTTCCCCACCTCGTGGCTCCGGATTAAACAAGCCCCAGGAGCGAGGTCGGCGATTGCCCCCTGCCTGGCACGCAGCGGGTCGGGGTGGGAGGCAGCCCAGAGCAGGGAAAAGTGAAGTTATTGTTGATGAATGAAGTGGAATAAGCCTTTAATTTTCTCCGTCTGATGGTGGATGTGCCGGGGGACAGGTCTGCTCCCCAGGATGATGATGATGAAGAACGTGCCACCGTGCCCATGGACCTGCTGGCGTAGGGGATCCCACGGGCTCAGCGGGGGTGGGAACAACTGTTGATCAAAGGGTTAAATTAAATAAATGACAAAAAAAGGAGCCAGCCCTTTGAGGCCAGGCGGTCCACTTGAAATAGGAGTGAAAAAGTCAGGTAAAAGCAGGAGGGTGCAGCGGGGGGACAGCCTGGCCAGCCGTCACCATCCTCCCGCAGCACTGGCTCCACCGAATAAGGGTAATTAGAGCTTCCTAATGCCTCCAGGGCATTTTCTTTTTCCTTGCGTAACGTAATTTCTATAGGGCTTGTCGTCTTTATTAGGGGAATTAATCTAAATCCCGCCGTGCTCTGGCCGCCTTGCCGTCCGCCGGAGCCATCCCGAGGAGGGTCAAAGAGGCAGGTCCTCTCCGTGGCATGCAAATAAAGAAATTAAAAAATTCAAAAGGGAGGTCAGCTGGAGGCTACGGCGGAGGAAATGAATGATTTTTTAAACAGCCAAGGAAGTTTGCGTCGGCCTGGTAATGTAATTCGATTTCTGTCGTTAAACCCGTGTCGCTGATGTGGGGCCGCTTCTGCCCCACTAAGCAAAAGCCTCTGATTAAGCCAGAATTGTCATTAGCGTTAATAATAAACCGAGGATGGATGGCAGAGGGGGAGGCCGGGCGGAGGCGATGGGGATGCCCGGTGCTGTGGGAAGGGCAGAGCACGGTTCCTCCTGCCCCGAGCAAGCATCCAGGGAAGGATGAAGGACCCCGGGGTGGCTGGGGCACCAGGCACAGCACCAGGCACAGCCAATAGCCCTGCCCAAAATCCCTGCGCGGCTCCAGCCAGATTTCCTGGAAAACGTCCCATCCCTGTTTAATCCATCCTGGGGTTTTTTGGCTCTGGGTGATTTTCCTTCTGGCTGCCGCCAGCGTGGACCACAGGAAGGCGAGGTCAGAGCTGTGCCCACCCCAGCAGCATCCTTCTCTCCCTGCAGTCTTGGGGAAGGGTTAGGAAAAGCTCTTGCACCCTCCTGTGCCTGCGTCAACGAACTGCAAGGCAGCGTGAAAGCACGGCCAGGTCCTCCACGAGTGGGAGGAATCATCATCATCATCATCATCATCACCATCCGCTCGCTGCTGGTCCTCCCAAGGAGGTTTCCTTCCACTGTAGCATCTCGGGCGCTTCGAGACATGGTCTAGGGGTCAGGGAGATGTTGGATGAAGGTTGGACTTGATGATCCTAGAGGTCTTTTTCAACCTAGACGATTCTATGATCTGAGGGGAAAACATCCCAAACCACCTTCCTTCCCAGGGCTGGGCGAGGGGCAGGAGGGCAGGAGGTGTCCCAGCAATGGACGGTCCCGTGGTGCTCCTGGGTGGGAAGCAAAGGGGCAGCTCCTGCTCCAGCCTCACCTGGAGGTCACCAGACCAGCGGCAAAGCAGCAGATCAGAGGATTAATCGGTTGAAAAGCAGCTTGAACTTTGAGGCTGGAACCTGATGAGGAATTAGAGCCAAAGGTCAACCCATGCACAGGAAGGGCAGTGCCGTGGGGCGTGAGCCAGCGGCAGGGCAGGAGGGAACCCGGTGCTGGCTCCTGAGCTCCAGAGAGGACTTTATCCCCTGGGAGGAGGGAACAGGAGTCCAGCTTACATCTCCAGCCTCCATGAACCCGCAATCCAACCCTCCTGGGGTGAAGAGACCTCTGGGAGGCAGAGAAGGGCTGTAGCTTCCAGTCTTGCAGACAGCTTAATGCAGGGAAACTATCGTGAGACACCGATAAACTCAGATCCCTCTACCCAGAAAATCCTGCCAGCCCAGAAGGTACCAAGAACACGCTATGAAACACTCTAAAACCAGCTTTGGTCAGGCAAAAAAACACTAATGGGAGTGAAAAGGAAACCTTCCCCCACAAAAGCTTTGACCCTGGGAATGCCCAAGGCCTCCAGCGCCGCAGCATCCTCCTTTCACACTGCAAAACCTGCGGTAACGGTGACAGGTAGAGGCTAAAACCCCACACACCGACCTCCGGCCAACCCTTCGGGTTTCAAGACCACGTGTCCACATCTGGGGATGCGGATCCATGGCTGGAGACAGAGACATCAGCTGAAAACTGCTCTCGGCCTTCTGGCCAGGGCTTTGGAGACACAGAAACTCGCCCTGAATTTCCACCTGCTTCCCACGCATCCCACTGCTGGCACAGCCGCCCCATCCCCGCGTCCAGTTCTGGGAAATCCGAGCGGACTCGGGATCCCAGGGTGGATGCACCACAAGTGCCATCGCCAGCGCTTCTTAAAAGAAGAGGTGATTTCTCCACCACAGTGAATCAGCGCTTTATTTGCAGTATTGAAAGAGGTCCAAGACCAGCAGCGAGCTCCAGGAACCAGGCTGGCGCGTGGCACTTTTTACTGGTGCCCTCGTAACGGCGGGATCGAGGCAAAACATGTGGAGAGAAGCCTCTGAGGTGCCCCCGAGCGCGGCCACGGCACCGGCAGCGCAGCCTCGCTGACCCCCTCACACCTCGCACGGGAGCCGCCGTCTCCAAAAAATCCGTGTGTGTCGATTCCAGGGGAGGATTTGGTTTGTGGGGCAGAGAGGGAAGGCCACGAATCCGATGCTGAATTAAGGAGAAATTGGTGTCTGAGCCCTTTGGAGTGCAGAGGGAAGGCGGGCGTGATTCCTGAAGCCTGAGCTGTGCAAAGTGCAGCCCCTGGGCCCGATGCTGGCATCCCTCGCACCGGTGTAGAGCAAGGAGGAACCGTTGGTGCCACTGGAGTTCACGGCCCAGTGATGAACCTGGTGCAAGGCCAAGTCAGGGTCAAGCCCAGAGGACGTGCGGAGCCTAGAACTGTGTCTACTGCCTGCAAGGTGGGTAGAGGGGGAAATGCCTGGACGCTGTCCAAGCGGGACCATCAAATCATCCTTGTCCTAGCCCCCCGGCAGGGTTTATCTAGGACAACTCATACCGTGATCCCAGCCCAGAATAGCACCAGAGATTAACCCAGACTCTGACCTCAGCTAATCCCGCGTTACTCCCTGGAAATGCCAGCGGAGTGACTAGGGATGGCACCGGTGCCGCACCAGAACCGTCCCCTCCGGGCTGTGCTCTGGAGGGTGTCCTGGCTCGGCTGAGGTCCGCAGCCAACGGCCACAGAGCTCAGCAGAGGCAGGAGTGTGGGCACGAGAGCTGCTTCACGGACAAACCGGGCTCAGTAGCAGCTCCTCCCGGCACAGGGGGGGATGCTGGGGAGAACCGATGGCTGGGGAGGGGGGAAGAGTGGGTAAAACGAAGCCGTGTGGCCTTCGCGTCACCCCAATCCATGTGAAACACCCCCAGGTCACACAACCTGGCGAGCACAGAGCTTCAGCACCCCCATTTCCCACCCCCCCCAGCCTCCCCTGTGCGTTCAGCATCCCGGATCGGAGCAGCCCCGAGAGGGAAGCGGTGCAGCGACACCAGGAGCTTCTTCGGGGTTGTTCCCGGTGCCCCCTCGACCGGTCGGTGCAGCCCAAGGTGTGAACGCAGGATCAGCCCAAGAGCCGTGTGCCAAGGAGAGCAGCTCGCTTACTTCTCCTTCAGGTCCGCGTCTGCTTTGCCTAGAAGAGGAGGAGGAAAAACCACGGCTCATCTTTCTAGCTCCACGACCCCCAGCCCCTTTTAAAGGGCTGTTTTGCTATGCCCAGCTAACACCCCACAGCCAGCACCGTCCGACAAGCGGGACGGCCGGTCGGGGCCAGGATGCTGCCCTGCACTTGGCCTCCCAAAGCCTTCTTCTGACTCGGGGGAGGCAAAACCAGCACGATACCCATGATGGCAAGAGGCCCTGACCTTCGCCACAGACCCGCTCCCTACCCACGGGGCAGCTGCAACATCCAGAGCTCCCGCCCGACATCCCCCAGGAGCGAACCAGCACCTCCCAGCCCCGGTTTGGGTACCGCAGGAGCTCCCTGTCCTCGCTTTGCACCACCAGCACCCAACACTCGGCCGCCCTCAGACTCTCGGAGACCTGTGGGTGCATCCAGCAGCTCCAGCCCGCTCCCCGTTTCCCCATGGGAGGTCAGGGAGCCGCTGCCGAGTCGCCAGCTCAGCAGATCGGTGCACGCTGAGATTTACGGAGGATGCAGGTGGCTCCTCGGCTCACCCGAAGGGGCAGCTGCGCCCCGTGAAAGCAGCGTGTCGCGCTCAGCCCAGCCTGGCCATCAGCAGCTTCCCCCCAGAAAACAGCTCCGCGGGCTGAGACCGCCCAGCCGCAGCCCGCACCTTTCGGGACGAACTTCAGCGAGCTGCTGAATATTCAGAAGCGGGACTGGCCCCTCTTCGGCCCGTCGTTGAGGAACTCGTGGCCCAGCCCGTTGCCACACTTGCCACAAGACACCTGGGGATGCAAGGAGAGGGTTGGACAGCGAGTGGTCCTTCTCAGCAGACAGGCTTGTGAAAAGAAAATTTATTAAAAACCACCCCGCAGGCTTTTTTTAATTTTGGGGGTTTTTTGCGGCTTCCCGAAGGGTTTCAGCGTCATCACCTTTAAAGCCCCCGGCCGCTCCTTGCGCTTGGCCACGCTGTCCTCGTGGACGGTCTCGGTGAAGGCTGGCCACGGGGACGAGTGCTCGTACTTGGCACGGCTGGAGAACAGCTCATGGCCGCACTTGGCACAGACGTAGACACCTGGGTGGGGGGCAGCAGGAGAAGGGTCAGTGCTGGGGGGCTGCCCCCCGGCCAGCTCCCAGCAGAGACCAGGGGACCAGGGGAAGCAGCGGTGAGGACACGTCAGCAGGGTGACATGGGACACCCAGCCGTGCTGGACTCTGTCCCCGTAGGCCACTGCCAGCTGCTGCTGCCAGACCCCCCAGGGCCAGGGAGGTGGGATTCTGGGATGTGGGGCAGGACCCACATCTCCTATGGGAGCTTCTCTACAGCCCAGCCCCAGCAGCCTCTATATGGAGCCCTCCCTGCAGGCAGGATCCTCCAAAGGACCCCAGAGAGGTCCAAAGGACCAGAGAGGGGATCCCCGAAGGACCCCAGAGATGGGACCTCCAGAGAAGCATTCCTCTAACATGGACCCCAAAGATGGTCCCAAAGGATCCCCCAACAAGGACCTTCACAGAAGGGATGTCCCAACAAGGACCTCAGAGGCGATCAGCAGAGAACACATCCCCCAGTGAGGACCCCAGAGATGGGTGCCTCAGAGAGGGGATCTCCCAACAAGGCCCTCAGAGAGGGGATCCTCCAATAAGGACGTCAGAGAGGGGACCTCCAGAGAGAGGATCCCTCAACAAGGACCTCCAGAGAGGGATCCTCCAATAAGGACCTCAGAGAGGGATCCTCCAATAAGGACCTCAGAGAGAGGACCTCCAGAGAGGGGATGTCCCACCAAGGACCCCAGAGAGGGCATCTCCCACCAAGGACCCCAGAGAGGGCATCTCCCACCAAGGACCCCGGAGAGGGGATGTCCCACCAAGGACCCTCCAACCCGCTCCCCAGGGGTGGAAGATGCTCCACGGGAACAACACCCATCCCCCCCTGCCCCCCCCCCGGGCGGAATTCCCCCTTCCC
>VZZY01008364.1:218863-239656 GCA_013400335.1 Eurystomus gularis
GGTGCGGTGGGGACCATCCATCGCACCGCCCCTGGAGCACAGAGCTGGGGTCACCCTTGGGGACCCCCCAGTGGAGGCCAGTGCTGGGGGGCGATGAGGGGTCTGAGCCGTGGCCTGTGGTGGGGTGTGTGGGGCTCCAGGGAGGAGGAGGAGGAGGAGGAGGAGGCAGCATCCCGGTAAGAGCTTTGAAGGTGAACCGCAGGCAGCCGGGCTCCTTGGCAGCTCCAGGAGGGGATGAGCTGCATGCGGCTGCCTTTTCCTTCCGAAAAAACAGGCACCAAGGTGCGCCAGAGGAGGTTTAGGTTGGGTATTAGGAAAAATTTATTCCCAGCAAGGGCTGTGAAGGGCTGTGCCAGGCTGGGCAGGGCAGTGGTGGAGTCCCCATCCCTGGAGGGGTTTCCAAGCCGTGGAGATGTGGTGCTGAGGGCCAGGGGTTAGTGGTGCCCTGGCAGGGATGGGGAAGTGGTTGGAACCGATGATCTGAAAGGTATTTTCCAACCTAAATTATTCTATGATTCTTCTTCCCTAGTTTTATCTGAGGCCCTTCGGATGACTCCTCATCCCCTGGGCGCTCACAGAAATTGCACCTTCCTTGGTGCAAGATCAAAAATGCTGGTGCCCTTCGGACAGAAGCTGGGAACTGTCCCAAGGACCTGGCAGCCCAGAGCCAAGCCTTTGGGTGGACCCCTGCTCCCTACTGCCAACAGACGTGTCCATCAGCCAGGAGCTCACCCCGGGGCTGTGCCCAGCGTGGAAACCCCTCGCGTGGGGCCGGCGCTGGCGATGCTCCTGCCGCTGGATGCTGCCGGTTTGAATTAGGTCAGGCTCTCAGCTCGGGCAGGGCTGAGCTCCTCGCTCCAGCCCCAGGGATTGATGATTCGTGGCAGGCGCCCGGGCAGGGGGAGGAAGGGGCTGTGGCAGCAGCACCGTGGGGTGGCAGAGAACCGAGGACATGCTGGAGAACAGGTGACTTGCTGTTTTGAGAGCTTCTCCCTTACGATCCACTCGGGTCGGGCAGGCAAATTGTCGGGAAAGGCTCCACAAAGACTCAAGGGCCATATACATCTTTGGGGTGCAGATTTTCAGGCAGTGGAAGGAGCCACAGTGGCCACCAGGACCCTGTGTCTCAGTAGCATCGTCCACCCAGGCTTCTGCTGCTCACCAGGAGCTGGCAGGTGAAACTGGGCCTGTGCTGAGGAAATCGATGGGTGAACCAGATGGGCCCTTCCCCAGAGCTTTGTCCTGGTGGAACCAGGGCCAAGAGCTCTCCAGTGAGCTGCTGGCCACACCACGAGAGATGCAAAGTCTTGGGAAGATGGGTTAGAGGACAGGGATGGCTGGGACACAGGGGTGAAGCCAAGTCCATAGCAGAGGCAGGGCTGAGCTCGAGCCCTGGGACAGCATAGGGTGGTGGGAGGCTTTGGGAGAGGGTCACTGGGTGCTGGAGCTGGGTGGGTCCAAGCATCCCAGCAGCACTGGAGCCATTTGTTCCATGCCAAAGCCTGCTCAGCTCCTCCCTCCCCCAGAGGCATGAAATCCACTCCAGTATCCCCCAGGAAACAGCTCATTTGAGCAGGTGAGAAAAGCCTCCTCTGTGCCCAGACAGAGTGGTGCCACTGTCCCACCAGCAGCACCAGTATCCAGCCCCAGCACCAGCACCTCTAATGAACTGGAGAGGGCTGTGGACAATTAATTTTGCAACAAAAGCAAAGAGCAGTCAGGCAGTCCCCCCTGGGAGCCAGCGGCACCGGGCACTGGGGTCACCACAACCCCCAGCAAGGCTCCAGGCTGGGGGAAGAGTGACTGGAAATTGTCCAGTGGGAAAGGGCCTGGGGGGGTTGGTCAACAGGCAGCTGGAGATGAGCCAGAGTGTGCTCAGGTGGCCAAGAAGGCCACCAGCATCCTGGCTTGTGTCAGCACCGGTGTGGGCAGCAGGAGCAGGGCAGGGATCGTCCCCCTGCACTGGGCACTGGGGAGGTCATCCCTCGAATCCTGGCGTCAGTTTTGGGCCCCTCCCTCCAGGAAGGACCTTGAGGGGCTGGAGCGTGTCCAGAGAAGGGCAACAGAGCTGGGGAAGGGTCTAGAGCACAAGTGTGGTGAGGAGCAGCTGAGGGACCTGGGGGTGTTGAGCCTGGAGCAAAGGAGGCTCAGGGGAGACCTTCTGGCTCTGCACAACTCCCTGACAGGAGGTTGGAGCCAGGTGGGGTTGGGCTCTTCTCCCAAGGGACAAGCGACAGGACAAGAGGAAATGGCCTCAGGTTGCGCCAGGGGAGGTTGAGGTTGGATGAGGAACAGTTTCTTCCCTGGAAGGGTTGTGAGGGGCTGGCCCAGGCTGTCCAGGGCAGGGGCTCTGAGGCTCGAGGCTCTGCAGAGGTGTGACCTTCCTGGGACACGTGTCCCAAGCACTGCTCCTCAAAGGGACATCCCGCACAGCACCGATCCCTTCTGGATACCACCGGGGCTGAGCTCACAAAACTCCCCAAGGCAGGTGCTGTGTGGAGGCTCCTGGGAACACCCCTGAGAAGCTGTTTGCTGGTGCCTCTGAAGCCCCTGTCATCCCCATGGCACCACCCAGCCATGCCCACCTCACTACCCCCAGCACTTGATGGAAAGACTTCCAAGGACCTTAATATCCAATTTATCCTATAAATAGCATCAAGATTCCTCCTTCCCTGCACATCCCCGTGGTCACGGGCTGGGGCCGAGCTCTGGGCTGGACGTTGGGCTGGTGCTGGCACTGAGAAGCCACCTCCAGCGGCACCTCTGGGCTCGATACTTGCTCTCTGAAGCTTGAGCCAGCAGCAAAGCCATCACCAGGGCTGCTCTGTGAGGACTCTCCATCTCGGGGTGCTGCTGGTCCAGCGGGGTCCATCCCCACCACTACCCACGCTCCCCAGATGTGGCTGCGCTTCGGCAGCATCTCTGTAGCCCCCGCCGTACTTGACGTCCCTGCCAGATGAAAACTCCCATACGAACCCGGGCTATTATTATCTCCGTCTTCCACTGTGCTAATCGTCTCTCAGGAAACAGTCTTTCTTTTTTTTTTTGGTCCTTTTTTTTTTTTTCTTTAGCTGCTAAAACCCACGAATACCGTCAGGAGATAGAGTGGAGCACCGAGCCTTCACCAGGGAGCCGGGGCCCCCCTAACCCGGCCGGGACGGGGAGCAGTGGCCGGGCAGGACCAGCCAAGGACCAGCCTCAGGGCTTTCTGGTAGGCACCATCAAGAGCTGAGGAGGGCAGCGGGCAGCACTGGGGATACTGGGGATGGCTGCGGGGTCCCAGCTGCCCCCCACCTGCCATGCCTGGGTGATGGGGAAGGAGTCCTTTCTCAGGCACAACGCTACTGCTCATTTTCCTCTGCTCACTCCCTGTTTTGTGGCTTCGGTGCTTTGCCTGGTGCCCCAAAGTGCTCCGTCTGCCGGGGGTGCTGGTGGTGCCAGCAGTGCCAGCCGCTCTGCCCGTGGGCTGGATGCCACCATCCCCACCACCAGCATCTCTGCTGGGCGCTGGGTATCACCGGGGCGATCGCCTGCGGATAATTTGGGGTTAACAAGTGGCTCCTGTAAATCAGAAGCAAAGAGAAAGCCACAAAACGTGAGATTATGTAAAGGGCGCTGGAGGCAGCTGCGGCACCGCGGGTCGTTAATTTGTGGCACTGAAGAGCTTTCAAGATCCAGGGCAACGCGGGTGCTGGGTGTGGGGCAGCCCAAGGAGCAGCACCCACCAGCCTCAGGGTCCTGCTAAGCCCCAGCTTCCCTGGGACATGTCCCAGCTCCTGCCGCAGGGATGCTGCGAGGGGAAGAGGGTGTTGGTGGAGCTTGAGCCCCCCACAAACCCGCTGGTGACCCTGCAGAGCCTGTCCTGCTGCCTCCATCCCAAAACCACGCCAGGGCACAGCTCTGGAGTGGGGTCAGCCCCGCTGCTTTGGCAGCAGTGGTGGGATCACAGTGGCTGTTGTGGATGGGACAACACTTTGCCATGGCCAGGAGCACCCTTGGGGCTGCAGAAACTTAATGTGTTAGGAAAACTTCTGTGCCCTTCCAGCAAAACCAGAAATTACCAACCTCTTGCTTCCAGAGCATCCTCGCGCTGAACTGGGGCCGCGCTCGGGCTTGTTTCATTTCAGGTTCATGTAATGCATTAAGCGAGGACCAAACCACCGTGGGTTAAGCAAGAAGCAGTTTGGGGAGCAGGAGAGTCCTGCCCTCTGGAATTATACAGAATCCCAGCATGGTGGGGGTTGGAAGGGACCTCTGGAGACCATCTCATCCAACCCCCTGCCCCAGCAGCTCACCCAGAGCAGGGGGCCCAGGATCGTGTCCAGGCGCCTCTGGAATCTCTCCAGAGAAGGAGACTCCACAACCTCTCTGGGCAGCCTGGGCCAGGCTCCAACACCCTCACACCAAACAAGTTTCTCCTCCTGCTCCCATGGAACCTCCTGGGTTCCAGTTGGTGCCCGTTGCCCCTTGTCCTGGCGCTGGGCACCACTGACAAGAGTCTGGCCCCATCCTCTTGCCCCCCACCCTTCAGCATTGATCAGCATTGATCAGATCCTTCCTCACAGCCCCTGCACTTACACCAAGTTCTGGTGTGGGACAACCCACCTTGTTTTTCTGCAGCCCCGGCTCGCAGCTCTTGGTTCTCAGGGGCCCTGCTGCTACTTGCCTGGCTGAGGTTTATCCTTGTTACACAAGCGGTTCCCTGCACACTATTATTGAGCTCATCTTACTGCAGCGTCTTCTCCATCCCACCCCTGCCGGGAAGCACAGGCAAAGCAGTGAGCCTCCCATCCACTGGTGCTTGGTGGCCCCAAGGGCATCCCGAAATAGGCTGGAAGGTGCCCAGCCCACGGTGACGGGGTCCCCAGGGTCTCCCTGCTCCCGCTCGGTGCCTCATGGCGATGCTGATGGGGAAGGGAGGAGCAGGGCAGGGACATGCTGTGCCTTGAGGTGGCACGGAGCTGAGCTGCTTCCTCCCATCCCCTCGGCAGCACCGGTGCCGTCGGCGATGCGAGCGATGGCAGACCAGGCTGCGGTGGCGGCGGATGCTTCTCCAACCTTGGCACCATCCCCAGGCTCACCTCGCCGCGGGGACACCAATGGGCTAACGCCCCATCCCACCGGCACCATGGAGGACAGTGGTGGCCAGGATGGCTGCGGGCTCGTTTTCACCGTGGATGGGGACATGAAGCGTCCCCCTTCGCCCCAGCCAGGAGGGATGCTCCTGGCTGACCTCCCACGGGCCCCCCAGTCCCGGCTGAGCCCGGCCAAGTCCCGCACGGCCCCCTCGTCCCCCAGCATCTCCCCATCGGAGAGCCGTGCCACCCTGCTGCGGCTGCGGGAGGCCAGGCTGGAGGACACCAAGAGGCGGCTGTCGGAGGCCGTGCAGGAGCCCCTCAGCCGGCTCAGCCGGCTCATGGCCGAGGAGAGCAGCCCCGTGGCCCGGGCAAAGGCGGGTGCTGGGGGGCAGGAGGTGGGGGGCAGCCCCGGGCAGACCACGGGACGCGGGGCCTGCCGGACACGGGACTGGAGCCCCTGGGAGCCCACCCTGAACTGCCGCTATGAGATCTGCTCCTACGGGGACGTGATCCAGGTGGTGGAGGTGGCCCAGCGGGACGCAGAACCCCCACTGCCACCTCCCGAGGAGCCAGCGCCGGCACGGCCGGGGGGCAGGGTGCCAGGCAGAGCCCTCGCCTCCATCGCCCTCCTCGCCTACGGCTACTTCATCCTGCCACTGCCGCCCTACACCGCCGGCCTCTGCCTGGGACTCATCTGCGGGCTGGTGCTGGGCTTCCTCACCATCCTCCTCCTCATGCCAAAGGCTCCACCAGCAGCACGGGGACCACGGGGCCACCTGCGCCCCAAGCTGCTCCCAGGGGAGCCGCTGGAAACCCAGCACCTCCAGGTAGGAGAGGGTTGTCCAGAATGGGGTGCTGGGTGGTGGCTGGAGGGGAGCCCAGGGTTTGGGATGCAGCACCAAGGGGGTGACAAGCACAGTGGGCTCCCTCTCCCCCCACCCAGGGCTGGATGAACCAGCTGAACGTCTACGACCCCGAGCTTTTCCATCCCTCGCTCACACACTCGGTGCTCGCCACGCTGGATGGGGCCACCCTCAAGCTCTCTTACCCCAAGAGCAACATCCCGCGCCGAGCCACCTTCGAGGAGGAAATCCTTGATGCCACCTTCATCAGCCACCGCTGCTACAACCTGACCGATGCCAAGGTGAGTCTGGTGGTCCCAAGGAAGTTTTTTCTGACACCCCACACCCTGGCCTGGCCTCACCACCACCCTCCATTGCAGGTCTTCCTTTGCCCCCCGAGCCTGGCCCGAAAGCGGACGTGGAATAAGAAATACCCCATCTGCGTCCTCCTCCCCGACCGGGCAGAGGTGGAGTGTGGGAGCAGCGAGGAGCACGACACGGAGCTGCAGAGGGATGAAGGGACAAAGAAGATGCTGGTGCCAGGGCAGGACACCCCGGGGGACTGCAGGGAGAGGTGTCTGTACCTCTTCGGGCGGACTGGGAGGGAAAAGGAGGAGTGGTACCAGCACCTCATGCGAGCCTCCCGCGGGACACCTGGCAGCAGCCGCGATGAAGCCAGGGCAGGTAAGGAGCAGCCACCGTGGGCTCTGGGACTGACACGGGTGGGAGCTGCACGTGTGCCAGGAGGACAAGCCCTTGGTGGGGAGATGGAGGAGCCCAGAGCCAAGGGCGCTGGCGGCAGCAGGGAGAGCCCGGAGGATCCCCCTCACCAACACAGGGCAGGTGGCATGTCACCTGGACATGCCACCATGGACAGGCAGCATGTCACCTCTCACGCCATCCTGACCTCACATTCCTGTGTCCCCAGGCGTGGGGCCAGCTCCGCGGAGCAGCGGCAGCAGCAGCGCAGGGAGCACTGAGGATATCCCCTCCACTGTCCCACCCAAGGACCTGGGGGGAAGCGTCCGACAGAAGGTTTTCCTGGATTACAGCACCTACATGGCCCGATTCGTGCCAGCGCAGGTGGTGGGCAGCCCGGACCCGAGCCCCTCTCACGGAGCACTGGGCAGCCCCACGCCCACAAAGGTAAGTGGGACAAACCCAACACTGGGAGCAGGACACGAGCACTAAGCGTGGGCTGATGGACCCTGCATGCAGCCACCTCTAGTTCTGTGGCTCATCTCCTCCCTCCCAGCACCCTGGTTTGAGCAGCTGAGCCGTAGTACAGCAGAGCACCTGGCCAGAGGGTCCCACCACTCATGGGGCCACCTCACGCCAGGGGCTCGTGGCTTCTGTCCCTCCGCAGCTCGGCGAGGACGCGGCTGGGCGCAGCGAGGTGTGCATGGCCTGGATGAACGCCCTGGTAGGACGCATCTTCTGGGACTTCCTCCGGGAGCGATACTGGGCTGAGCAAGTGTCCAGCAAGATTCAAAAGAAGCTGAGTAAGATCAAGGTGAGAGGCAGGAACATCACAGCACCCGGGGGATCCCCGTCCCTGAGGCCTCACAGCAGGTGCCAGCCTGTGGTGACCATCCCCTTGTGGTTTCCCTCCATTAGCTCCCTTATTTCATGAACGAGCTGACGCTGACAGAGCTGGACATGGGCACATCCATCCCCTTGGTCCTCAGCGCCTCCAACCCCACCATCAATGACCGAGGTACGAGCCTTGCAGAGCGGCAGGGACCCCAGCGCTGGCTCCACAGCAGCTGTTATCGGGGGGCCAGCCCGGTCCCTGGAGCAGGGAGGTTTTGAGAAACCCATGGCTGCTGCGGTGCTGACACGGGCTCACCCCATCCCTCTCCCCGGCAGGGCTCTGGGTGGACATGGAGGTCACCTACAGCGGCTCCTTGCAGATGACGCTGGAGACAAAGATGAACCTCTGCAAGCTGGGGAAGGAGAGCACGGCAGAGGAGAGCAGCCTGGCAGAGGCAGGCGGAGAGGGGTGAGAGACCGTGCAGGGCTGGGTTTCATCCTCCTCCTCCTCTTGCCCAAGCAAGGCAAGAGGGTGCTGGTCCCAGGGCACCCCCATGATGCTCCTCGGGGCTCACAGGGCCAGGGCCCGGCTGATCCTGCTGGCAGACAGCGACGCGGAGTCATCCAGCGCCGGCTCCTCCGACGAGGAAGACGTCGCTGCTGTGGACCCCTTGGGAGCCCTTGGGGAGCGGGTCCCACCACCCAGCGCCGAGGGGTAAGGGGCTGTTTGGGGTCTGCATTGTGGTGCTGGGACAGGAGCTTGGGGCTGGTTCCCCCGGGCAGGCACACACGGACACCCCGGCATGTCGTGGCCGCCCATCAAAGGGGACAACTCGCCCTATGGGGTGACGTGACAAGGGGCTGGGGGATGCTGGGAGCCAGCACGGCTCTGGTCTGGCCCTGCCGCTGAGCTGTGGCTCCTCTCGCTTTAGCCACGTCAGCGGCAACAGCACGAGCCGGAAGATCCTGCGCTTTGTGGACAAGATCGCCAAGTCCAAGTACTTCCAGAAGGCCACTGAAAACGAGTTCATCAAAAAGAAGATTGAGGAGGTTTCCAACACGCCGCTGCTGCTGACAGTGGAGGTGCAGGAGCTGGCAGGCACCTTGGCCGTGAACGTCCCACCACCACCAACGGACCGTGTCTGGTACCAGCTCTCCTTCTTCCTGTGCGGGGATCCACGCGCGTCCTCCTTCCAGCTTCCCTTGCTCCCTGCGGCTCAGCCAAGGAGCCAGCTCTGGGGCTTCAGGACATGGTGCTTTCTGCCTCTTTCCTTCCCCCTCACAGGTACAGCTTCCGAGTCCCACCTCAGCTGGAGCTGAAGGTGCACCCGAAGCTGGGCGAGCGGGAGGTGACGTTCCTCCATGTCACCGAGTGGATCGAGAAGAAGCTGCAGCACGAATTTCAGGTGCAAACCCCACCGAGGGCTGAGCATTGCTGCGGTCAGGGATCATCAGACCTTGGTTTGGGCCAGGGTCATCTCTGCTAAAAGCCAACATCAGATCTGGTCTGTCCAGCTTTGGACAGTCAAGAAGCACAGCCTAAGGAACCAGCTCTGAGGGCTGCTGCTCTGAGCACTGGAGGAAAAGCGGTTTCCTCCCAGTACATGCAGCCCTGCCCCAAGCAGGGGGATGAGGAGTGTCAGCAAGTTTGGGAGATGTACCATTACAAGGTCAGCAATCTCCCACCACAAGGTACCCGCTGGTTTGTTTTCTGCCTCTCACCTTTGAGACCTCTGGTCTTTAGCAGAAACGTCCCCAGAGATATTTAGGTGCCAAATCTCCCCAAAGAGCTGCCCGTTTGAATGGCTACAAAGAGCTGGTCCCTGCCCTCTGCCCCCTTGAAGCCATACAGGTGGACAGGGCAAAGAGCAACCGCTCCTGCTTGTCCCCATCCCGAGATCCCAGGGCTGGTGGCCCTCCAGGGCCAGGCACAGGCAGCTGTTGTCAAGGGGATGGGAGCCCAGGACCTTCTCTTCACAGTCCCAGGCTCTGCCCGGAGCTCCTGTGGCTCCTGCCAAGGCCACTTCCCAGTAGATGTGTCACCAGGCAGGTAGTGGCTTTCAAACCACTTACTTGTTATTCTGTGTTCTTTTCAGAAAATTTTGGTGATGCCAAACATGGATGATCTCATCATTCCCATCATGCACTCTGGCCTGGATCTTCAGCCACCCACGGGGGGACTGCCTGGGGACCTACCAGCCAAGGGAGAGAGGAGGCTCTGAAGCACAACTCCATGAGCAGGGCAGAGACACTGCAGAGCTCAGGGACCTCGCTGGGACATGGGGCTGGCCAGGGCCACGCCACGGGGGCTGAGCTTCTCGGTTCATCTCATCCTCAGCACTTCTGTAGATGAGCCTCCTCCATAAATACTGCAAGCACACATTCAGAGGAAAACCAGACGCAGGGTTTGCTGGAGACCCGAGAACTTCGCACACGTCCTCCCAGGTTCCCAGGACTCCTGGTCACAGGGGGCAGCTCTGGACCAGCAGAGCGCTGGGCTTTCCACTGCAGGGTGCAGGACGCCCAGAGCGGTTCTGCACGGAAGGAGTTGTGATCACCGCTGATGCAAGACATCACATCTCCAAGATGCACCCCACCATCCCCGCAGGCAGCCGGACTGCAAGGAAAACACGGGTGGGAAATGAGTCCCAAAGCTGAATAAATGCCTCCTGCCCAGCCTTTCCTTGCAGCCGTCTCATTGTACACCTGCTCCCACAGCTGCTGAGGGTGCTGGCCAGGATCTGGGGCTTTGTGCAGAGAGAAGTCCATGGTCATACCTGCAGCCCAGCAAAAGGAGTGTCTGGGTGTGTGAGTGCACAGTGAGACAGGTAACTGGGAGACCCTGTGTCCCCAGCAGAAACTGGGGCAGAAGTGCTGGTACCTGCCCTGCTCTCCTCTGGAAGAGGAAGAGGAGTCTTCACTGTGATTTGGGTGAAGGCAGGCAGCAGGGGAAAAATTCCCTAAGCTGCGGATCCAGAGGACAGAGCAGATACAGCGCTGTCCCAGGTAGTCCCTGTCCATATGGGCCAGCCCCAAGTGCTGCATGTCCCATCCCCACCCGCTGAGGAACCTCAAGGTTGCTCAGCTGCGCACAGATGGCACCCAACAGAGGGAGGACACCCCTCCTGAAGGAAGCCAGGCAGCAGGCATGGCTTGAAGCCTTTTATTGAAGGTGCCCTGTTAGGTAGCCTTGCGAATCTCAGTCCTTACAGCTCTTCCTGCACTCCTGGCTTCGCTTTCACCAAGTGTTTCTTCTGAGGGCCCTGGAAGAGAGCAGAGAGGAGAGCCCTTGGTGTTAGCGGCAAACAAACCTGGCCTACAGGGCTGCGTGTGGGGAGCAGAACTGCAGCTCTGGCCCCTTTCTGCTGGGCAGGGCTGTTCCTGGGCTGCTCCCCAGCTGGGAGCTTTATGCTGCTGTTCACCAGTCGCTCCTGGGGCCTCCGTAGCCCTGCAGGAATCATCAGCAGAACATCATCACCCTTGCACAACGGGTTTGTTTCCCTGCACAGCACAAAAGCAGCCAGAGAGCAGCAATGCATTAGAATTGTATCGGAAATACAATCGGGTCAGCACTGGTGTGGGCAGCAGGAGCAGGGCAGGGATCCTGCTCCTGGACTGGGCACTGGGGAGGTCACCCCTCGAATCCTGGGGTCAGTTTTGGGCCCCTCACTCCAAGAAGGACATTGAGGGGCTGGAGCGTGTCCAGAGAAGGGCAACAGAGCTGGGGAAGGGTCTGGAGCACAAGTGTGGTGAGGAGCAGCTGAGGGACCTGGGGGTGTTGAGCCTGGAGAAAAGGAGGCTCAGGGGAGACCTTCTGGCTCTGCACAACTCCCTGACAGGAGGTTGGAGCCAGGTGGGGTCGGGCTCTTCTATCAAAGAACAAGCAACAGGACAAGAGGAAAATGCCTCAGGTTGCACCAGGGGAGGTTTAAGTTGGACATGAGGAACAATTTCTTCCCCACAAGGGCTGTGAAGGGCTGTGCCAGGCTGGGCAGGGCAGTGGTGGAGTCTCCATCCCTGGAGGGGTTTCCAAGCCGTGGAGATGTGGTGCTGAGGGACATGGGTTAGTGGTGCCCTGGCAGGGATGGGGGAGCGGTTGGACTTGATGATCTGAAAGGTCTCTTCCAACCATAACAGTTCTATGATTCTAGGAGTGACCTGCTCCGAGCCAGGTGGGCAGTCAGGAGACATGGAGAGCAGCAGTAGTTGTGCTGAAGAACACTACCAGGAGCCTGCTGTGGTGGTGGAGCAACTGCTGAGCTGCTGTACGAGCGCTGGAGGAGGCACAGCCTCTCACAGACAAAGGCACAGATCATCAGCCAACTCAACAGAGCCTGAGGGGTTTCCACCAGCTAAGGAATGGGCTTGTCCCAGACCAGCTAATTCCTACAGGAGCAGATGGCGAGAATTATTTACATGCCTCTACTTCCAGCCAAATGTAAAGTTTTACCTACAGTGTATGGGGGGGAAGCTCCCACCCCGCAGTAGAAAATGGCCAAGACAACAGCTGCAACCAGAAAAACCACCTCCTGTCACTAAGATCCATGTCACAGCTTCTCACGACTTGCACAGGAACAAGCGCAGAACACAGAACAAGCTCCTGAGATAAAGGAAATCAGCTTAACCTCTGAAGAGCTCTGCAAAGGCACCGCAGAGCCAATCCCCCTGCCCAGGGCTAAGGAGGCTTAGCCAGCTCCACGTGGGATTTCTGGCTGACAGGCTGGCTCCAGACACGCTTCCCGTCCGCGTGGTATCCAGGCAGTTGTCTCCCTCGTTTCTGCGAGCCGAAGGCCTGGCTTACTCAACGCTTCCTCCATTTCACAGGCAGGCCGACGCGCCAGCCTGGTGGAGCTGCACAACTATTCAAGAAACTCTTGCTTGGTTTGGAATGGGTTTTTTTCCCTCCCTTCCCCCTGGATTTAAGAAAAATACACTGCTTGGCCTTTTTGAAAGCTTCCTGACAAAAGAATCGCAAATTTGTGTCTGAATGCGACCCAGCCTTTTCCTCCTAAGAGCATTGAAGTTCTAAATCACTCCAAACAAACCAAAGCAGCGCACAGTTACGGGTGAGAGGGACCATATGTCCCACGCGGCGCCTGCCAAGTTAACTGCTTGTCTAAAACATCCCGTGGTGAGTGGAGACTGGTTGGCCATATGGTAGATGATTTGCTAGTTGGATTGTGTTGGATCACTCACACAACCGTCATGTTGGGTTGCAAAAGACCTTTAGTGTGTGAATGGAATTCCTGCCTGTCTTTTATGAAGGATGGCCGCGATCCCCCACGTGGCTGCTGTTCTACCAAGATCAGATGCTTGGTTGAAGTCGAGCAGTTGCTTTAGCCCCAAGCTGGGAGCGTGGCCTGGGAGCTGGAGCCGGCGCAGGGTGTAACTCACCATGAAAGCTCGCTTCTCCTGAGCTGTCTGGAAGCGGCCGTGGCCAAACTTGGAGGTAGTATCAATGAATTTGAGTTCAATGGCTTCCTGAGACCGGCGGCTCGTGTGCACCAGGAGGGACTGGAAAAGAAGAGCCACACTGCATCAGGCTTATTGTTATGGAAAACCTGGACGTCTGCTCTGACAGAAGCAGGGTTGAAATATCCTACGTGCATCCATTAGGGAAATATCGCCACAAAAATCTGCTTCCTCAGAGAAACACCCCGGTGCTCGGGCGGCAGGTGATGCCTTGGCTGGCAGAGCAACTCCAAAATGAGCCTGCTCTTCTCTTGGCATTTCAATTCCTCACTTATGGTCAAAGGTCTCCATCCCCAGGCCCTGCACCATGGCCCTCCAAAGGCTCCCAGCGTCTGTCTCCAGAGAGAGCGCATCTGACTGCACACTGCTGCAAACCATCTAGCTGCCAACGGTCTCGCTGAGCACCACGTGCCCTCTGCAACACAGCGCCAAGGATCCGACCACTCTCCTGCCCAGCACTCGGCGGCGGTGGCATTCTCCACTTGGTGAATGTTCATGGAGAGTTACAGACCGTCCCTCCCCAGCGCCAGCTGTGCTCTCACCTTACGGAGGGTGAGCACGCGCTTCTTGGTGCCCACGACGCAGCCTTTCAGCATGAGGAAGTCGTTGTTGACCTCCCCGTAGTGAGGAAAGCCACCCTGTGTGGAGAGGCAGAGAGAGGGTTGGCAGGTGGGAGAGCTGGATGGGAGCAGACATGTCCACAGTTTCCAGGGATGGAGAAGGCAGCGACTGAGAGTCTTTCCAGCTAACACCACTCTGCACCCTCCAGCATGGTAGGGGTTGGAAGGGACCTCGGGACATCATCTCGTCCAACCCCCTGCTCCAGCAGCTCACCCAGAGCAGGGGGCCCAGGATCATGTCCAGGCACCTTTGGAATCTCTCCAGAGAAGGAGACTCCACAACCTCTCTGGGCAGCCTGGGCCAGGCTCCCACACCCTCACACCAAACAAGTTTCTCCTCCTGCTCAGATGGAACCTCCTGGGTTCCAGTTGTTGCCCGTTGCCCCTTGTCCTGGCGCTGGGCACCACTGACAAGAGTCTGGCCCCATCCTCTTGCCCCCCATGGGCCCTTGAGCTCTTGGTCAGCATTGCTCAGATCCCCTCTGAGGCTTCTCTTCTCCAGCTCAGCAGCCCCAGGGCTCTCAGCCTTTCCTGGGCACAGAGATGCTCCAGGCCCCTCAGCATCTTTGTAGCCTCTGCTGGGCTCTCTCCAGTAGTTCCCTGTCTCTGTTGAACTGGGAGCCACAGTGACTACATGACCCCAGCTTGGAGCTGGGAACCAGTAACGCTGTGCTTCATTCCCTGAAGCACGTGGGTGATCAGAGAGCAGAGCTAGCCGGACTCGCAGGTTAGCAGGATTTTTTAAAAGTGAATTTTGAAGCCAAGTAAGAAACATTTATCTGTTAAGTACGATTTTTAATATAATCTATACTTCTTTTTCTTTTTAAACCAAGTTCTCAGTTCCTGCTCCAATTTAGCAGCTGAAAGCTAAATATTTGGGTCTACCAATGGGCTTAAAAAAACACCTCACAGAGATGGCTTCCCACGTCCAAAACACAAGGAAAGGAATCGCTGCATTTCTTCCAGTGAATTTCCTTCGAATCATTCCCTCTGCAGCTGTCTCCAGCCAAGGAATTACTTCCCTTGCTTGGGTTCCTGCAGCCAGTCACAGCCCTGCTACCCCCTCAGCCCTTACCAGAGGCGTAATGGTCTTCTCCGTGATATCGTAGTTGGTTGAGGCGTTGTTCCTCACCACTTTGCCATCCTCCACGTGGATGCCATGGCCAATGCGATAAATCTAGGAACAGAAAGGAAATGGAGATGGCGACTTTCCTGCCCCTCACCAAGGGATTATAGAACCACAGACTGGTTTGGGTGGGAAGGGACCTTTAAAGCTCATCGAGTCCAACCCCCCTGCACGGAGCAGGGACATCTGCAACCAGAGCAGGTTGCTCAGAGCCCCGGCCAACCTCACCTGCAATGGTGCCAGGGATGGGGCAGCCACCACCTCTCTGGGCAACCTGCGCCAGGCTCTCACCACCCTCAGCACCAACAATTTCTTCCTTCTCTCTAGTATAAATCTCCCTCTTTTAGTTTAAAACCATCACCCCTTGTCCTGTCCCAACAGGCCCTGCTCCAAAGTCTGTCCCCACCTTTTTGACAGGCCCCTTTAAGTACCAAAAGGCCACCAGAAGGTCTCCCCAGAGCCTTCTCTTCTCCAGGCTGAACAATGCCAAATGTCACAGGGATAACACGGTTTTCATCAACATGTGCCCCCTGTGATGTATTGCTTGAGCAGGAAAGAAGCACCAGGAAAGACACAGAGAACTCTAGGGAGTTCTCTAGGGAAACATCTAAGAAGCTGGGGGAAACAGAGGCCACCATGCAAAGAAGGATGGTGACAGCACAGGAGGAAGGCAGGCAGGAAGGCGCAGTGGTGCTCTGAGGGAGTCCACCTGGGCCATACCTTCTTGTTGATCTCCGTGCGGTGGTGGTAGCCCTTCTGGCCAGCCCGAGCAATGGAGTAGCCAACCCGGGCCGGGTGCCAGGCTCCAATGCAGGCAACTTTGCGCAAACCCTTGTGTGTCTTCCTTGGGAGCTTCTTGGTGTGCCAACGGCTTGTCACCCCTGGAAGTGTGACCAGACAGGGTGGTGAGAACACCAGGGAGATTCAGGTCTGGTGTCTGAGTGCTGGGCAGGAGAGAGTCTCATCATTCTTCTGCAGTTCTCAGAAGACACCGTGTTGGAAGGAGACCAAGAGCTGTCACCACCATGAGAGGCCAGAGCAGAGAAGTGTTCGCACTTCCCATGGATCTGATCGGGCTGTGATATGTTCCTGCTGAGCACATCCACGCGCAGGCAGAGGAACGCCCACACCTCCACACACAGGGCAGGCATGACAAGTGCAGTGGCTCCACACACTCACAGTGCCTCTGAGCCTCCTGGGAGGGGTCGGCACAGCAGAAAGCACGGCCTTGACTGAGGTTAAGGAAACCAAGCTCTGCTACAATGGAGCTGCATGTCCTGCTTGAGGGCCAGAGGCTTTTTGCTACTCCCTCTGCCATAAGTTGGTGGGTTCTCAGCACAGCTGACACTCCTCACCCCCAACACTACCATACGAGAAGGACAGAACCAAGCCCCTAGCAAAGGTCTCCCACTCTGTACCTTTCATCCCATGCCCTTTGGTCACGCCAATGACATCAATCATCTCATTCTGGCTGAAGACGTTGTGTACGGAAACCTGCTTCTCCAGCCTCTCACGAACCCAGTCAACCTTCTCAGCCACTGTCCCGCCATTCAGCTGGATCTCCATCACATGGGCCTTCTTCTGCCGCAGCGGGAGCAGCCTCATCTGCATTAGACAGGTCACCCACCGCTTGTGAGGGGGGCACATGGGCTGAGCAGGGCCAGCTCCTCACCACCCCTCCCTACCACACCGTCAACCCCTTTCATAATAGCCAATTACTTGGGTCAGCACAACTACGTCTCTCTTGGACTCAGCTTCTTGTCCCTAAGCCCAACAACACCCAGTGCTCCCATTCCAGGCAGGAGCTGATGCACACCCTCTCTCCAGGGAACGCAGGAACAGCCCAGCCTCATCCTGCTCCAAGAGTTAAGCACAGTAGTAATAGCCATGGAGAATGCCCCAGAGAAGCCCATCACCAGAGCACCATCTAAGTCCTTTGGTTGTGCTCCACCACTGGTTCCAGACTGAGCAGTCACTTCTAGTTCCCACTAAGAGGTGCCTCTGCTCTCTCCCAGCCTCAGCTCCCTGTGTGAAGCTCCTGCCAAGTCACCACAGTGGGACTTTGAGGGTCTGTGCCAGGCCCAAGTGAAGCCTTGAGCCACCTTAGCTCTGCCCAGACTCCAAACCAGCTGTTAACTCCAGGGATCAGCATGAAAATGAGCCCTGCATATCCAGCAATCAGCATCTGGCAAAACCGTGCCTGCCCATGGGTTATTTTTGCCCAAAACATTTGACACCAGTTGCTAATTTGAGGTGATCATGGGGCCTAGAAGGTCCCTTGCTGACATAGGGCTCACCACCTGCTGAGGCTCTGGGCAAAGCCTGCTCTTCTCCACGAGGCACGTGGGCTCTCCAGGGTGCAGAGCCACAGCCCTCTGCGGCAATCCCCCAGCTCAAAGGGACAGGATTGGTGTCAGGAGGTAGCTGGAAAGGTCAGCCAGCACCTCCCATTGCCTGCACGCCCTGCCCCACTCTCTCCGACCGGCGTCTGCCTGCTCAATGCTACCGTGACCCCACCAAGACACCCTCATGACCCCGACTCCCAGGCCCTCACCACGTTCCCAGGCTGAGGAAGCCCTCAAGCCCCTCCCTGCCCACCCCCCAGGGCTGAGGCTCTGACCTGAGTGTGCATAATGACACGAATGACCTTGCAGTACTTTTTCATAGCCGCAAAATCCTTCTCCAGCTGCTTTTTACCGTCCTCATCCTGCCACTTCTTGCAGTACTTGGTGAACGCCTTCTTCTTGCTCTTGTGCCTACGACAAAGGCGTTGAACATCCATCAGAGCTGAATGGTGACGAGCTTCAGCTCCTCGCTGTGCCCCGAGAGAGCGCAGTGTCGGGGGAGAGATCACTTTGCCAGGCACTTCCCCACGGGCACGAGGAACCCATGGATACCTGAACCTCGTGTGGCTGTCGGGGTCACAACACACATCTTTGAGGTGGGAAGCTGAAAGGGAATAATGAGCTGTGGACAGGGATGGTAATTCAAAGCTTCTTGCATGAGGAATTTGGTTGTCTCCCACTGACTGGCCAAGTGCCATCAAAACACAAGCGCAAAATCAGAGCTAAGTGGAGAAAACAGGCTCCGACAGGGATCAGAGGCATGTGGTGGGTGGATCTCAATGGTGCTTTTGCAGGAGACACAATTCTGACAGTTACAAAATTTGTATTTCCATTTTATTCTCTGCTGGTGAGGGATTTGGGCTGTTGGTGTTCACGGGGGCACCAATTTTTCCCCTGACAAATGCGGGTTTAGTCCCTTCATTTGGTGCCTCTCTCAAATCTCCCAGTTACATGGAGAGTAGATGGGCCCGACCTACACAAGGGAAGATGAACCCACAGCACACGCTGCCACGCAGCACTGTGGAGAGCACTAACTTAGTTCAACTATTAGAATAAATTTACATACGCATATGCTGATCCCCAGCATCAAGCTGTTTGCAGGATCTCTGTGCATGACTCAAACAGCAGCTTCACTCCACCCCAGAGCCAGCTGCTGGTAGCTGAGCTGGTTGCACGGCTGGGCATCATGGAGAGCCTACAGGGAGGACCTGTGAGGAACCCCTCACTCCCCACGTCCCAGAGACTCTCCCCAGCCATGGAGGCACGTACCAGTTCTTGTAGAAGCGCCGTCGGCACTCGTCACTGATGTGCTCGGCAAAAATGGTCTTGAAGTTCCTCAAGCCCTTCGGTGTGTCTATGTACCCCACGACTCCCACGACCACCATCGGAGGGGTCTCAATGATGGTCACGGCCTCCACCTCCTCCCTCTTGGAGATCTCTGCAAGGCAGTGAAGAGAAATGGTGCTCAGTGGTGTCTGGGATCAGATCATTTCCTGGAGCCACCCATGGCCTGTGCTGTTACAGTGAGCAAGCAACGTGCTGGGAGCAAGGTCACATTCTGCTCCCAGCCAGCCTCAGCCTTTCTGTAGAATCATAGAATTGTTTGGGTTGCAAAAGACCTTTAAGATCATCAAGTCCAACCATTCCCCCATCCCTGCCAGGGCACCACTAAACCATGGCCCTCAGCACCACATCTCCACAGCTTTGAAACCTCTCCAGGGATGGGGACTCCACCATCTTGAAGACCACACAGGGTTTAATCCCCAGACACTGAAGAGGTTAGACCCAGTGGCCCAGTACACCTGAATCCATGTTCCCCAGGCTGGGGGGAGTGGTACACTGGACGGTTCTTGCCCAGGGGTTTGGCTCCAATCCTGTGGGCATCCTGGTACATAATGTTATAAACTTTCCCAGCAAGATGCTCCACACCCAGGATCTGTCAGGTAGTTACCCTGCAGGGTCCTCTTGCCAGCAGGATCCAACAAACCACCAGTCACCATACTGGTGTGGGGACTTCCCAGGAACCCCTAGCTGCAGTTCATGCTGGCCATGAGGTGGCCTTTGGCCATCCAAGACCTGCACAGCATTACAGGAGACAGCCTGGAAGCTGTGTGCTCCACCACCCTCTCCCAGGAGCAGCCTTTCCCACCCACAAGCCTCATTTCCCTCCTGGATGCAGCTCCCCACTTCCCTCAGCCTTACTGAGTCCAGGCCTGTGCACCTCCCGCACGGTGTGTGTCATGCCAGCTTTGTAGCCCAGGAAAGCCGTCAAGTGCACTGGCTTGCTGGGATCATCCTTAGGCCATGACTTCACCTTCCCTCGGTGGCGACGGCTCCTCTTGTGGGGAAGAAAGCCCAGGTGGCCATGCCTGGGAGCAGAGAACTTGCGGTGGGACTGCAGAGAGGAAGAATAAGAAAGATCAGCTTCACTTTTGGGTCCTAGAAGACATTAGGACCAAAAGTCCAATGGGAAATCTGCCCTTTAAGATCAGTGAATGCTGGAAGGATTCTGAGCTTTTCCTCAATTCCAACACAAGCAAAAAAAACTCGTAACAGGAAGGGATTTTGTTCAAGCTCCCATTATGTGCATTGAAGAATTTCGTAAGTTTCTGGAAAAATTATGCTAATTAACAACAATAGAAAAACTTGAACAGGATCTCCCTCCTTCTGATTGAGGACTTTGGAGGAGAAACACGTCCTTTAACAGGCCTGCCCTTCTGTGATGTTAATTATAACGACTTATTTTGTATTCTGCAGCACCAAAAGGGCCTGCTCAGAATTCAGGGGCTTCATGTCGTCAAGGCAAACGGCATCAAACAAGCGCAGCTAAAGATCAGAAGAAACAGGAAAGGATGCCCAGAGGAATCAGTAACAAGAACATGCGCAGGTTAAATGTGCACCTTGAAAACCAAATTAGAAAAGTTAAATATCTAAACCCCAATCACAAGGCCAGGCTGAGCCAGGCATGGAGAAAGCAACAGCACTTTAGAGACACGGACAAGTTCTCACACAACTGGCTTCAAGGCGGGGGAACTGGGGGTCAGCCCAAGCAGCGAAAGGTTAGACCTACATCCACTGCAACTCCCTCCTTGCTAAGATCAGCCCCAGCACCTGGTTGCGCTTTCAACCAAGCTTATTTTCCTGCCCAAGTGGAGCTACGTTGAGCTCGACCCTGTTTCGGCTGCACTAACATCTCCAGTAACCCAGCCCTGCTCACTGCCCGCTGCACACAATCGAAAGGTAGCAGTGCCGAGCTCTACAAACCATGGGACGTCTTCAGCCCGGGTCAGTCGCAGAAAGAGGCTGTCAGTAAGTGCCTCCCCAGTCTAATACTTAAGATGGTTATCGGTCTGAAGACACAAATTTAGCTCCTAGCTTCACCCGCTGCTATATTCATTTCGTACTGGGCCAAGCTGGCAGGTTGGACACAACAGTTGCGGTGAGATAAAGGTCAATGGCTGGTGTCTCAGTTTACGCCTCTCCCTCCTAAACAACTTGAATGGCAGCAATTAGGGTCACTTCCTAACGGGGCACCGCACACCCAGAGCTGCCCACGCCGGGCACCCCGAGCTTGGTGCAGCCATCTGCTCTCAGTAGAGTTGGACTAAAAATCCCTCCATAGTAGAATCATAGAATCAGTTTGGTTGGAAGAGACCTTTAAGATCGAGTCCAACTGTTCCCCCAGCAGTGCCAGGGCACCACTAACCCATGGCCCTCAGCACCACATCTCCACGGCTTGGAAACCCCTCCAGGGATGGGGACTCCACCACTGCCCTG
>VZZY01008364.1:246339-276852 GCA_013400335.1 Eurystomus gularis
CGCTTCTGCTGACGCGACTTACGTGATCTCTCAGCGTAGAAGATCTCGGTGCTCCGCCGCTCACTATTTATAGTCCGCGGATCTCGCGGAATCTCGCGAGAGCTCCGCCCGGCGTGCCCCGCGGAATGAATGAGGAATACGCTGCAGTACAAAACAGCGCCTGCTGCTGAATTATACAGGGTGCGGGGCGCTGGCGGCTGTGCGCATGCGCCAGGCTCCCCTATATAAGGAGCGTGCAAGGTGCAGGCGCGCAGTTTGAGGCCAGCCGTAGGTGAGTGGGTTAGGGTGTGTGTACTTCTGAGGGGGACTGTGGTGTCTTCCATCCTTCAGCTCTTTAAAACCGTTTTTGGAGTTTCCTTATGGCGCTGGGTAGCGGGTAGAGGGAAGGGCCTCGGTTCAGCGGCCCGGGAAGGCGCTCTGGGAGTCGTGTTCGCTGTGGGCGCCAGGCGCAGGCTGAAAATCACTTGAGGCCTTCTGTGGCCCCTGGTGAGATAACTGTGCCGACAGCATAGGGAACATTAAGCTTATTACCCACGGCAAAGTGTGGGGAGTGAAACCCATGTTCCTATAACGTTCATATTGAGTGAGTACCGGGGGCTGGCATGTGTTGAGGTAACGGTTGTTTCTCAGAACGCCTTTTTTCTCCGCTGGCAGGTGCTACTCGTGGCCTGAGGGATTTCCGGTCGCTGCTGGGCATGGGGCTGGGCTGCAGAACGCGGCCCTGCCCTCCCGGGTGAGCGCTGCTGTGCGTGGTGCTCTTGCCCTACACCTGCAGAGGGAGCCTTGTCTCTTTGCTGCTGGTGAAGGCCGCTCTTGCAAAGCAGGGAATCCTCTAGTGGACGATGATCGTTGCAACGATGACCAGGGAACGATGCATATTCACAACTGGAACACGTTAAAATTGCTATGTATTCTTATATGCAATAAAAACTTAATTTAATGTCTATTTGTCAAGTCTCTCTTTGTTGTTCATGTTGTCTAAAAGTTCCCCCTTTTCTCTGTGGTTTGGGGTGGGAACCTGCATCCTTGGGGCAAGGAGGGAGCCGTCCGTTGGAGCGGCGCGGGGGCTGCTCTGGGTCCGGCTGGCGCCGAGCTACCGCGTCTTTTTTTCTCTCAGTTTTCTCAGAAATGTGAGGACGAAGCGGTAAGAGGCGGGGCCGCGGCCCGCACCAAACGTGGCGCCTCCTCCACAGCGTGGCCGGAAACGTCACTCACATGCGCCGGAAGTGGCGCTCTCCTCCCGTAGCAACCGGGAGCGCCGGAAGCGGGCGGCACGCGGAGCGCGGCGGTGGCGGACATGGAGGAGGCGGCCGCCCCCAGCCCGGTGCGGTTCAAGAGCAAGTGAGGAGCGGCCGGGAGGCACCGGAGAGACCGGGAGGCGGTTTGGCGGTGGGGCTGGGGCGGGGCGGGCGCGAAGGGGCCGCGGCCGCTTTGGTTTAACCGGCGCTCTGCGCGTGTCTCTCCCTTCTCCTCCCAGCTACGCCGTGTCGAGGAGGATCGAGCCTTTCTACAAGGGAGGGCGAGTCCAGGTAACGCCCGACCGGAGGCAGCGAGGGGCAGGTCCGGGAATACCCCGACTCCCAGCTCCGTAACGTCCCTGGTTTCCATTCCCTTTTATTCCAGTTAAACCGAGATGGGAAGTTCATGTTCTGCCCCTGCGGGACCAGGCTGAACGTCATCGATGTCGAAACAGGAGACCTGCAGAGCCTCCAGCAGGTGAGGAGATCCAGCCTCTGCTGAGGGGGGGTGAAGCCGCGGAGGGTTTTCCGGGAAGTGCTGCCACCACTGCTACCGGCTGGAGTTCTAGAGCTCTCAAGTGTGAGAAGCTGAGGGATAAGAATAGTTCTAAACACAGAGAGATGTTCTTGGGGGTGTTCCTCAGCGCCGCTGGCGGTGCTCAGTGTCAGCAGAGGCGTGTAGAGAATCATAGAACGGTTTGGGTTGGAGAGGACCTTAAAGGTCATCGAGTCCAAGCCCCCTGCAGGGAGCAGGGACATCTGCAACTCGAGCAGGTTGCTCAGAGCCCCAGCCAACCTCACCTGCAATGGTTCCGGGGAGGGGACATCCACAACTCTGGGCAGTCTGTTCCAGCGCCTCATCACCCGCATAGTGAAGGATTTTTTCCCAGTATCTAACATAAATCTCCCCTCTTCTAGTTTAAAATCGTTATCCCTCATCATCAGTATGTGCTCTGATGAAGAGCCCTTTCTAACCTTTTCTGTAGGCCTCTGTAAGCACTGAAAGGCCACCAGAAGGTCTCCCTGGAGCCTTCTCCTCTCCAGGCTGAACAAGCCCAACTCTCCCAGCCTGGCCTCCCAGCAGAGGGCTTCCACCCTCCCATCATTGCTGGGGCCTCCTCTGGCCCCGCTCCACCAGGTCCGTGTCTCTGCTGTGCTGAGGACTCCAGAGCTGCCCCAGCACTGCAGGGGGGTCTCCCAGAGCGCAGCAGAGGGGCAGGATCCCCTCCCTGCCCTGCTGCCCACGCTGCTGGGGATGCAGCCCAGGAGGACGTTGGTTGCTGGGCTATGAGCGCATGGTGCTGGGCCATATTCAGTTTTTCATTCACCAGGATCCCCAAGTCTTCTGCAGGACTGCTCTCAACCCAGTCACCCCCCCAGTCTGTATTTGTGCTTGAAATTACCCCAGCCCAGGTGCAGGACCTTGCACGGGGCCTTAACGAGAGAGGGGAGCTCTGAGCGCCCTTCTCGGGTTGTTTGTGAGATTTTGCTCTTCATTTTTACAGGATGAAGAGGAGGACATTAGCTCGTTTGTTCTTAGCCCTGATGATGAGGTACGTGTTTGCTTTGTGGTTTTCTGTGCTGCTCTCTCAGGCCTCCCGGTAAAGCCAGCGAGTGCTGAAGGCTGCTCCGCCTGGGAGCACCCCGTGTTTCCAGGGGTCTCTGCGGGGTCTCCTTGGGTGCTTCTGTCTGATGGAGTCAGAGTCAGACAGAAACGCTGAGAGATTGAGCTTCGAGAGTGTCACAGCAACTGGTATTTCTGTGCTCTGCCTGGGGGCACTGACAGAAATGGAAACCTATTAGTAGTTAATTGTGCTTTCCTTGGCCTTGCTTTTGCGTAGCTCCTGGTGACCGGGAGCCGAGCCCTGTTGCTGAAGCAGTGGAACTGGCGGGAGAACAAGTGTGTCCGCACGTGGAAAGCCGTGCACACGGCGCCGGTTGCCAGCATGGCTTTTGATGCTACTTCCACCTTATTAGCCACGGGTACGGTCCTCCTCCACTGACACGGTGGGAATGGTGCTGAGTGGCCCTTCTATGTTTGGAGAATTTAACCTCAGAGAGTGTTCTCCTGAATTCAGACAAAATCAGAAGATATTTTACTTAGTAAAACTGACGTCTTGACAAGGGATCCTTTCAATGTTCTATCTAAAATACACTTAGTAAAATGTTGATGAATTTCTGGCATCTATGAGAAGCTGCAGTGTTGTTATCCTGGGTTAGAACAGGGGCTCCACGAGATGGAGGAGATGAAATATAACTTAATTGTACCTCAAGTTTGACTGTGAGCAGTGAAGTTTTGCCCAGCTCTTGAAGTTGGAGGTGTTCTGTGAGCTTCTCTTGGTGGGGGTGGTTGATACTGGATTCTTTTTTTTTCTTCTGCCTTTGTGACCTGTGAAATTTTACAGTTGGTGTGTTGGGTGTCCTGTGTCTCTCTCTGTAGTTCATTCTTTTATGCCCTTTTCCCAGGCGGCTGTGACAGCACCATTAAGATCTGGGATATGATCAAGCAGTACTGCACACACAACCTCAAAGGATCTTCTGGAGTCGTACAGTAAGGGCGAGTCGTTCTTGTCTGGCGTTAGGGTGGTGCTCAGATGCTAGGCTTGGTGTGAAATGTCTTGAGTTAACGCAGTGTAAATCCTGAGCAGGTTCTGGGCTCTTCTGCTTCCTCATTTTTGAGGTGTCTGGTGAAGGGGCAGGGCTATGACTGACTTTGGCTCAGAGGGGAAACATTTTGATCAAGAAATTTGTTGGGATCTAAGTGGGATATCTGTGCTTGCCAACTGACGTACTGCCAGAACATGGAGAGACCAGCAAAGATCAGTTGTACGTTTTTTCTGGTGGGTGACAGAGGAATAAAATCCCGCAAAGAAAATCCTCTTATAAATTCATGTCAGTTGATCAATCAAACTCTGTGTAGAATATTTTATTCAAACACTGGGATAATGCCAGACAGTTTGTTCCTGTCCTGTTCAAGTGCATCTCCTTCTGTCTAGCCTTGTTGAGTTCCACCCCGATACCTCCCGTCTGCAGCTCTTCTCCTCCTCCATCGACTACAAAATCCGCATCTGGGACCTGACGTCCAGCAAGTGCGTGGCCGCGCTGGACGGGCACTTCAGCGCCGTCACCTCGCTGGCGTTTGCAGATGGAAACACGCTCCTTAGGTAACATCCCGCAGGGGCTTCGCCTTTTCCCTCTGTTCTCCCTGCCAGAGCCTGGGTGTTTCTGTAGGGTCTGGGAAGGTTCTTCTGGGAGGAAAAGGACTGCTACCAGTAGTTGGTCTCTGCGTGACCGTAGAAGGGAGTAACTGAGGGTTTCAGCACCACATGCTGCCACGTGGAAGGTGCTTTCTTTCACATAGGCCTCTTCAGAGAGTTGTTGAACTCCTGCAACTTCAATTTTGTCCTCGGAGCCCAAGTTGAACGGATTTAGCGCTGAAACTGCTCTTTTAACTTACAGTTCAGGCCGTGATAAAATCTGCATGGTGTGGGACCTGGAAACCAGAGAAAGCAAACGAACCGTCCCCGTCTACGAGGTGAAATCACATTTCATTTATTCCTTTGAGATCCTTTGTAGTTTCTAGGGCGCGGTCCTACAGTACTCCTCCCTCTTTAGGTCCACATATATTGTGAAAATCAGATTTCTCTCCCTTGTACTTCCCAGAGGCCTTAAAACTGTGTCCAAAGCTTATTTTCTTTCCTTGCCTGGTGTGGTCATGTCCGGGTGGTTTGGGGAAGTACCTGCCACTGCTGCCTCCACTGCCCCAGTGCTGGAGCAGCAAGGAAGGAAGGAAGGAAGGGACGTCATGTAAAACCTTTGCTCTCTCGTTGTCCCTGCCTGTCCTCAGCAGCCACGCAGTGCTGGGGGGTTTGTCCCCCCCCGTTAGCGGGCTGTTGTGCCGCTCTGGTCGCTGAAATCGGTCTCTGGTCCCTCGTGCTCAGCTGGTGTTTGACCGACTCTTTTGCAGAGCGTGGAAGCTGCTGTCTTGTTACCTGAGAAGGGAGATTTCTCTCAGCTGGGTGTGAAGAAACAAGGGCTGCACTTTGTCACAGCTGGCAGCAAAGGTGAGTGTCCTGGAGTGTCGCTGCCAGACCTGGAGGCTGAGGAATCATAGAATCATTGCTTGGGTGGGAGGGGACCTTCCAAGGTCATAGAGTCCAACCCCCCTGCAGTCAGCAGGGACGTCTCTACCTAGATCAGGTTGCTCAGAGCCCCATCAAGCCTGGCCTTGAACCTCTCCAGGGATGGGGCCTCCACCACCTCTCTGGACAACCTGTTCCAGTGTTCCACCACCCTCATAGCAAAGAACTTCTTCCTAATGTCTAACCTAAATCTAGCCTTCTCTAGTTTAAAACCGTTGCCCCTCGCCCTGTCACTACGTGCCCTTGTAAACAGGAAGGACGGTGCTTAGACACCGCGTTGCCATCATTCCTGGGGTGTGTGTTCTTCGTGTGGCAGAAACCTGAGGACAGGAGAGCAGAGCCTCCTCCTGGGTCCCTCGGCAGCGACGGATGAGCAGGACAGGACTGATCAGCCCCACTGTGGAGCTTGAACTACTTATGTTCTCAAACTGCAAAAAAAGTTTGATTTGAACTGAAGAGGAAAAACTCAGTGGCCCTTCGTGCTGCTGTGGTTGGATCGCTGCTCAGTCCTGCCTTACAGCCGCGCAGCTTTTTCCCACAGGCAAGGCTAGGGTTCGTTTTATATTCTTTGGACAGTCACAGTCTAAAACAGTGGCTCTGACAGCAATTTTATATCCTCTTCGTCAGGCATCCTGAAAGTTTGGGAGGTCGCCACAGCTGCTTGCGTGTACAGCCAGCCGGTGCCCTTCGAGCTGAAGGAGGAGGCCAGCGAGCGCAGCCTCACCCAGTGCGTGCTCGTGCCCGAGAGAAACGAGGTGCTCACGGTGTCCGTGGAGCACAACATTGTTTTATATGACGCTCAAACTCTTCAGCTCAGGAAGCAGGTAACGACCCTCAGCCGCCTCTTTCCTTCATCTGTACTCGAGGATCAGCTCTGCTGCTGGAGAAGGCTTTGTCCCGGGGTGCCCTCCTCTCCTGCCGTGCTGGAGCTGCTCCTTGGGCACGAGCCAGAAAGCCCATTTCACTGGTGGGGTTGTTGGGAGGAATATTGCGCGGAGACAAACATAGGAACAGGAAAGCAGAGCAGGCCAGAAATCCCTCCTGTGCTCCAGCTTCTGTCTAAAAAGAGATCTTTAGGTGCAGCATGAAATGAAAAGTCACAGTGAGGCGGCCTCACCAAGCGTGGTGCCGCTTGGTCCTTCTCTAACCGGCTGCCTTCTCCCTGTTTCTCTTCTGCCATCCTCAGCTTGCAGGTTACAACGATGAGGTTCTGGATGTGAAGTTCGTCGGGCCTGGTGATTCTCACGTTGTCGTGGCTACCAACAGCCCTCAGCTGAAAGTGTTTGAACTGGCAACATCACACTGCCAGATCCTCTACGGCCACACAGGTGGGTGCTCAGCTCTGGCCTTGGTGGGCAAGCATTTCTTCAGCCAGCTTCTCCCACAGCTCTGTGGACACTGGAGTCCTTGAGTTCTCCCCGGAGCAGCGTCACAACAAGTTTCGGAGCTGTGCAGAGAAGGGATGTATTGTTCTGTCCTGGCTTTGCAAGCACTGGTTTCCTTTGTCCAGATCTGTCGGGTCGGTCCCTTTCACTAGCAGGGAGACGGGTTCGGGTCGGAGCTGAGGACGCAGGGGTGTGAGCGTGGGCTCTGCAGGCAGTTCTGTGGCTGCACGTGGCAGCCTCGCACCAGCGCCGTGGGCAGCCGGACGCTCTGCGGGGAGGGTGGATGTGTTGTCCCCAGGGTCCCAAACCTGTCCCCAAGTCAGTGAGCGATGGATTCATTAATTCACACGCCTCTGCTGCCCCATTGCAGTGTTACTGTGCATCCAGCTGGTTTTCTCTTGTTCTGTTCAGAAACAATTCTCGCTCTGGATGTCTTCAGGAAAGGCCTGATGTTCGTCAGCTGCGCCAAGGTCTGTTCAGTTTTCTTCATTTAATGAAACTCTTCATTTCTAGTGATCTTTCCGGGCAGAGCTGCCATGTTCCTTTGTGGCATTCCAGAAAGGGCTTTTGTTCAGACAGAACTCCTGTGGCCACATCCCCCAGATACCAGTTTCTTCCACTATCCCTTTCTAACGTTCTCCCTGGGGCGGTGGGATTGATTGTGTTGTATGAGCCGGAAAGGAGATGTCTCAAGATGTCTGAAAATCCTGAAAGGATTTTCCACGTGTCTTGCTCTTGCGTTAAAGTTCAGAGACGTTCGTGTGAGACCGGTGGGGAGCTGTGTGTAAAAACCATGCTGGAAAAAACGGTGCTGATTGCCCCGATACCCCAGAAAGAAACCTCCCTGCTGGGATCCCGGCCGGCAGAGCACCCTGCTTGGCCGTGCCTGCTCTGAGGGCTTGAAAATAAGGGACGAGTCAGGCTGAGGGTGGTGGTGGGTGCCTGGGGAGCGGATCAGTTGTCAAAAAAGCACAGGGGTTTCTGTCTCCTCCCGTTACAGGACAAAAGCCTTCGAGTCTGGCGGATGAGCAAGGATGGGAGGGTGACCTGTGTTGCCCAAGGGCTGGGTCACGCGCATGGCGTAGGCGCGGTCTCTTGCTCAAGGTAATGAACATTGGACGAGGGTTTTCCTGTGCAAGCACAAGTCGTGGCTGCTTTTCTGATCCTCGGGGTGAATGTTTTGATGGATAGAATCACAGAATGGTTCTGGCTGGAAGAGAACTTTAAGCTCATCGAGTCCAACCATTCCCCCAGCACTGCCAGGGCACCACTAACCCATGTCCCTCAGCACCACATCTCCACGGCTTGGAAACCCCTCCAGGGATGGGGACTCCACCACTGCCCTGCCCAGCCTGGCACAGCCCTTCACAGCCATTGCCAGCAAGAAACTTTTCCTCACGTCCAACCTGAACCTCCCCTGGTGCAACCTGAGGCCATTTCCTCTTGTCCTGTCGCTTGTTCCTTGGCAGAAGAGCCCAACCCCACCTGGATCCAACCTCCTTTCAGGGAGTTGTGCAGAGCCAGAAGGTCTCCCCTGAGCCTCCTTTGCTCCAGGCTCAACACCCCCAGCTCCCTCAGCTGCTCCTCACCACACTTGTGCTCTAGACCCTTCCCCAGCTCTGTTGCCCTTCTCTGGCCACGCTCCAGCCCCTCAAGGTCCTTCTTGGAGTGAGGGGCCCAAAACTGACCCCAGGATTTGTGGTGCAGCCTCCCCAGTGTCGAGTCCATGGGGACAGTCACAGGACACTGCCTCTGAGCTCTGCTGTTCCTCACTCACGGTCCCAGCTCTCCTTGGTGCTCTGAGTTAGAAGGAAGGATGATATTTTGGGATGCACACCTGTCTATCCATAAGTTATGAAGTTTGCATTTCTTTGTCAGTCTGTCTCTCGTTTGTCTCTTAAGAGCAGCAGTTGGAGAAGTTGCTAGATGAAGCTTGGGTGATCTGCAGAGGAGGGTTGGGGAGCGAAGAGAACGTGTCTGTGAGGGTGCTGGCTTGAGCAGCGTGTCTGTTTGGCAGCTCTTCTCCGTTCTTCACGCTGCCTGACAGGCTGGAAGCTGGCTCAAGCGCCGCAGCACACCTTTGTCTGTAAATGAGGAGAGCCGTGGTGCTCTTGGCCGACGTCTGAATGGCTGGAGGCTCTCCCAGAGACCTGAGTAAAATAAAAGACAGCTTGAAAAGCCCTTGAAGCTCTGTGTGCCACATCCCAGCAGTGACTGCGTGTGGATCCCGGCAGGGGAGGAGAAGGCCCTTTTTTCCTGTGCAGGGGAAGCCCCTGTTGTGCTTCCTTACCCTTGACATTTTAATTCCTTTCAGGCTGAAAGAAAGCTTCATAGTAACCAGCAGCCAGGACTGCACGATCAAGATCTGGAACATCCCGGAATCTCTCACTTCCAAAGCAAAAGCAGCTTTGATCTCCAGTCCCGAAACCCTTCATGCGAAAGTGACTGAGAGGGGTCACAACAAGGTAAAGCTCCACCTGACCTTAGAACATGATTTTAGTGCTTCAATCTCTCTCCTGTGTTCGGCCCTACATTTATTACCTGTCTGGCAGCTACAGCAAGGACTTACACCGCTTTGGACTCTCTGTCCTTGTGTGACTTCCAGGACATAAACAGCGTGGCGGTTTCTCCAAACGACAAGCTGATTGCCACGGGCTCCCAGGATCGCCTGGCCAAGCTGTGGTCCTGCTCCGATTGCTCCTTACTGGGCGTCTTCACTGGCCACAAGCGTGGAATCTGGTGCGTGCAGTTCTCCCCGGTGGATCAGATCTTGGCCACCTCTTCGGCTGACGGGACCCTGAAGCTTTGGGGTCTTCGGGACTTCAGCTGTCTGAAGGTAAGGAACTTGGATTGCCCCTTGCAACGTGACCTCGGCCAACAAGTTTAAGCAAGCAGGTTGTCTGGAGAAATGGTCTGGGGACAGTAACAGTCCCAAGGACAGAGGCTGCTTTTTGGAGCTTTCCTCTTTGGGCTTTGGGAAGAAATATTATCCCCTTGAAAGGCCAGACAACAGCTCTAACACTTGGAGCTTCCCTTCTGTTTTCCAGATGCAAGTTAGAGCACAGGAAGTTCCACCTCGACATGAGGAGGAACTTCTTTCCTGTGAGGGTTCCAGAGCACTGGAACGGGCTCCCCAGAGAGGTTGTGGAGTCTCCTTCTCTGGAGACTTTCCAGACCCGTCTGGATGCGTTCCTGTGTGACCTGCCCTAGATTCTCTGGTCCTGCTTGGCAGGGGGTTGGACTTGATGATCTCCAGAGGTCCCTTCCAACCCCTAATGTTCTATGATTCTGTGATTCCAGACCTTTGAAGGTCATGATGCCTCCGTACTGAAGATCATTTTTGTCAGCCGAGGAACACAACTGCTCAGCGGGTAGGTGCCTACACCAGGAAGATGCCAAAACTGATCAGAAGAGAACTCTCTTGGCCGATTTCAGCAGCAGGAGGGAAGAGTCTTGTGCAATAATGGATTTCGTTTGGGGAAGCGGGGTAAAAGGTGCCAGGTTGACGCCCAGCTTTCTGCAGGGCCTGATGTATCTTCCTCTTCTCCAGTTGTGCTGTGGGTTCCAGTGAGCTGCTGTGGCGTTGCTGGGATGGTGACATACACAATCGTTAGGCAGAGCTAAGGGTGCCTCTTGCCCTTGACCTTTTTGGTGGATTCTGCTCCTGTTTGAAAAGCGCTGGAGTGGGACAAGTTTATCTGATACTGGAGGTGGGGCAGGGCGAGAAGGGACCTATCCAGTGATTCTCCTTGTTGTGTTTCTTTCTCTTCCAAAAGCGGTTCGGACGGTCTCTTGAAACTCTGGACAATTAAAACAAATGAGTGCGTGAAAACGCTGGATGGTCACGAAGATAAAATCTGGGGTCTCCACTCTAACAAACAAGACGACATGGTTGTGACAGCCTCCAGCGACTCCTGCATCACGCTGTGGAAGGTACAGAGCGGGCTCTGTCTCCTCCCTGGGGCAGCAATCTGAATTCACTTGGAGACTTGAGGATCTCGGTGGCTTGTTCCTTGCTGTCTCAGCAGGACACGTGCTCTCCTCGTTCTCTGCACTTTGAAACTGGGTCAGTCAGGTGGGTCTTGGGGTGTGGGGAGCTCTTTTGGCCACGCTGTGTTTCCCCAGTTGTCGCTGGAGAAGAAACAGCAGATGGACCTTGGCAGCCTGCGCAGCGCTGGGGTTCTAAAGGTGGCTGGGAGGGAAGGTGCAAGTTGCTGGATTTAACACTTAAATTATTTAACCTGGAGATCTTGGTGCAGAAGCTGGTCTCATAATCGCTCTGTGGCTAAATACAAATTATTCTATATCAAAGCAGGATCTGACAAAGGAGTATTCTGGGCTTTTTTTGTAGGATGTCACTGAAATTGAGGAGAAGGAGGCACAAGCTAAACAGGAGGAGCAGATTCTAAAGTAAGTGGAGCTGTGAAAGGCAAAGTGTCCCATGAAGCTGTCGGCACCTCGAGCCGTCCAGCTCCATCTGAACATTCCGTCGTTGAGCCGTGCAGGGGCTGTCCGGGCACGGGAGTCTCTGTGGTTTGTCTCCAGCTCCTGCAGAGCCCGGCAGCGAGACAATTGACTCGTTTCATGTCTGTGTGCTGCCAAGACAAAGAAACCCAAAGCCCCGAAACCTGCTTTCACCTTCTCCCGCTTCCGCCAGCCCTGAATTAGTTCAAGGTGCCCTTGAAGGTGCCGGGTCACGACCTGCACACTGAGGGCACTGAGATGTTCCTTGGCCAGCAGCACGAACTTCTTGGTGTTAAACCTCTGCACGGCCGTGTGCCAAACCTGCTGCTTTCTGTGTAGCGAGTTGTTGGTTTTCTTTTCCACCAACCAAATATTTATCTTGCTCTCTCGACCCTGGTTTGTTTTCTAGAGAGCAAGAGCTTTCCAACCTGCTTCATGAGAAAAGATACCTCAAAGCTTTAGGGCTGGCAATCTCTCTGGATCGTCCGCACACGGTGTTGATGGTGGTCAAAGGTGAGTCCATGTTGTGCTCTGAAGGTGTTTTTCTGTCCTCTCTGCGTTGTAGAACATCTCTTCCAGGTAGTCCAAGACTACAAAGCTTCATTGCCTAAAAGCCTCAGTTTTCCCTTTCTCTGGACTCTCATTTTCTGAAGTGAAACCACCCCAGATAACAGACGATCTCCCCGCTCTCAGCCCGTGGTGTGTGGGCTGGACTCCCGCACGGACTCTCCATTTCTCTCTCCTGCAGCCATCCTCAAGGAAACTGATGGGAGAAAGCACTTGGAGGAGACCATTGGTCGGCTCCGCAAGGATCAGAAAGGTTTGTTGCAGCATGGTTTAAGTGCTAAAACCTCTCAGGTTCGGGGCTTGTTTTCTCAACTGATACTAAAAGGAGAAGAATCCCAGCATGGTGGGGTTGGAAGGGACCTCTGGAGATCATCTGGTCCAACCTCCTGCTCCAGCAGCTCACCCAGAGCAGGGGGCCCAGGATCGTGTCCAGGTGACTTTGGAATCTCTCCAGAGAAGGAGACTCCACAACCTCTCTGGGCAGCCTGGGCCAGGCTCGGACACCCTCACACCAAACAAGTTTCTCCTCCTGCTCCCATGGAACCTCCTGGGTTCCAGTTGGTGCCTGTTGTCCCTTGTCAGTGGTGCCCAGTGACAGGACAAGAGTCTGGCCCCATCCTCTTGTCCCCACCCTTTAGCTCTCGATCAGCATTGATCAGATCTCAAGCCGGATGACTGCCCAGGGCCAGCTTCTCGGTTATGGTGCTGCTCATGGTGCCACCAGCAGCTCTTCTGAGCTGTGTGAGTGGCTTTGCCTGGTCTTACCGCCTCCTTGGTTAGAATGTCCTTGTGACAACCCAAGAAATGGTTCTGTGCACGGTTCTTCTACCCCTCGGGCTTGTTGGTCACGGTGTGCAGGAACTGAACCGCTCTGTAGGACAGAAGAGGAGATGTTTTCTAACTGGGTGTCTCTTGCGTGCCAGTGCCCGTGGCACAGCCGGCGTGTACAAACTTCCTTCCTCTCTAGAGGCGGTGCTGGCGTTCCTGGTGACGTGGAATACGAACTCTCGAAACTGCCACGAGGCCCAAGCCGTCATTGAAACCCTCCTGAAGCACGAAGCGCCAGAGAGCCTCCTGCAGTACTCGGGCATCAAATCTGCTGTGGAGTCCCTGCTGCCCTACACCGGTGAGCTGCGGAGAAGGACCTGGGGGTGCTGGGGGTGAGGAGGTGGAGCTGAGCCGGCCCCGAGCGCTCGCAGCCCAGCAGCCAACGTCCTCCTGGGCTGCATCCCCAGCAGCGTGGGCAGCAGGGCAGGGAGGGGATCCTGCCCCTCTGCTGCGCTCTGGGAGACCCCCCTGCAGTGCTGGGGCAGCTCTGGAGTCCTCAGCACAGCAGAGACATGGACCTGGTGGAGCGGGGCCACAGGAGGCCCCAGCAATGATGGGAGGTGGAACCTCTGCTGGGAGGCCAGGCTGGGAGAGTTGGGCTTGTTCAGCCTGGAGAAGAGAAGGCTCCAGGGAGACCTTCTGGTGGCCTCACAGGACTTCAAGGGGCTTGTCAGAAAGATGGGGACAGACTTTGGAGCAGGGCCTGTTGGGACAGGACAAGGGGGGATGGTTTGAAACTAAAAGAGGGAGAGTTAGACTAGAGAGAAGGAAGAAATTGTTGCTGCTGAGGGTGGTGAGAGCCTGGCGCAGGTTGCCCAGAGAGGTGGTCACTGCCCCATCCCTGGCACCATTGCAGGTGAGGTTGGCCGGGGCTCTGAGCAACCTGCTCTAGTTGCAGATGTCCCTGCTCCCTGCAGGGGCATTGGACTCAATGACCTCCAAAGGTCCCTTCCCACCCAACCCAGTCCATGATTCGATGATTTCTCTCTTTGCAGAGCGCCATTTTCAGCGGCTGAGCCGGTTGCTGCAGGCCTCCATGTTCATTGATTTCATGTGGCAGAACATGAGGCTGGCCGACGTGTCCCAGCAGGAGGACGTGACTTTGTGACCTTCCTCCCACCCGTTGCTCTTTCTGGATGGGAGCAACTGAGCTGTTGTCCCACTGGGGACAGCAACTGGACTTTGCCTGTATTTTTTATAATAAATTTTTAACATTTCAGTTTCTAAAGTCCAGCCGTCGTCGTCCTTGGGGCTTAGAGGAAAAGATCATTTCTTTGGCCAAGTTCTGGATTCCCTTTGGATTTTCACAGCCTGAATTCTAAGGTGCAGGTGCTTCAACAGCACTTATGGAGGGAAAGGCAGAACCTGGCTCTGAACGAGCAGTTGGTCTTTACTGGGGCTTCTGACTTCAGAGTTGGGAGCCACTTCTGGCAACACCGTCCCAAATCCCAGCCAGGCCCTGGGTCGGTGTCATGTCATTGAATATTTTCCTTTCTCGGGCAAAACGCAGCCTAGACCAGGGGACCCTGCTCTTGGTGACCTGCTGGAGCAGGGGGTTGGACCAGATGATCTCCAGAGGTCCCTTCCAACACCCACCACACTGGGACTCTGTGACCACGGCAGGTCTCCCCCGTGCCCCCCAGTCTTGGTGGGAGATAAGCCTGATTTTAATTCCCCAGCCAGCAAATTTAGGTACAAAATCCAAGCAGCCATCACAAGTGTATTGTATTTTAGAGATAAAAATATATAAAAATGAGACCAACAAAAAGATGCCTCAAGTTGGTTAAACTGCAAAAAAAGTTACCAGATACCTGGGAGAATAATTAAAATTAAAGGTAAGAATCTAGAGAAAAGCCTTACGCTTTCCTAGACCTATTTTTCTAACTCTGAGTTCAGGACAAGGATTGCTGCGAGTCTCAGTAACTGTCAGACCCCCAGAAAAGGGATTTTTTGGTTTCTCTTCCTAAAGCTGAGCCCTGGCTGCTCCTGTGCCAAAACCACTCTTGTTCCTGTGCCCGCAGGGAGCAGCTGGAGATGAGGTTTGTTCTCAGCCATGCAGCACATCTGGCCCATTCTCCGCTACCCAAGTTGATCTGACCCTTTAAAAAACCCCCAAATCCCAAACACGCCCCAAAACAGAGATTAAATATATATAAAACCCCAGGGGGTCAGCGAAACCAAAGGCTGCAGCTTTCCCCCAGCCCACGGCAAGAACGGCAGCGCTGGCTCTGGGGGGACTCTCGCTCTGGGTTTCACTTCTCTGCTCTCCAGGCTCTGGGGAATAACGCAAGAACAACTGTGAAATCTTCACGTATTTTCCCAGGATAAGCACCCGCCTGAGGGAGAATGAACCGAACCTGGAGTGACCTTTGACACGGCTGCCGTGAGCGCCCTGCTGAGTTAGACCACTCAATCCCCTCCTGCTGACTCCGCTGAAGTCCCTCCTGGCTCTCCAGCCTCCTGCCCCAGGCTGCAGCACGGGTGGACGTTGGCCAACGTTGGCGTGCGTGTCCTGTTGGGATCTAACGTGTCCTCGGAAAGCGACAGTCCTGAGCCTTGACCATCCCCGAGCTGCTGCTCGTGGCTCCTGCGGGGCTTTGGTGAGGACGCTGCCTGGTTCTCGGTGGTGGTGCTGGCGCAGGGCCGGGGTCCGTGACCCCCCCGGGGGCTCTAGTGCACGCTGGGGAGCGGGTGCAGAGCCGGGAGGGCCGGCCGGGAGCAGGACTGCTGCACGGCTCGCTTGGTGACGGTGCTGCACCGCTGGAGGATCTCCTGGGGCGAGGGACGCGCGGGCACCTTGGGGACGCAAGTGGCCAAGTCGGGCCCAGGGAGGGAGTAACTTAGATCCGGTGCTGATGACTCTACAAAGCCGGAGTCGTTCCTGTCCTTGTGGGTGAGGCGCGGAGACTTGCTGCTGTGCGTGGGCAAGGCATGGCCCGCAGGAGAGCTCCTGGTCTGCTCGACTTCGGGCAGAGATCTGGACAAGTCAGGCTTCCAGCTCAGGCGGCTGTCCCGCTCGCTGCTGCTCCCCGAGCTGAGCGACGAGCTGTCTGACTCCAGGTCCGAGGTGGAGCTGACCCTGGGCAGCGACTTTGATCTGCTTCTCAGAGAGCTCACGTCCTCTTCGGTCCGGTCAAGAGAGGAGGAAGCCTGCACCCGGCGATGTCCCGCGGCCTCGTCCCGCGGCTGGGGAGCCGTCAGGGAGGAGCAGAGGTTTGGGGTGGAGACGTTGAGCCCACAGTGTATGATGGTCTGGAGCTTGTGGTGAGGGTTCTTGTAGGGCTGGAGGCACATGGAGGGCATGTAGCCGGTACAGCCGTTGTATCTGAGTGGGGAGGATGAAAAGCAACACTGAGAAGAGCCCTTCTCCCAGCTCGGAGCCAGGGGAGGCTGCAGAGCACCCCGGGCAGGCAGGTGAGGATTCAGCCCAGCGGTACGCAGGAGGAAGGGGAAAACCATCCCTAGCCAAGGGCAGGCAGCTCAAGGGGAGCTCCGCTGCACCCCCCTTGGGAGGAGCAGGCACGAAGCACCTGCAGCAGGTAACCAGTTCCCTCAGGGAGCGAGAGCTTCAGAAAAGCCTCCCTACCTCACCAGCCACCAGCCGTCCTCAGATTTCCTGACCACCTCCACCACGACACCGTTGTTGAGCGAGAGCTCGTCTGCCTTCTGAGACTCGTAGGCCCGCACAACGAAGTACAGGCTGCCTGTGGAGAGAAGGGGAGGTCAGGTTTGCCTTGGGGAGAAGACGCCTCCGTCCTGTGACACCAGCTCAGCAGCCCTGGCAGCAAGTGGGAGCAGCAGGGCAAGTGTCCCCGTGAGTGACCGGTCGGCTCAGAAACCCATCACTGGTGGCAGAGCTGGTCAGAGGAGTCGGAACTCCAGGCACAGACTCCAAGCGATGGTTAAAGTGGTGGGTTTTTTTCACAGAACTCATTCTTTGAAGGAGCGCCGTGCTGTCCCGGGGGTCAGAAGCAGACTTACCCTCCTCGTTTGAGCTCAGGGCGTTCTGGATATCCCTGTGGACGTCAATCTCTTCCAGGTACGAGGCTGGGAACCAGGCTATCTGCTTGTCTGCGTTTTCCACTAGCCACCATCCTGCAGCAAACAGCAGGAAAGGGGGTTTTTCACAGCCGGCAAGCAGGCAGGTGCCCGTAATCCCTGGGACGTTCTGCAGAACAGCTCAGTGCCTGGCCGAGGCCGAGCTGCTCCCGTCCTTCCCTCCCACGTAAATCCCGGGAAGCACAGCACGGGCACAAACACCCCCCGCACCCGTGGTGCTACCAAGCTCTGGATCCATCTACGCCGTCCACCCCTGCAGCTGCAGAACCCCCATCGCACGTACCGCTCACGTCCTTGATGAGCACCTCAACGATTTCCTTCTTCGAGACTTTGAAAGCCTTGTTCTTGGTGTCTTTGGTCTCAAAGGGTTCGATGCACCTGTAGCTCTGGGATGCCTGGGGATGGGTGATGCAGGAGAGCTGCTGCCCTGGCTGGTTCTTCTTTTCCCCTCCCATTTCGGATGGCATGATCACAACGCTGCAGAACAGAGTTCAATATCGGTTTAGTGAAAACTCACAGGGAAGGTTGAGTTTAGTGTTAATTTTGGTCAAATCATCTATGTGGGTGAAGCTGAGGCGTCAGAAACGAGGTCAGCCTGCGTTGAAGCATTCAGCAGAACTCCCACGCTCTGCTGCTCCAGGAGGTAACTGCGGGTTTCTCTTCTACCCGTATTCTGTAACATCTGCAAACAAAAACACACAAAGATGATCTCATACCTGTTTTCAGGAAAGGAGGGGTCTAGGTCTTGGGTCTGCGCCTTGAAAAACTGAATCACGTCTTCGCCCTGGGAGATTTTAGTGTCTGTTTTCAGCAGCTCCTGCGAGTAGGTTTCCAGCAGTTTCAGTATCTCCAGGCACCTGTTCAGCTTCCCGCTCCTCCTCTGCTTCGCATTCGCATCTTTAAAACAACCAGAGCAAAGCTGGTGTGAGACAACAACGGACCTGGATGCCCTTGGGAGCAGCATCTCCTGCCTGGCCAGGGGGTGACCTCACCTACCACCCTTCCCTGCCCAAGCCCAAACTAAGAAGCTGAGACAGCAGCTGCTTCTCCCTCACCATCGTTTTTAATAGCACCTGATAAAAAACCACCAGGGGAGGCTGAGGTTGGACATGAGGAACAATTTCTTCCTGGCAAGGGCTGTGAAGGGCTGTGCCAGGCTGGGCAGGGCAGTGGTGGAGTCCCCATCCCTGGAGGGGTTTCCAAGCCGTGGAGATGTGGTGCTGAGGGCCAGGGGTTAGTGGTGCCCTGGCAGTGCTGGAGAACGGTTGGACCTGATGATCTGCTCTTCCAACCAAACTGATTCTATGAGACAATTCTTAAATACTTAAAAATTTATCTTTGTTCACACTCAGACATTGCAAGAAGCTCCAGGTCAGTATTTAAAATGTAATATTAATTTACCAAGTGCAATTATCTATTAAGAAGAGTCCTTCTGGGTTATTTTAAGTCGGTGACCAACCCAAGCACCTTCATGTAACCCAGCAGGAGCAGGAGCAAGCTGTTAGTCTCAAGGTCTGTCATCAGTTACAAGTGTCCCTGGCAGCTCTGTTGTGCTGGTCCAGCAGAGACTTGTCCTCCTTACCTTTAAACCTGGGTATTGTCCGGTCAGATCTCCTGAGGGAGCCGCTCTCAATGGGGAATTTTCTCTTCAGCTCTTTCTAAAAGCGAAGAGGAGGAGAGAACGTTGGTGCTTTGCTGCTCCAGCACATGGTTGGGCTCCTTCCCCACCCAGGGCCCAAATCCTATTTTCAGAGAGATATTCACTTACATGGAACCGCTTAAAGTCTTCAAATGTCCGGTAGATGAGAATGTTGTTCTGATCGGACCAAGACACAAACATCATGTAGTTCTGGGAAAACAAAAGGGAAAAGAAATGTGGTTCTTCAGTCCCCGCGTTCAATACTGGATGCTTTCGAGCGACCCGCGTTTGCCAGGAGCTGTGGTTTAGTCCTGGCTTCAGGCTGCAAGGCTGTCGCAGTAAAAAATGGAATGAAGCATAAAGGCTACAAAAACGCTTCCTTAATTTTAGGGCCCCAGATGGGTAACCACTGTTAAGAGCAGAAGAAATTTATGACGGCGTGAGCAGAAAGATGGTAGAATCCGAGCTAAGCAGGTTCTTCTGTTAAGATCGTTAAAAAGTAAGTCCAAGATCCTAGATCCCAAAGCTCTAACCCCAACAGCGCGGGGGAAGGAGCAAACACTTCCCTGTAAGAGCAACTCAGAAAGCCCTCAAGTTTCCTGGTTTGTAAATATTTCAGGAAAAAAATAAAATAAAATAAAAAACGAAGGTACCTTCTGCTTTCTGGACTGCATCAAGCCTACAGCCTTCACGTCCACGGGGTACCTGCGGCAGCTCATCTCCCCAGTCCTGCTCTTCCCTCCCGGGGCTGAGCAGAGACGTTGGTCCAGACACGGCAGAGATGCGGCTCCGGCCACGGCTCCCTGGTTAAATACTCCGGAGCGGGAGGCAGGGCTGAGGCGTTCCCGAGCTTCCTCCTCCGCCCAGGAACGCTGGCAGAAATTCCGTAATTTGGCAAACTACCGCGTGCTTTTTACCTGCCCCGCTGCTTTTAACATGCAAATCCTGCGGCGCGCAGGTGGCGGGGGCATAGTTCAGAGAGCTGGGGAGGAGGAGAAGCGTCTTATCGCATCTGATCTTGTCTTATCCCGTCCTTACTGGAATCACACTGGTAATGAGTCTGGCCCTGCGGCTGGGTCTGTTTATCATCCCTGGGTGTCGGGGAGGTCACCAGGTCATCTGCTGGGAGCTGAAGTAGGTTTCTGGGGATGGACGTGTTGGGTTTATGGTGATACGGCAACAGACGTGCCTGTCGTGACGCAGGCTGGCCCCAAGCATTGATTAAGATTGCTTATCACAGAATCATAGCCTGGTTTGGGTTGGAAGAGATCTTAAAGGTCTTCTCGTTCCACCCCACTGCCATGGGCAGGGACACCTCCCGCTAGACCGGGTTGCTCAAAGCCCTGTCCAACTTGGTCTTGAACACATCCAGTGCTGGGGTTTCTACAACCTCCCTGGGCAACCTCTGCCAGTGTCTCACCACCCTCAGGGTCAAAAACATCTTCCTTACATCTAATCTAGATCTCCACTCTTCCAGATTGAACCCGTCACCCCTTGTCCTACCACTACAAGCCCTTGTAAAAAGTTCCTCCTCAGCTTTCTTGTAGGCCCCCTTCAGATACTGGAAGGCTGCAACGAGGTCTCCCCAGAGCCTCTTCTTCTCCAGGCTGAACAACCCCAGCTCTCTCAGCCTGGCCTCACAGGAGAGATGTTCTAGCCCTCCAATCACCTCCATGGCCCTTCTCTTGACCATCTCCAACAGGTCCGTGTCCCTCTTGTACAGGGGCCTCCAGAGCTGGACACAGTGCTCCAGGTGGTGCTTGTTGTGAAGCACAAATCAGGCCCAACTTGGCGTGTGCACTGGCTGTTCCAAACCTCTTCTCTGCTTTGTCCCATCTCCTAAGACACTTCACTCTAAGTGGCTTTCTGGTCGTGCACCAATATTTCCGTGCTGTCAGAAATCAGCGGGAGACGCTGATGCCAACGTTACCAGAGCAAAGGAGGAGCAAATACATCCCTGGGCATACCCGAAACAGGCCCAAAGCTTCTCAGGTGTAAATACGTGATGGAGACCCGGCTCCCAGTGCCCGGGGGTCCACACCCACCCAGGTGACCAGCAGCTCTTCCCGTGGGCCAGCTCCCGCTGCCCGGAGGCACCGCAGGAGTTGCAGCCCTGCAAAGCCTGTCCTTTCACTGACCTTCAGCGTGCCTCAGGTTATGACTTGGCTGATGGGCACCCGTGTGATCAAACCGCCTTCGCCGTCCTCCCTCCCCTTCTTCTTTGATGAAGCCTAAATGGACTCATTATCATTATTGGAGCCCAAACTGAGAGGCTCAGCCCTGCCTTCCCTTTCATTTTCCAGTTACAGCTGGCTCCTCAAAACCCGCAGCAATAACTGCAGATGATTTTTCATCTACCAACCTCCCCCCTCCAGAATCTGAATAGGAGGCCAGGCAAGATTCCTTCTGGATGGCCAGAAAACAGGGTGAGCAGGGCCTTGGTTTGCATTTACATGAGCAGGTGAGGCTGCTCCTGCACAGCAGGACGGCAGCTTCTGGGGACAAAGGAAGTGTTTTTCGTTGCAGTTCTATCCATTGCTGCTGAATATTTGTCCTCTGTTGGGAAGGGAAATTTTTACAGAGAGCATGTTGGTCCCTTGTGCAGGTTTGGTGGGAAAACCCCTTCGATGTCCTCTCCAGGGCACTTCCTGGCTCAAGAAGCCAGGCAGGAGCTGCCGTGTGGAAAGGCGATGCAAAGCAGCCCCAGAACCAGAGCCTCCATCCTGCTCTTCACAAAGGGTCCAGCAAAAGCAGGTGCTGTGAAATCCACCTGGCTCAAAAGGGAGAGGTTTTATGGAGAGAGGGGAAATTACTTCACCCAGTGAGTCTATTCTTTATGATTGTGCTTATCTAGATGCTACCAGTTTCTGAGGTGGTAAAACCCTTCTCAACTCCCTGTCATCATACCCATGCTCGCAGACTCCTCCTTGGCAGCTGCGTCAGGGCCAAGCTCCTCTACACATGGTTCTGTTTCGTGGCTCTCAGAAATGGCTGGAACCAAGACACTCAGCAAAGCACTTTTGGTTGGTTTCCTCTTTCAGAGCAAACACAAACCACAATGTATTTCAAGAGCATAAAGGTTTGAATATAGTCAACCAGGTTGGATGGGGCTTTGAGCAACCTGGTCTAGTGGGAGGTGTCCCTGCCATGGCAGCGAGTTGGAACCAGGTGATCTTTAAGGTCCCTTCTAACCCAGCCCATTCTGTGACTCTGTGATTCCCTCCATCGAGTGTAAAATCTCCATGACAAATAAACACGGAGGGTCTGGTTTTCTCTTCATTTCAGTATGGACCAGCAAAACCTTAATGTAGTGTGTTTAACCAGAGCAGAGCAGCCTAGGTGGGACAAATGCCCGGACGAATCCCTCACTGCATCCAACGAGAGCCAGAAGCAGAGTTTGAGGGTGCAGATGTTCAGGGGGACCCAAAGGCAGCTCTTCACCAGCTCCACAAAAACCACTTTCCGAGTCTAACGAGCAGTGGCCTTGTTACAAATGCACACACGAAGAAGAGAAGCCGTGTTATGAATGTCCTTTACCCCGTACGGAAGTCAGGTCCAGGCTGGTTAGTGCCCTGTACATCTCATGGCTGCAGGCTCTAAATCAGGCATTTCTCTTTCTACGCCCAGAACAGGAGGGACTGCTGGAGACTGGACTCACTGACCTCTTGCAAACTCGCCAGGAAAAGGCAAAGGAAGAAAAAGAGCCGAAACCACCCTTGAGATACAACGGCTGCAAGAAAGAGAAACGGAAAGGAGCCGTGGGTGCAGCCAAGGGGGGCCCTTGCCTGGAACGACGGCGATAGGACAGCGTCATCTTCTCCACCATCACCTCCAGGCTCAAAACCTGCCCTTTACTGTTCTTGAAGGTCACCTGTGATAACACACGACCTATCAGCACCTTTAATGAAAAGCCCAGCTGCTAAAAGCTGATTTTAAGACTACAAAGAGGTTTTAGACTTCAAATAAATGGAGGAACAGACCTTTATTGAAAAAGATAAATAACCAGACACTGGAGTTGACAAAAATATCCTTCACCCTCTAAACAAAGGAAGCAGTTGAACTTTCACGCAGGCTGGGATGAAAGATTTTGCAGTATCTAGTCCAGAAGAAGGTATTTAATTTCCTCCTAACTCCAGCAGCCGCCGCAGGCACTAAAGCATTTTTCAGTGGCCGGCAGGATCCGATTCAGAATACTTGGAGTGCCCAGCAGCGCGGCACTTCTCCTCCCCGCAAGGCAGCTGTAGCGCAGGAGCTTCAGAAGATACGTGTCCATCATCAACACCGGGGGTTCACTGACTCCTCACGGGTAGATTTGCTTCGTGATGAAGAGTTAGGGCTCGAGCGTGAAGAGCCGTGGTAATCGGCGCTGTATGTAGAGTACCGGGAGCTGGACGTGCAGGACCTTCCTTCCCAGGAGATGAACTTGCAGTGCCTGCACAGCACCAAGAAGGCCTTGGGCAATACCTGCAAGGCGAGTTTTCATCACTCGCAGTGAATCCCTGCAGCTTGTAACAGTTTTCTCCTGCTACAGAGACCACAGATCCATGAAGGCTGAGTGTGCTTCTGCTCTCCGCCAGCTCAGGCTGGTAACGGCAGCGTTTGCTGGAAGGAAGAAAAAGTAGTTTTGTGGTGCTGCTGCTACCCATTAGCAATGGTCCCAGCAGCAAGGCCCACGCCGTGCTGGGAAAAGACAGCGCTCGTTTTCTACAGGCCTTTTTGGTCTGCCTTTTCCACGAGGAAATTGCACGCCATCGCTGTGGCTTCGGGAGCCAGCACACGGAGAGGGGCTGGCTTCCTCCGGCACCTTCATCTTCCTCTCTGCTCCATGCCTGTCTCTGCTTTCCTCTGCCACCCTCCCACCTCAGCATGAGTCTCACTCCTTTTAACCTGCAGCCTCCTGCGATGGACTCAGCCCTGGTTATTGCCCCCACGCAGGAGGCCAGGGCTCAGGATACAGGGCTCTTGTCCCCCCAGGGTCACTGCCAGCTTGGCTGCGGACAACTGGCTGGTAGAAAATCCCAGCATCGCATCAAACCCCCTCAAACCTCGCACCGGCTGAGAGGGGTGAAAGCAACAGAGCAAACTTGCCTTGAAATGCCCTCGGGATCTGGCCGCCCAGCCCGTGGAGAAAGCCGTCCTTCGCAGGAGGCGTGCTCACCGCCCGCGGCCGCCCGTTTGCCAAGCGCTTGTCGCAATAATTTCAGAGCTCTTTTGTAAAAGCGGAATATTTTTCTAAGGTTAGGCAAAGGACAAAAGTAGGATTCAAAAAGAGAGCTTCCAGGAAGGATGAGGAGGTAGCTGTAGCACCTGCAAGAGAAAGTTTCCTGCATTATTTCCTACAGAAAAAAAAGTTTGATGAGCGCGTTGCGTGGTACGAGGCCAAGGCAGCGTGTGTACGTGCTGGGACCCGGCTGCGGGATGTGAAGGGAGATGGAGGCAGGGCTGGGTTTCCAGGCGGGTTCAAGCCTTGGGAGCTGGCCCCACATGCTCCGGTTGGACTTGATGGTCTTGGAGGTCTTTTCCAACCTCTGTGCTGCTATGATTCTATGAAATCCATCAGGGGAAATCCCAGCAGCACAAGCTGTACGGCCAGCGGCACGTGAAGCAAACGCCAGGGAAGGCATGGAAATACTGTTTTCACACGGGCAAAATCTTTTCTGACTTCATGCTAAATACGGTAAAGTCTGATCAGAGACAAGACCGTTGTATTCCTCCCAGATTAGTCAGAGAAATGCTCGTTCTATTCTTGCCCTTTCCTCATTCCCCACGGTCATTGATAAGCAGAATATGCAAAGTGCTTTACCTCTCCTGGGGTTTCCACCGGCGCTGGTGGCTCAAGTTAAAAGCTCACCTTTACTCCAGAGTGAAGACATGACCTTTGAGCCCCCTGCTCCCTTCAGAAAACAATATTTCACCTTCACTCCAAAGCCTGGCGGGGAGAAGAGTAATGTGGAAGAGGAACTGTCGTTTCATTAATGTTTGATCCTTAACGATCCAACACTTTCTGACAGCAATAGTTATCTGAGAAAAAAATCTCTTCTTCCACTAGTGATCGAGACTTTACTGTCCACTTGCTTCTAGAGAAAGGAATCACCCCAAAATCAGGGAGAGCTGCGGAAGGATGAGGAAAAGACAAACCACCACATGTAACTGTCCTGTGTGGGACAAATGACTTTAAAAGCACAGCTCTCGTAAGAACAGGGTCATTAATTTTTAGGAGACAAAAATGGGAGCCTTGGGTAAGGAAGGATCCTTAAAAATCCCCGTGGGAGACAGCATTTTTTAATGCTATGGCATTTTAAAATGAACTTCAAACAGCATCTTCTTACTAAAGGAAAAGGTGCTCGCATTGCACGGTTGTCTGTGCCGCAGCAGCAGGAGCCCCTGCCCACGCTGGAGACCTCCAAACCCTCGTGGTGTTCGCAAGAGGACAGCTGGGCTGGGATCCTTACGCAAAGCCGAGAGCAACAGGAGCTCCCTGCTGAAGATTTGGTGCTTCATTTTTCAAGAGCATGAAAGGAAACCTCCGATTTTGCTGTGTTTTTTGCTCAGAATGTGTTAACTAATTCCATGGATGCTCGGGGAGAGCCTGGGGTGTAGGAGACAGCCTGGAGCACGGCACAAGTGTCAGGGCTGGCTGTGCCAACCTGCAAGAAAGAATTTGGTCCTCTCCCTGTCCCTGCCATTGCAAATATGCATGTGACTGCTTCTGGATTCTCATTTTAATCAGCAAGATTAAAACAGCACAAGTAGTGAGGCTGGTGTTGGTCTCTTCTCCCAAGTAACTCATGACAGGACAAGAAGAAGTGGCCTCAAGTTGCGCCAGGGGAGGTTTAGGTTGGATATTAGGAAGAAATTCATTACTGAAGGAGTGGTCAGGCACTGGACCAGGCTGCCCAGGGCAGAGGTGGAGTCACCATCCCTGGAGGGGTTAAAAAACCGACTAGATGTGGTGCTTCGGAACATGGTCGAGGGGCCAGGGAGATGTTTGACGAAAGCTGGACTTGATCCTAGAGGTCTTTTCTAACCGAAATGATTCTATGATTTTATAACCTGCTGCAGTCTGTGGGTACAGACCCCCAGAGCCGAGCGGGGCCGAGCGGTGGTACCCCCTGCACCAGTCCCACACCTCACACCATTTCCAGCCGGTTTTAATAGTTCTGCACGGATCTGATCTGAGATCGACGCCTCAGTGAGGAGTGTCAGCCGGGACAGCAGCAGGCTTCTTCCTGATAACTGGGAGATAAATTCACGTCTCGGGAAATTTTGCGGGTGATGCATTTCTTGTATACAAACAAGCCTGTTCCACGTGAGTCATCACCTGGAAACACACAGTATTTCTTTTCTGCTGCTGTTTCCTAGTTGACTGAATTTCACAAACAACTGCATGACTAATTCCCGATGCTGCTGTTCGAACAGGTTGGACTTTAGGCTCACATCCTTCTAGGCAAACACAATCAGCTTCCTGACGGTGCATTCTGCTGGAGGGGGCAACGGTGACATTCAGCTGGGCCATCTACAAAACCATCGCAAAGCCCATGGTAAGAATCCTGAGGGGTGCAGGGTCACATTTTCCAAAGAACTTTAAATAAATTGTTGAAAAGTGAGTGGTGTTTGTGTTCCCAAATGAAGCAGAAAGCTCTGCAGGCTCTTACCTGGCCACACAATCCCACTGCATCCTAGGAAGTGCAGAGAGCAGCGAGAGATGTGTCCTCCTTCTGTTAGAAAAGCCTGTTAGCTTTGAAAATTAGCGGCTTTTCTGCAGATATTATTACACCCAGACAGAAATGAGCATCCTGCTGTAACCTGGGGTCACACTGATGGGAAAGGAGCTGCGTGAAGCCTCCTTGGCTTCTTCCCCTCCTTGGGTTGTCCCCTCCTTGGGGACTCTCCTCCTTGGGGATCACCCCTCCTTTGCTCAGGAGCTCAGGCCCTTGTCCTCACCCAAAGCCCACCGTGCCTATGCCCATCCCATGCATTTTGCCCATCCTCACTCGACTTTCTGGCCGTGGTGCATCAGGAATCAGAAGGCTAGAGGTTGTCCAACCTGGTGCTTGGCCCGAGTGTGGTGTCCAGCCCCAGCTGCCACCCTCATGCTGGAGAGCTAACAGAGGGATGTGGATCTGGCCTCAAATATGGGTCAAGAGCACAAGTCTTATGAGGAGCAGCTGAGGGACCTGGGGGTGCTGAGCCTGGAGAAAAGGAGGCTCAGGGGAGACCTTCTGGCTCTGCACAACTCCCTGAAAGGAGGTTGGAGCCAGGTGGGGTCGGGGCTCTTCTCCCAGGGAAGAAGTGACAGAACAAGGGGAAATGGTCTCAAGTTGTGCCAGGGGAGGTTTAGGTTGGACGTGAAGAACAATTTCTTCCTGGCAAGGGTTGTGAAGGGCTGTGCCAGGCTGGGCAGGGCAGTGGTGGAGTCCCCATCCCTGGAGGGGTTTCCAAGCCGTGGAGATGTGGTGCTGAGGGCCATGGGTTAGTGGTGCCTGGCAGTGCTGGGTTAATGGTTTGACTTGATGATCTTGAAGGTCTCTTCCAACCAAGACAATTCCATGATTGTCTGATCTCCCATTACCAGCCCATTTCTTCCTTCCCCAGGCACTCACTGTCAGCTGCCAGTTCCCAAGATCTTGTTTAGCAAGTGCCAGAGATAAGAGCAGAACATCAAACAGCAGCCTGCCTCTGAGAAAGACAAACACACCCTTCTCATTTTCTCAAGCGCCGTTTTACTAACGCTTCCTGGTAATTGCTGTCATTGCCGTCCTGCACATTACCCTGTTCCCGTCACGGATTAAGGGCTGTTAGGAAGAGGCACCTCTTCAACAGACTTCAGTGAGCCTGCTCTCACTGGAGTCACTTAAAAATAGGTGCTTTGTGGGCAGTGCCCGCGCCCAGGAGCACTGCAAGGTGCCTGGACCACGCACCAAGGAAGCCTCAGCTGGGCAGTCGCTTCCCCCAGAAAGCAGCTGCTATTAGAAGGGTCTTTGTTAGGAACTCATTTGATAACAGGATCCACCACACTGCCAGTTCCAAAATCCCAGCGCTAGAACCAGAGGAGTAGGCAGGAGCGTGCACCATGGGGCTCACCACGGTTTCCCTTGGCCTCAAAGTTCCAGCCCCACTGAGCTCATCTGTTGCCCACCCTTGCCGCAGCTTCTCTGCCTGGTCTGAGCACTGTTGGGCAGGTGGTGGGGCAAGGAGGTGCCGGGATGCTCCAGTGTCACACAGTCCCGGCAAGGGATATGCGGCTGAAGCCACCAGGACCCTCCACAGAGCACCCACCAGGCTCCTGCTGGGACATAACAGAAAGGTTGTCCAAGGGAGAGCAGGGAGGAGGGCTGCTGTGTCCTGGGCTTGTTCAGCCTGGACAAGAGGAGGCTCAGGGGAGATATCCTCACTCTCAAAAAATCCCTGAAAGGAGGTTGGAGCCAGGTGGGGTCGGGCTCTTCTCCCAAGGAACAACTGATAGGACAAGAGGAAATGGTCTCAAGTTGTGCCAGGGGAGGTTTAGGCTCAAAATGAGGAACAATTTCTTCCCCACAAGGGCTGGGAAGGGCTGTGCCAGGCTGGGCAGGGCAGTGGTGGAGTCCCCACCCCTGGAGGGGTTTCCAAGCCGTGGAGATGTGGTGCTGAGGGACATGGGTTAGTGGTGCCCTGGCAGTGCTGGGGGAATGGTTGGACTCCATGATCTTAAAGGTCTCTTCCAACCAACACGATTCCCCTGCTCTGCACATCGTCCCTTCCTTCGGACGGGATCCATTACATCCTGTGCTTGGATTCAATCAGACCCAGTAAAGTGGATTTCCTCGCTCTGATTTGAAGCTGAGCATCTCTTCATTTTTTTTTTCTTGTCTGCTTTGAAACAAGATCATGTTGCCCATGAGGCAAAATAGAGAAAATTGGGAGCACCTTTCTCTAAAGAGCCAGCTCTGCTCTTACTGCCAACCAGAAAAGGGGCAGGGGGAGCGACACTGAGCACACGTCCCTCTATAAGCAACAGCTTCTTTCCAGGCTATGAACTTTTCCCCTTTAAATAAAAATAAAACATGCTCATATTTGAACTAACTCAATAAATGAAATCACTAACGAGAGAGCAAACAGACCATTAACAGCCAAACAAGGAGATTGCTTTGACTTAGAAACATCTCCCCAGCTATTTAATTGCTTGAAGGCTAAGCAATAAAGCCCTGCAGGAAATTCCCCAGGGTCTCTCTTCCAGATACCTGCATACCTTTTTTCCTGAATTAAGAAAAAAAAGAATGAGATCATCAGCATCGTTTAATATTTATTGGTGGGTAAGGAAAACAAACATAAAGAACGTTTTTCCCCCTTTGTTGATCTTTCCTTCTTGTGTGAGATTTAGCTATATAGCTGTCTGTAACTTCAGACAAAGCCATCACAGAAGTTCCTAGCAGTTACTCAGGTCTCTTCTCCCTCCCTCATGAAAATCAGCAGGCAAATGTTCTCACGAAATTGCAATATAAAAAAAAAAGAAAAAGAAGCGCTGGTAAATCGGAGGCCCAAAGCTGGACCATCAGCTCAGTGCTCCACAGACCAGGAAACACAGCAGCCGTTTCATGTAAAGCACACTAAGTTTTGAAATCTTTTTGCAGGCAGATCTTTGAAGCATTTCTCTAAAATGGTGCATTACCAACTAAACACTTTACACCGTGTTGTGCTAAATACACCAGAGGATAACACCTGAAAATCATAGAATGGTTTGGGTTGGAAGGGACCTTAAAGATCACCTGGTTCCAAGCCCCACCTTGAGCAGTATTTTCTCAGCAAGTTTCATACAAATTGTGTCTTTGCAGAATTGGTGGCACAGCAGCACTTTATCAGCTAAAAGGCTCGGGATGCATTTCAAACAGGCCATGAAAGAGCTTGGAAGGTGAAGTTCAGCTGTTCACAGGGGCAGGAGCTGCTCAGGAGAAAGGTGCCAGGCCACGACTGCCTGAAGGGATGTGAAAAGGGCGGGTGCTGCCTGAAGGGGAAGAGGAGGAGGGAGAGGAGGCAAAAATCTATCTGGCCAGCCAGTATCAGATTTATTAAGATGATATTTTTGTCCACTTCCATCCCAGCAATACATTTGTTTGCATTAAACAAAATAATCATATCTTCCCTTGACCTGCAGGACATGAAGAGGTGAAAAGTGGAAGCAGAAACAAAATCCACATTCTGGAGTGCATTGTCCACAGTGGAGCCTTATCCTGTGGCCTCAAAACCTCTAACGGCAGAAAAGTACTGAGCCAAAAAAGAAGGAAAAGAGCAAGTCTGTGCTGCCCTCCAGCTTTTCATCCTTTGACCCATGAATTTCCCAAGGTGGCTGTGTCGTGGAGTGGGGCCCCACCACACTATTGGAGGAATTGACCAAAAGCTTTATTTCTGCATTTAGCAGAGTGCTGAACCACAGCTTATTAACCTTGCCAAGGGGGAGAGACCCAGCTCTGAAGCTGATGCTGGACTGGACCAGCGCCCAGGAGCTGGCTCACCATCCTCACATGCTCACAAGCCTGAGGCTCACCAGGAGAGCTGCTGAATGTCCACTCGAGACCGAAGAGCTGGGGCCAGGCCCAGGCTCTCCTTCACCCCTGAGCCAGCCACACGTGAGGGCTTCGTCGATGTACCTGCTCTTGTGCAACACATGCAAGCGCTCTAGGAAGGAGGTGAGTAAATCCTTCCTCAATATAGTTTTACGAGCACGTGACCGATGTTAGGACAGGTAACGTTTGCTATGGGCGTGTTCTGCTACAGGTACACGAGTTGGAATTGGCTTACCCATTTGTTTGTTCTTGAAATCACGCTGTTGATTGTATCACTGTGCTGGAGATAACGCTGAGATGCACATCACCACCGCTGGCACGTAGGAGAGCTGCTCCGTGCCACGAGCTCTGCCGCTCACAGCATAGCTGGTCACCAATGGTGTCCCCAGGGCTCAGTATTGGGGCCAGTTCTGTTCAATATGATCAGTAATCTGGATGATGGAATCAAGGGCACCTTGGCAGGTGACACCAAGTTGGGCAGGAGTGTTGAACTGCTAGAGGGTAGGGAGGGTCTACAGAAGGGTCTGGACAGGCTGGATTGATGGGCTGAGGCCAATGGGATGAGGTTCAATAAGGTCAAGGGCCAGGTCCTGCCCTTGGGTCACAGCAACCCCCTGCAAGGCTCCAGGCTGGGGGAAGAGTGGCTGGAAA